>BPTQ01000005.1:102052541-102151928 GCA_019973895.1 Chrysanthemum seticuspe | reverse complement strand
ACCACATCGACTAAATGCAAAATACTAAACAAAACATTACATGATCTCGCATGCAAAACACAAAGTCAATTTTTGAGGTATTATGTTCCTGTGAATCCCAACGTGCCAACCAAAGTAAAAATCAAAACCCAAAAACAAATTTAACCATTGACCTTTATCTAAGCATGCGTATGACCTTTTTCTTTTGTTTCTGTGTTTGACAATGACCCATGCAAAACAGAAACATCACCTTGGTAGCACCAAAAGCAAAACAAAACATCACCCTTAGCCTATGCATTATTCACGTGGGTGGCAAAACACAAGAATCAAACAATCATCTTTAGTCATATATATAAAACACGCGTGTATGTATGATGGGGAAAGAGGAGACACACCTAAACTAGCCACCCTACACATAAACTTAATACCCAACATGTAACTAAACATTTGACTTTGAAACATGAAGAAACATATTTCCCATGCACACACAACACATCTCACTCTTTTTCTTGTCCTTGTGACTGCCGTATAACCCCCCTAAAACCACAAACCATTTGCTTGTTTCTTAAATACTTCCTAGGTGCAAGTAAAATCAAGATTGCATGTATCCAAGCTCAACATAAACCCTTGGTCTTTAACCAAAGGCTCTCCTCCTTTTCTTCTTAAAGACCCACGAGCCTCAACTCCATCACACATCTCATTTACAAAATCTCATTCAAAAACCTCTAAGTGTATGCAAAGTTTAGCATTGGAAGCTTGGTTTTCTCTTGGTTTGCTCTAAGCTCACTTCGACACATACTCTTCCACACCCTCTTCGAGCTCATCAAACTCTCAAACGCTCAAAGGGAAACTAAGGTTACTTGGAAACGAGCATAAGGGTTTTGGAAGCAAGGTAATCGGGTTCACTTTGGAAAGCAAGTCTTTGGGTTGGTTTTCAAGTTCCTAGAGTCTTACGGGTTTAGTACGTTTCAGGTTACCACCTTGGAGGTCCGAGTTCACTTTGCCCCGTTCGAATCCTACAAATCGTTTTCCTCACCACCACTTTTGGTGTCGTAAGTTCCTCAATCTATTTCACTACTTTAAGTAGCTTGCAGTCTCGTTACTTAGTTATTTTATAACATTCGTTACGTTCGCGACATGTTTTAAGTTCTCTAAACTCGTCTCTAATTCACACATGCACACATTCGACTTTTCATGCATACATGACCAAGATTGTATTTAAGACTTGGTGGCATAAACAAAGTTTTGTAACTTAATTAAGCCAAGTGAATAAGCTTGAGTACCTATTTGTTAAATGAAAATGACAACTGAAATGGAAGAGAAAAACACAGCGTATACATGCAAATTTAGTCGTGTCAGTACATATTAAGGAGATGCAAATTATAACTAAAATATGGCAGACACAAACCCATTAAATCTATTTAAACTACATTAATAAAACACAAACATGAGCCTAGCTCAGTTGGTTGGAGCGTGGGGGTTTAGGCATGAGGTCCTAAGTTCGAATCTCACTGTGGCACACTTTTTCCATTTTTTTTTTATAACTATCACTCTTTGGCAAAACATACCCCTCTACTTCAAGAAAAATTATAACTAAAGAAAGTGTTAAAGTATAACCAAGTTTAAGTTTTAAAAGTGTTTTGCAAAAACAGATTTTTACGAGGGACTAAAAGTGTCAAATCTGGAAACTTTAAGCATGAGATAATTATGGGTACAAAGTGTCATTTTCTAAAAGTTTAGGGACTAAACTCGTACTTTTTATAACTCGAGGGTGAAAAGTGTAAATTTGGAAAAATGTTTAGAAAACTTATAAACTTATAACAACTTTATAAAAACGAGTATTTTGACAACCTAGTGTTCATATATGAAAATTACTAAGTCGACAACTAATTAAACTTATATATATTTATAAGTATATAAATATATGAAAACACTACTCAATACCGACACATCTTAAAGTAAACAAACTAAACTCTTGGCAACATCATCATATTTATAAATCAACGCTAATATCGCTATATTGAATTGTATATTCAATGCTCTATCATTCTAGTCGCGAACCAAACGTTTGTCATTATTCTGAGACTTGTCATCTCGTTCTTAGGTTCCGGGTAGGAGCCACTGCTTTATCACACTCGATATCTTTGTGCTTATTCACCGAACTGCTAAGGTGAGTTTATAGCCCCACTTTTACTTTTATTACTTGCTTTATAAAACTATGGGGTGAGAAACATGCAAAACTCTTTCGGACCTGAAACTGAAAACACTATTACGTGAAACAACCTTGAATCCCACTATGCTACCGTTAGTTCCCTTTGGGGAGGCGCGATTGTTATGAATAGATCTATTGGGGATGACACCCCCGTTCGAGTTTGACCGGATAGGCAAACGTCGGGCGTATATCATATCGTATTGATTGAGTGTACTGGAAATACACTTGCTGGGCTTTTATTTATCATGCTTCTAGATGCATGCACACTGTCGTAGTTTCGGTCGCATGAACTTGGTACTAGCGTAATAGAATTTTTGCATATAGTGTCATTCACGGAGATGCTATATGTGCAACTGTGGTCCAACTTGAAAACTTTGACTTAAACCTATGAACTCACCAACCTTTGTGTTGACATTTTTGCATGTTTTTCTCAGGTTTACTTATTGGCGTGGGCATCGGCAAAGGCATTCGTTGAAGACTGGCATCCGAAGTGTTTCCAAACATTTTAATACAACTTTTAATGGGACAACATATATTTTTATGGGCTTTACTTCCGCACTTTGAAACAATGATGTAAAACTATTTTCTTAAATTAATCTATATTTTGAAAATGGAATAGAATTTCCATTCTTTATTACCTTGTGTTGTGTATATTGATTTAGTAGCACCCCATGACCCGAACGCTTCCGCTGTGAAATTTTGGGGGTGTTACACTAACCTACTTAATAGAAACTTGCACAGATTTGATGTATTTGAGTTTAGTGCAAAAACAGACTTTAGGCCACTACTTTTAAGCCAAGGAATAAGCTGCTAAATAAGCTAAACCTTAAAACCAAGAATTGGAACTTAAAGAAGACCTGGCTGGGGACTTGTAAACCAAAAACCAGACTATGACAAGCTCTTATGAGCTCTGTGCAAGGGCTGCACAAAACCTGTGCACACTCAGTTAAAACTGAGCTTGTGCACAGGGGAACTGAGACCCAAAAGACAAGCTCATTTGGAGCTTTTAGAAATTTGATAAAAATCTACAAAAATGCTAATAAGAAATGAGACCAGCTGAAGTTTATGAACCCACAATTTCACTTAGATTGGCTCAGAAATGAGCTCATGAAAAATCCTTTCAGTTGGGCTCAAAACAGGTTTTTCAACTTTTTGACTTTTGATACAAATTTTGCAAAGTTGACTTATTTGATCTTTGAATCCAATTTGAGGACTGATATTGAAGTATTATGATGAAATGACACTTCTGCAAACTATGTCTATGTATTCTAAACACAAATCAAGATTTTGATTTTGCAAAATCACAACAGTTAAGCTGTTGAGACAGTTGAAGTGGAATTTTGACTTTGGTGACTTGCAGATGCAATTTTATGACATAGATGAGTCAAAAGAAGCTACACAAGCTTAGCACAACAAGTTTGAACCACTGCACTATCCTTAACCACAGTTTAAGCAGTAAATCCAAACACCCTTTAAACACTGATTTGCAATTTTAAATGAGACCAACTGTTTAACTAGCTAATGATATTGATCAAACTAAGTTTAACTACTAAAATTACCACTAAATGAACAAGTTAGAACTATTTATAACCACAAAAACAAGTTATGCAATGAGACTTGAAAATAACTTACAATAGGTCCCAGCCACTATGGCTTGAAAATCAAAGAACCAATGAATCTCTAACCTATTTCTATCAACCCCTTAACTCTGAATCAACCCATTTCCATTTCTGCATCAACCCATTTCCATTTCATACCCATTTGCTTGCTCAGTTGACTTTCATTGACCAAAATCCAAAATAGCTTGAAACTTAAATGTAGGCTCACAAAAAGCTATAAGAAGCTTAAATGAGCTTGTTTGAGCTTAAAAATAAGTTACTAAGACCTTGTACATAATAGTTGGAAACTGAAAATTTCAACAGTGGCACAAAAATATGAAATTGTAACATAAGCTTGAATTGATACTTGATAACAGTTTCGATACATTGAAACAACTTACTTTGATACAATAAAACTTGAAAATACAACTAACAATCTAATTAAGACTAAGAATTTGAAAAACGACATACATTTTTGAAATAAAACTAAGTGCTACCCTCTCTTGCCTCTTTCTTCCTTTATTTATACTCCAAACTCCTTCTCTCTCATCTCTGAACATATCCCAGCAGTTATATGGACCATTGGATGTCTTGGATGGATTTTAGCCATCGGATCAATTTTGGCGCCAAAATGAGTTTATACCAGCTGGGGTTGAGTGTTAGGTTGAAGGGGCATTAAATGCACCTTGGCTTGGGGTGAGGTGGAGGGTAGTAGGATGATGATGGAGGGGGGTTGAGTATGCAGGCAAGTGTTGCAGGGTGATGATGAGGAAGGCAACCCGTGAGGCGGTTTTTTATATTTTAAATTGGGCGGGTTTTGACCATTTGACCGGGGGTGATTAATATATTAAGGGGGTCCAAATGGCAGGGTCCAAATGGGATTGGCAGGGGTCATTTGGTTTGTGACAAGGGTCCAAGTGGTATTAAGGGTTTAATAATAACAAGGACTAGTTTGTAATTTCTGAAAATCAATGGACCAAAACTGCCAAATCTGCAAAGTTGTTCCAAGGGCTGAAAATGACAAGTTTCAATAGTACAAGGACCAAAGCTGACATTTTCAAAATTCCAAGGACTATTTTTGCCAATTTTTAAACTTGAAGGACCAATTTTGTCATTTCTCAAAACTTTTGACATTTTTCACCAAAGGATTAATTTTGACAAGTTATGATTTTAAAAGGACCTTTGGTGACTTTTCTTTTGAAATTAAGTGCTCAGGGACTATTTCTGACAATTTCTAAAACTTGGGGGACTGAAACTGCCAATTATGCAAACTTAGCTCATTTTTCATCTGATTTTAAACATTTTGCATCTGAAAACATATAAAATGCAATTTTGGAATATTTTCAGTATTTTGATGCATTTCTGAGCATTTTTAAACGTTTTGCAGTTCAGATTTAACCAAAAATGATGAGTATTTACACACTCATCAATAAGTTTGGTACGCTTTGGAACCGAAATTGTTATGATTGTACAAGCTATGGATTACTACATCTGCCTTAAATTAGGACGTCTCCAGGTACTTCTGCGACTTCAATTTTCAAGGACGAAAATTTTCTTTTAGAGGGGAAGAGTTGTAAAACCCTAAAAATCGTAAATGTGTTAAAAGACCATAATGCCCCTCAACTAATAATCTGTAAATAGAATGAGCTCGTTAATTTCGTTGGACACTTAATCTATAATGTCTACACAAGACTCGAAAATAAAACTTACACTTATAATATAAATGAATATAACTCATTTAAAAAGTTACATGTACTACTTAAGAGATAAAATAAATAAAATGTACAAGTTAATATTGGAAGGTAAATAAAACTGTGATTTGGTCTTTGCTCCCCCTCCTTGTTTGGCCAAAACACATGACCCACTCACCCATATATCCTCCAAAAATAACTCATTCTTATCACAATATATCTCCCTAATTACCATTCAAAATATACACACAAAAACCCTAACCACCTAAGTAAAAAGTACGGCAAAAGAATCCTCCCATCTCCATATTTTTCTGTCGACACAAAGGCTCCAAGAAAGGGTTCGAAGGCTTCTTGTAAGGCTGCTGAAATAGTGTATTTGGTACGAGTATTGCTTGGTCTTTGTCATGGGGTTAAGTTTGCTGATGGTCGTGGGGATAGAAGCACAAAAGGGGTGCTTTGGTTTGTTGTTTTAACCTTGTTTTCTTCCTTTCTTGGCACGTCTCAAAGGTAATCTTCATGACCTCGTCTTCTCCCTTTTTTTTATGAATTCTGGACGTGGCTTAGGCCTACCATACGCATGCTTTTGGTGCCTATAAAACATGTTACATAAAGTGATAAAACATAACTAAGATAATCAAGGAAGAGAGCACATGAAATCATAAATAAAACCCTATATATATGTCGAATGATTATGTATAGAATCTGATGTTTTTAACCACCTCGACATGCATGTTTCTTTGGTAGTTATCGAGCTAAATTAATAGACTAAAACATGTGTACATGATGGGTATTAATTGTGTCGAATGGAGCATGTTTTAGGGTTCTTATTTGTTGGTTAAAGGGGCGCATAAAACTGATTTAGGGAGGTACTATGTCTCGACACATAAAGGGTTCACATGAAGGGTTTATACAAACGTATACTATCGCTTCTAAATGGTTAACAACGGGTATGGTAATCGTAATATGGATCTAGGGTTTCATTTGGTCATTGATCTTGTCGTATGGTTGTTTTGGGTTTATATGGGTCACGTCATAAAATGAGTAATTACCTAGGATCATCTAAACTTGTACTAATCGAGTTAAAATGATTTATAACGTGAATTGAATGCGTGATCTAAAGCTAGGACTTGTTATACATTTATGTGTGCGACTTATATAAAATTCAAGGGTAGAATTATGATTATTGAAACTTTAAGGTTCGACTTGTAATTATAATAACTAAAAGGGGCTAAATGAGTAAAATGGGTAAATGTGATGTATTTACAATTAAGACCCTACACTTTGTAATATTTACACTTTAGACCCTAAACTTGTGTAATTTGGCATAAATGATCCTTAAAGTATAATAAACACTCATTTAACCTAATATGACTTTAAATGCGTCATAAATGGCTAAACTTACTAAATACGGAAACCTGCTAATTATGGAAACTTACTAAATATAGAAACCTGCTATTAATAGAAAGTTACTAAAAGTGGAAACCTGTCAAAAATGGAAAGTCGTCTAAAATGGGTAATCTGATCTTAATAATTGTTATTTAGTTCATAGGTTCCGGACGGCGGGATTGATTCATCGTGTGACCTTACTTTCCTATTTTGCTTGCTTCGAATGAGGTACAGATATTCTATCCCATTTCAGTAGGGGTTTTTCATGACTTCTGGTCCTTCAACTTTGTTTCGGTTATGATATTTCATTGCTATTGAACCTTTGACATTGAACCATTGCTATTGACCCCTCTGTTATTGAACCATTGTTATTGAACCTCTGTTATTGAACCTCTGTTACTGAACATTTGATATTGGACTTTGACATTGAACCATTGCTATGAACCTTTGGATTGTGAACTACTGATATTTATCCTCTGAATATGAAGACTTATAAATTGCTACACTTTGGACCTTTTGCATTGACCTGTCAGTTTGATACCCGAGCCATTAACTAGGCATGGGGGTTCCATGTCCGTGTCATTGATGCACCAATGGCATGACTCTAGTGTGGATGAGTGATGTTCCACACCGTCACCATATTGTATTGATTATGCGCGCTTCAGATATATTGTATGGCCACTATTGTTCTGCACGGGGCGTATGGATGCATCCTAGATTTGTATTGTATTGTATTGATATTGATATATTGTATTGGTGATGTGGTGCGTGTGTGCAATACACCCCCTCACAGTCTCAGAGCTAGCTACTCCATTGGTTACTGACGTCTCCCCTCCTATTGGTTTGGTATTCCGAGGTTACCCCTCCGAATACGATGGCTACTATTGGATATTGGGCTGCTAATGCCACTATTGATTGTATTGTATTGTATTGTTAGCTCGAGATAGATTTTTGACAACCCTTACACTTTTGATATACCTATATTGTACCTTCTGTATTCCCCAAAGCACCATATTTTGTATTAATTGTCCATTACTCAGTACCCTTATGTGACTCACTCTACTACCATACTACATTCCATTTCATTGAACTGTCATACTCTTATTCCGTTACTTCAGACTATCATTCCATTCACGTACCGAGCCATTATATGATTATTAGATTTATGTGTTGATTATGCTATTACCTGTTTTATGTGACTACCCGTTTACTCTGTTACTATTTGATTAATATGTAACTGTCTGATTCACCTGTTGTCATCTGACTATATGTTATCTTACTGTTATGTGACCCCTTGACTTGTCTGGTGACCATGCTAGTGTGTAATCGATTGCTTTATCTATTTATCATGTATGCCTTCGTTTAGTTAATCTCGTGGACTATGACTATCCGTTAGTATCCTTATCTGCTTATTGTTGACCTGTCATGTTTACATTTCTGTTTATGCTACTGTTTGATTAGGTAAATGGTTCAACTTATGTTGTCTGGCTTGTTAACTTGTTTAATTGCCCTGCTATATCCTCAATTCATTCAATTATAACGTTCATGTTGTATTCCTACTTGATACGTGTGGCTACCATGTTTTGACTGCTGATAGTATTTCTGTTGTTATGATGCTTGTTATGTTATTAACTGTGGCTTACTTGACTTGTGTGATTGCCATGGTCACTTTTTAATTAGTTGCTTCCGCTAGCTTTTAGATTTCCGTTTCGCTTATATGTATTCTGATTTCCTGATTAATTGTATGCCTGGTTATTTAAATGTGCTTTTGTATATGTCATCGATGCGTTACTTGCTTTGTTCTCCTCTGTTATCCGTTCTTTTTGGATATCGGTTACTATTGTATCCTGCAGGTTCTTCATTGACTCATTGTTCTCATTTCGTTGCGACCTTGTTATCAGTTTCTTTGTTTCATTTTGTATCTCTGATCTTGTTTAGCTTTCGTTTTGTTATATCTGTTCACTGGTGATGGGTTCCATCGGGGTTTTAAATTTATAATCAAGAATTACCGGTTAACTAGGAACACATTCGGGCAAGTATACCCTAGTCAAGTTGTAGTATAGTATATGGTAAATCATGGTCGTCCCAAGAGAGTTGGTTGCACTACAAGTGTCGTTTGTTTGTTTAAGCAAGTAACAAGTAACAAGTTGATGGTTATGACTGTCACGGATCAAACCAACAAGAAAAGTAATATAAGAACAAGTAACAAGTTGATGGTTATTATTGTCACGGATCAAACCAACAAGAAAAGCATTATAAGAACAAGCACACAAAGAACATACATGTTTAGACAAATCATCACAAGTTATCATAAGAGCCAAACAAGTATCAAGACATTCATAAGACAAGAACACATCACAAGAATCACATAATCAACACAACTTCTAACCATGCATACTTCTGGAAATGGCAGAGGTTTGTGGTCTTTTGGGAGAGATAATTTTGGTGGAAATTCGTCCTTAAGGGTGGAGGATCGAATTTCACACAAGTTGGGATAGGATAGTTGGTGGAAATTCATCCTTAAGGGTGGAGGTTTGAATTTCACACCTTTGGGGAAGGTAAGTTGAGAGATGGATGGTGCTTTAGGTGGAAATTCGTTCTTAAGGGTGGAGGCTCGAATTTCACACCTAGAGATGGAGTGGTGGGTGAAAGGGATGAGAAGGATGGAGAAGGGATGATGAAATGAGGTTGCAAAGGCCTCTATTTATACTAGAACCAAGGCTAGGGGTATTAAATGTTGAACTTGGCCTCCAAGGAGCTTAGAATGACTTAGAATACATGTAGGAAGGTCCTAGAATCGTTTGGAACAAGTTTGGAGTCTTAGTGATGAATAAATTGCAGAACCAGGCATCCCAACCGAATCGGTTGGGCTCCAACCGTTTCGGTTGGTCTGCATGACTACTCTCCAACCGAAACGGTTACGGGGCACGACCGAATGGTTGGAGCAAGTTGACAAAAAATCATAAGCACCAAAGTTGTAGATCTTTGTCTTAGCTTTCGATGGCCGTGAACCGGGGGTCAAACGGGGTCCGTATGCAAACGTTATGGCCAAAATGGTGAAGGTGTGTCGGGAACAACGAGTCTTCCAATATGTCTTCGTTTTAGCTTCTTTTCTTCATTTCTTTCTCGTTTTCCTTTTTGAACTTTATTCTTGAGTCTTTGGACCACTAACTTGATGACTTTATCTTCTCGAATATACTCCGCAAGACTTTCTTTTGTCGGGAATTCTTCGTATTTGGAGAAATCTTCGTGTTTTACTTCTTTTTCCGTCTTTTTCTCCACTTTCTTGTACTTGGCTACAAATGAACTTGCAAACACACTTTGATACGATTAAGCAACAAAAGCATATAATTATAGCCAAATAACACACATAAAAGCACTGATAACGCTACTAAAAACATGTACAATTTGAGCGTTATCAAATTCCCCCACACATAAACTTTGCTTGCCCTCAAGCAAATCTAAGAAAAGAAAAATTAAAAGACAAACCTAAATGACAAAACGAAAAGAAAAATATTTGAAGTATAACATGGCTAAGCACCTCACGAAAAGAGAATGAAGTATAATTCACTCAACACTCAATTTATTTAGTGATGGATAGTATTAAGGAATCATACACTCATATTGCTCAGTCATGATCTAAATATTACCATAGGCTTGTACAAGAAACAGAACTTCACCGACGTGGCGTAAGCACCAAGTATAAACATCTAAAGAGGGCTTTTATTCGGGTTGAAATGATAGGCTTCGGGTGATTAAAGGGTATGGATAAGGCATGAGATTATTTATGAAATTGGTGTTAAAAGAAAAATAATGTCAAGTCTAATACCCATGTTGTTGGTCACCGAACAATCCGCAAACCCAAAAATGATTATAGTTACAATCTTTCTCCTCTCATATCGATCACCAAATATATATATATATATCACGTCTTAGCACATTGGCTAATCGATATCTCAAATATACTTCATCTTCATGATAATATAGCACATTGTCATCACATATTTTTTTTTCTTTCATTTTTTTTTCATACATCACATCTCCCCCACACTTCGTATAAGCATCACCACAAAATACAAATAAGAAGTATGCATCCTTCGTCTTTGTCGGAATGACACACACGAATGGCAAAGTGCGGCTAACTCATAATCATAAAAAACAATCCAATTATACCAAGTAACTAGCAACCCACCATTTAGACATTGACAAGGGGTAGGCTAAGGTTTAAAGTGTAAAATATTTTTGTATTTTTCTGGATTTAACAAAATGAAAAGGATGGCTCAGAGGGTGTACTAAGGGTATCTAGCGCTAAAGATGAGTGCTAACAAATGGGTCCATGTGGGTGGTTAACTAACCGATGTGGTTAGCTAATATATCATTAGATGTAAACGGAAGGCCATTTGGTTTTATTCATAAGGTGCCTCTTTATCACGCATATACACTTATATCACACGAATGTGATCTTATTGCGGTCTGGTAATGATTTACAAGTACAAGTTCTAGAATAAATAAAATCACCGGCACACTCATAGCAAAAGATTCAAGCGTAAAAGATGTATGTTATATAAAATAGGCTCAAATCCTCACAATTTAGTGGAAAGGGCTATAATATGTGTAAGCAAATGTTATCGATCCCAGAATGGATTGCAATATTAATCGGGACACATCTCAAGTTTTTCAAAATTTACTGATTTTCACCAGTGGGTTGATCCAGTTATTCTAATATATTATCCTATAAGCATGAAAACAACTAGATCAAAAGGGCAAACAAGTATACAAAATTTTAAAAATTGGCCCAAAAATTTTGGATTTTAAAAACTAGTTTCGTTTTTTACAAAAATATTTCCCCCCGCACTTAAGTTAAGCACACAAAAGAAAAATAACTTAATGACAAAAAAAAACTGCTATTATATTATTATTACTACGAGAAAATTTTTAAAAATAAACTAGTTACGACTTTTTTTTCTTTTTCTTTTTATATTCTTAAAAAAAAAAAAAAAAAAAAAAAAAAAAAAAAAAAAAAAAAAAAAAAAACATGACTTATTCTTGTCCCACGAGTTCTCGGTAGCTCCATTGAAACGCACAAAGAAGCGGAGAAGCAGGTCAGCGCGAAGCATATTAAAAACCCAACTTCTTTAGGGAATCAGGGAGACCCGCCTTATACCTCTCACACAGTTTATTTACAATGGGTGAGCCTTACTTTCGAGGGACTTAAAAAAATCAGTTTATAAAATAATTTACCAAACAAACAAACAAAGGAAAAATAACAAAGAAAAAAAATAAAGCAATTGTGAAAAATAAACTACAAAGCATGTAAGATAGGGAAAAATAGAACTATAAGTCTAAGAGAAACGAAACTTCCCGGGCTAAACATCACAGTCGAACTCCATATGATAAGGTGCTAAGCAAACGCTAGCATAAGCGTATGAGATCAATCGATTTCTCTTCCAAACATGTCCAATCAAGAGTATGAGGTTCACGATCCAACCAATCCTTCCTCCAAGAGTTTATTAAATCTGCAAAAATAAACTAAACTACGAAAACATGTAAAATTCTAAAACTCACTTTCGTAGGCATCACGGTTGCATTTAGCGTATGCAACAAGCCTTTAAACCCCTCGGTGGCCCGAGTGGACGAGTTATAGTCTCGTGAGGGTTTCCAATGAACATACCCACAAAGTTCGAAACATTTTATTTTTAAAAACATGTACTTATTTATTCACAATGTACTAAATTAACAAACTTTAAAATGGAAAAACCAAATAAAAGAAATGATACTCTTGCAAAAACAAAAAGACATTTAAACTTGTTTTATCTAAACACAAACACACAAAAACAAAAAATAAAAACGGATTTTTATTTTTTTATTTTTTTGGACAGAACACTCCAACCGGATCGGTTATTGGTAGTGACCGATCGGTTGTAAGCGATTTTTTTTTTTTTTTTAATTTTTTATTTTTTTTTGGCGACTAAAATGACTTTTGAAAATTATTTACCGAGAGCTCCAACTGTTTCGGTTGGGATTCCAACCGATTCGGTTAGAGTGATTTGGACAGTTTTGGTGGTTTTTTCGCACACGATTTCGAGCACACTTAGAAAGCAATCAATGAAACGAGCATTTTAGAACACAAGAAACGAAATCTCAACATCAATAACTTGATTTTGATGCAAAGATCATTTGAGCAATTATGAGAAAATGAGAGATTTTAAGAAAAAGACAAACATTCAAGCAAACATCATGAGCAAACATCAAGAGCAATCAAACAAGAGAAAAGAAACAATCATTCATGAGCAAGAGCAATTTATCATTCAAACAAACTAGCAAACAAGCAATTCAATTCAAGCAAACAATTCAACAAACAAACAAACACAAGAATACAAACACAAATCCCCGGTAACGGCGCCAAAAACTTGATGGTGACGATGCCGGAATTATCAAGCAAGCAAACAAACAATCTATCAAACATTAAAACATTCAAACGAGCAAACAAGTGCAAAACAAGTCCCCGGCAACGGAGCCAAAAACTTAATGGGTTCCATCGGGGTTTTAAATTTATAACCAAGAATTACCAGTTAACTAGGAACACATTCGGGCAAGTATACCCTAGTCAAGTTGTAGTATAGTATATGGTAAATCAAGGTCGTCCCAAGAGACTTGGTTGCACTACAAGTGTCGTTTGTTTGTTTGAGCAAGTAACAAGTAATATAAGAACAAGTAACAAGTTGATGGTTATGATTGTCACGGATCAAACCAACAAGAAAAGCATTATAAGAACAAGCACACAAAGAACATACATGTTTAGCCAAATCATCACAAGTTATCATAAGAGCCAAACAAGTATCAAGACATTCATAAGACAAGAACACATCACAAGAATCACATAATCAACACAATCAAAGAACCAAACATGAACAATAGCATTCAACATCATAAAAGTAACAAGGTTTACCCAAAGTATGAATTACAATAGGCAAAGATGAAGGATTATAGCACTCCTTCAAGCCTCCAATCAACTACAACTTCTAACCATGCATACTTCTAGAAATGGCAGAGGTTTGTGGTCTTTTGGGAGAGATAATTTTAGTGGAAATTCGTCCTTAAGGGTGAAGGATCGAATTTCACACAAGTTGGGATAGGATAGTTGGTGGAAATTCATCCTTAAGGGTGGAGGCTTGAATTTCACACCTTTGGGGAAGGTAAGTTGAGAGAGGGATGGTGTTTTAGGTGGAAATTCGTCCTTAAGGGTGGAGGCTCGAATTTCACACCTAGAGATGGAGTGGTGGGTGAAAGGGATGAGAAGGATGGAGAAGGGATGATGAAATGAGGTTGCAAAGGCCTCTATTTATACTAGAACCAAGGCTAGGGGTATTAAATATTGAACTTGGACTCCAAGGAGCTTAGAATGACCTAGAATACATGTAGGAAGGTCCTAGAATTGTTTGGAACAAGTTTGGAGTCTTAGTGATGAAGAAATTGCAGAACCAGACCTCCCAACCGATCGGTTGGGCTCCAACCGTTTCGGTTGGTATTCATGACTACTCTCCAACCGAAACGGTTGCGGGGCACTACCGATCGGTTGGAGAAAGTTGAAAAAAAATCAAAAGAACTAAAGTTGTAGATCTTTGTCTTAGCTTTCCGTGGCCGCGAACCGGGGTTCAAACGGAGTCCGTATGCAAAAGTTATGGCCAAAATGGTGAAGGTGTGTCGGGAACAACGAGTCTTCCAATATGTCTTCATTTTAGCTTCTTTTCTTCATTTCTTTCTCGTTTTCCTTCTTGAATTTTATTCTTGAGTCTTTGTACCACTAACTTGATGACTTTATCTTCTCGAATATACTCCGCAAGACTTTCTTTTGTCGGGAATTCTTCGTATTTGGAGAAATCTTCGTGTTTTACTTCTTTTTCCGTCTTTTTCTTCACTTTCCTGTACTTGGCTACAAATGAACTTGCAAACATACTTTGATACGATTAAGCAACAAAAGCATATGATTATAGCCAAATAACACACATAAAAGCACGGATAACGCTACTAAAACATGTATAATTTGAGCGTTATCAACTGGGCTTTTTAAGCTCAGCCGCATTTCTTTTCCTACGGCAAGTTTTAGGTTGGAAGATAGGCTTTGATGGGCTGAGAGTTGGATTATCTGAGTGAACCGACCCTAGTTACCTTATTATCTTTAGGACTTATTTTGAAGAGCCATAGTTTTGATTTTCATTCATTTTATTGACATATTGGATTTTGTATCTTCTTTGTAAGTCATTCATTTATATGACTTGGTAATTTATTTTATAAGGCTTCCGCTTGTAAAATTTTATTTGTATGTTCTGATATGACACCAGAATGTGACACTTCTACTCTTGTCAGGTTGGGGTGTTACAAGATACATGCTCTAAACTAGAACACAAGGTTTTTCATAAATGTTCGCTTCTTGATTATTGGAATTTCCTAAGTATTTAGCCATAAGTCCCCTGTATCATGAACCATTAGTCACCGCGAGTGAACGCAGATATCGTGAATAGTACCATGGGGAGTAACGACCTCGTCTTAGTTATAAAAAATAACCAGGGCGCACCATATTTGAATTGCATTAGGTAATTGGCTATTACATCCTTTGGGGCAAACTTACGTACACCAATAATTCGGTGTATGCAGTTAAGTCTTGGTTGCATGAGCTTAGCGCATAATAATCTGTGATTTTCTTTATGACATTGTTAGTTTACAACTATCATGTTCATATTCTTGTGTTCAACTTTAATTTAAACCTATGAATTTCACTCAACATTTTTGTTGACCTTTTTAAACATGTTATCTCAGGTAATCAATAAAGATTATGTTCAAGGCACAGAGTAGGCATATCAAGACCTTTTCTTGTGGTGTAAACATAAAGTTGTCATTTTTTTTAAACCCATGCTCAGTATTTTACGGAAACATTTGAAACAAATTTGGAATATTTTGTAACAACAATGAGTTTTCGATGAATGATAACTATTTTTCTTAAAACGTCTCTTTCGAGTCGTTTTCTATGATTATTGACTGTGATCCCTATCCAAGTAACACCTTCCGCTGTCATATGATCACGGGGGATGTTACACAATTGAAAGTGTTTGATGGTTCACTAGCAATCAATCTCAACCCACAACCTTAAGGTCGCATGTTCGATTCTGAGCATAGGCTAAGCGTAGGATAAATTATCAGTGCCACGTGGCACCACCCTAGTGGTCCACGTGGTAACCCATTGACCGGTCAACATTGACCGTTGACCTGACCCATTGACCGGCCACTTGGCACTGCCACGTCACGTCAGCAAGTGGGTCCCACCTGCTGACGTAACTGGCGACTGGCCAACCAGGTGCTGCCACATGGCGGCGGCGCTAATCATAGTACGAGGTTAATTGTGCAGGTACGAGGATTAAATGGCGGCTGACCAATCAGGATCTGACACGTGGCATTGTGGTGCGTCAGTACGAAGTCAGAAGGTGGCAGAAGCTTCTAGAACGGCGGCTGGGGAATGATAGGGCAATACGTGTCCAAGTAATAGTGTTATTGACAGCTGGAGCGCGTGAAATGACCATGCTACCCCTGTGGGTTAGGCTATATAATCTACCACCGGATTTGCTATCCGGGACAATTTTTTACACACACATATTTTATTTAGTAGTAGTTTTACTTTGTATTTTTTTAAAGAGTAGTTTTAGATTATTTGTAATAGCTCATTTTGTAACTTATTGAAAGTGCTTATTTTAATCAAGATTTTTATGCTTAATGAAGATGTGGTCTCTTACATAAGCTTACTCCTTATTCTCTTTTATTTTTTTTCTTTTCTTAAATCTTTTAAACCAAATAAGCTCTCTTATAGCTTATTTTGGTTTATTTAGCTCTAGCTTATTTTGGATAAGCTCTCTCATAACTTATTCAAATAAGAACTTTTCTTGTTTACTCTACTTCTTGCAAAACTTTTTATATTTACTTAGATCTACTTACTTATTTGCAACTTATTTCAAAAAAATCAAAAAGATTTAATCTTTCTTTGTTTTTCTTCATAAACAAGCTATTCATTAGCTTATTCTTTTAGATCTCATCCTTAAACATACATGTAACACCCCCGAAAATCTTAATGACAGCGGAAGACTAATTCGGATGTTACTTGAATGGAGATCATAGTCAATAATTATAGAAAACGACTCGAAAAAGACGTTTTATTAAAATAGTTATCATTCATCAAAAACTCATAGTTTGTTACAAAACGTTGTAAATAGATCAAGTGTTTTTCCCAAAAGAAAGATCATTAGTTTGAAAGAAATGACAACTTTTATCTTTTTACACCACCAGATAAGCCTTGCCATGCCCCATTCCGCGCCTTGGTCATAATCTTCACTGATTACCTGAGATAACATGCTTAAAAAGGTCAACACAAATTGTTGAGTGAAATCCATAGGTTTAAAATAAGTTGAACACAAGTATAAGATCATGATCATTGTAAACTAACAATATCATAAGAAAAATCACAGATTATTATGCGCTAAGCTCATGAAACCAAAACTCAACTGCATACACCGAATTACCAGTGTACGTAAGTATGCCCCAAAGGAGGTAATAGCTAATTACCTAAAGAAATTCAATATGTTGCGCCCCGGTTATTTCTCTATAACCGAAATGGGGGCCCCATAGTACTATTCACGATATCTACATTCACTCGCGGTGACTAATGGTTCATGATCAGGGGACTTGTGGCTAAATACTTAGGCAGTACCAATAATCAAGAAGATAGAGCATTTATGAAAAACCTTGTGTCCTAGTTTAGAGCATGTATCTCCCTCGTGGGGTTTGAAAATAAAAGTAAAAGCGAGGCTATGATCTCACCTTGATGAAAATGAACACGCACAAATAGATCAAGCACAATGTAGCAAAGGTTCCAACTCGAAACCTAAAATGATGAGATGGCGAGTCTCAGTAAAATGAGCATTTTGGTTCGCGATCAAAATAATAGAGCATTGAATATTCTTATTCAATAGATCATTGGATTGTCCAATCCAATAGTGAGCGTGCGTGCTTAACGTTTTAAGTTAATTTATATGCTACATTGCCTTATTTCATGATCCTCACTTACGCATAAGTGAAATGCCCCCCCCCCCCCCCCCCCCGTTGTGATCTTAATAGATTTGTTGAGTATTTTAACGTGTTTCGATTCCCCGTGTGTTTTATCGGATTATATATATATAATTATAATCTTATAAATATATATATACGTAATACATTTAACGTTATCCGAAAATAAAATACTCATATGATGAAAGTACTCATTTTTACGAAGTTATGATGGGTTTATAAGTTTTCTAAACTTTTCCTGAATTTACATTTTTTACCCTCGAGTTACAAAAAGTACGAGTTTAGTCCCTAAACTTTGATAAAATGACAATTTTTACCCGTAGTATATTTATAGTAAAACTTTCAGAAATGGCACTTTCAACCCTTGGTAAAACTGAATTCACGAAAATAGTCCCTCTAGTTTATTTTATACACCTTACATCCTTGTTTTTCCAAACTTGCCACTTCTAGCCCAAAGTTTATTAATACTAGTTTAGGTAAATTACATATTCGGCCCTTGGAGTTTCCATGCGCACATGCACACGTGCATAATACCCTTGTACTTTCGAAATAGACATTTTCAGCCCCTAGACTTCTAGGAAATACTTGTTTCACGCATAAAATGATCCTTTAGCTTTTCAATGTGTTACACTTTGGACCCTACGTTTCATATTTTTGCAAAAAAAGTCCGAAAATAAGTTTTATAAATTGAAAACTTTGTAAATACGTTTATAACTTATTGGTAGCTTATAACTAGTGCTTATCGACTTATTTTCAATCTATTGGGCCGGGTTGGATCCTCATTGGGTTTTATTTGGGCTTATTGGGCTCTCGGTTTGGGCTTCAGGCCCATTGTCATTTTCGTGAGTTTATACAAGTGTACGAGGGGTTGAAAGAATTTGTGATGTGTTTTTATAAAGTGTACGAGAGTATGTGAGGCTATCAAATGGGTTTTACCAAGTTTTATACTAAGTTTACGAAAGTTTTACAAGTGTGCGAATGGTTGTGTCGTGTTCTAGGGATCTTAAGCTAGTGTTTTCATGTTATGAGTGTTTAGTCGAGCCATAGTAAGTATAGACTTATAGGTTGATTTGTGAAATGGTGCGTGCAACTTATGATACGTGTGATATAACTTAAATTCTAACGTGACATAATCGAAAGGGATTGACAAGAGTTTGGAAAAGAACTTATAATCACTCTTATGAGTGGAGATGAAGGCAACGAGATGAGTTAATGAAAGTGCTAGCAAGACCCGTGTTCTCCTTATAATTTTACCCGTATCCTTATTTTCCCAAGTTTCTCCTAGTTTCCACCTTGCCACGTTTTCTTTTTCCCTATGTCGACTTCCACAGTGGACGATTTCTTTTGTTGTAAGTTGAGAGAGTTTGTGAGTGATAAGATGAATGGTATGTGTGTTTGTGATATTCTTGGTCAAGTCTTGGTGTAGTTTATAAGGTAAACATTAGCATGGCCATTCCATTATTTAATCTCCTAGCTCTCCTAGTTCTAGTCTTATTAGTCATGTGTTTATTTGAATGTGACCGTGTTTGTGGAATGGTGCTAGACGTGGGATTTGAGTTCTAAGCATGGCATGGCTTGTCAAGTCTTTAGAGACATAATATCCAATGATTCTTGGGGACAAAGCTAAGTCAAAGTGAGTTTAGGTTATTAAACAAATATTTGTAGGGTGGCTAAGTATGGTGGGTTGTCTCCCTTGTTCACTCTCACACGACACATCATGAGACCAAAAATGTTGCTTGACTTGTTTTTAGTTTAGTAACCCTTGGCTAATTTGGTATCATTTTCATGTTCGGTTGCAAAGGAAGGAAACACAAAATATTTTAAGCTTAAATCTCCTAATACTTATTCACGACACACACCTAGGATTCCAAAGGAGGTTTTTCTAGCTTGAATTTGGTTTGGTTCATTGGTCTTGGCTCTCGACAGATTTCACAAAAGGAAGTGGAAGGCAAAATTTTACTAGTAAGTTTACTAGTTGTGGTGTTGGGCTCGGTACCAAGACAAGGCCCAAGGTGAAAAACAAAAGGCTCGTTTGGGCTTTGTTGTGGGCTCGAGTGAAATGTTTAAGCACGAAGGAAAATAGCACTATGTGGGCTTGAGTGGTTAACGTGGCCCAAAGTAATAATAGCGCGGGCTTGATCCGGTCACAAGGCCCATTTACGTGTCGCTTTGAGTTACGAGGTGGTATAAAGTCCAATGAGTTCCGAGACCCAATACGAATTTGAATATATTTTTATTATAATTAAATTCGTATTTTTACAATTTTTCACGTATTCGCTACGTATTTTAAAATTATCAAGATCGTGGGGAATTTTATTCTGATCACAACGGTATATTTATGAACGCTTAAGCTGCGTTGATCATGCATATGCCAAATGATATGCAAATGTGATGGTTAGAAAATTTCATGAAGAAATAGATCGTGTTTAATTTCTGATTAGAGCGTTAAGTACATTGAAATTTTCCGGGAGCTTACAGTACCTACCCCTTAAGAGAACCGCGTCCCGCGGTTAAACTTGCAGAGGCTGTCATGGGTGATCTAGATGAACAGGTGGGGATACTTGGAACGCATTACATCCTCGCGCTCCCAGGTGAACTCTGCACCTCGTTTCTTGTGATTCCATCGAACTTTAACGATAGGAATGCGGCTTTGCTTAAGCCTCTTGACTTCTCTGTCCATGATCTCGACGGGTTCTTCAACAAAGCTAAGTTTGTCATTGAGCTGGATGTCCTTGAGCGGTACGACTAGAGTTTCATCCGATAGACACTTCTTAAGATTCGAGACATGGAACGTGTCATGTACTCGGCTAAGTTGTTCGGGAAGTTCGAGTTTATATGCCACTGGACCAATTCTTTGAATAATTTTGAACGGTCCGACGTATCGAGGTTTGAGTTTTCCTCTTTTTCCAAATCTGACCATCCCTTTCCAGGTTGATACTTTGAGCATTACACGGTCTCCTACTTGGAATTCCATTGGTTTTCTTCGAACATCTGCGTAGATCTTTTGCCTATCTCGAGCTGCTTTCAGTCGTTGCCCAATTTGAATTATCTTTTCTATTGTCTCTTGGAAAATTTCGGGGCCTGTGAGTTGTACTTCTCCAACTTCCACCCAGCAAACTGGCGATCGACATTTTCTTCCATAGAGTGCTTCAAAAGGAGCAGCTTTAATGCTGGCGTGATAACTGTTATTGTAAGAGAATTTAGCCAGAGGTAAGTGTTTATCCCATCCTTTTCCGAAATCAATCACACATGCTCTTAGCATGTCTTCCAGAGTTTGAATCGTTCTTTCACTTTGTCCATCTGTTTGAGGATAGTACGCGGTACTCATATCCAAGTTGGTACCCATGGCTATTTGAAGTGTTTGCCAAAATCTCGAGGTGAATCGGCTATCACGATCAGATACGATAGAGATTGGTACACCGTGATGAGAAACAATCTCCTTGATGTACAGTCTAGCGAGTGTGATCATCTCGTCGTTCTCCTTGATTGGCAAGAAATGAGATGACTTCGTAAGACGGTCTACAATGACCCAAATGGTGTCAAAACCATTAGAAGTTCTCGGCAACTTTGTGATGAAGTCCATTGTGATTCTTTCCCATTTCCATACGGGAAGTTCTGGTTGGGTTAACAATCCAGATGGATTTTGATGTTCAGCTTTGACTTTCAAACATGTCAAACACTTACTGGCGTATTCGGCGATATCAGCCTTCATGTTAGGCCACCAGTACAAAAGCTTTAGATCTTGATACATCTTGTTGGGACCAGGATGTATAGAATATTTCGATTTATGTGATTCATGCATGATGAGTTCTCGGATACCTCCATAGAAAGGAATCCAACTTCGATTTTTGAAACATAACGTTCCATCCGATCTCTTCACAAATCCATTTTCATTCTCCGGCATGCCATAAATCTTCTCATTCAGCCTATTTTTTTCTTTAAGTGCTTCGATCTGAGCTTCAAGAATTTTCGATGGCAGGGGTGAATTGATTACCATTCCCAATGATCTCACTCTAATTGGCTTAGGGCGATCTTTTCTGCTCAAGGTGTCGGCAAAAACGTTCACCTTTCTAGGATGGTAACGGATCTCGCAGTCATAATCACTAAGCAATTCCAGCCAGCGACGTTGATGCATATTTAGTTCTTTTTTTTATCTAAGATGTGTTGAAGACTTTTGTGATCAGTGTACACTATACACTTGGTTCCATACAGATAATGTCTCCATAATTTAAGTGCAAATACCACAACGCCAAGTTCTAGATCGTGAGTAATATAATTCTTCTCATGAGTTTTGAGTTGTCGTGATGCGTAAGCAATCACTTTGTTCCTTTGCATGAGAACAGCGCCTAAACCCATGTGTGAAGCATCACAATATACTACAAAATCTTCGGCTCCTTCCGGTAGTGCCAAGATAGGTGCTTCGCAAAGCTTGTTCTTTAAGAGTTGAAAAGCTTATTCTTGATCGTCTCCCAATTCGAATTTCTTCATTTTCTGGGTTAACTCGGTCAATGGTTTGACTATCTTCGAGAAACCTTCGATAAATCTTCAATAATAACCAGCAAGTCCTAAGAATTGACGAATCTCAGTGGGGTTGGTGGGTACTGGCCAATTCTTTACTGATTCGATCTTTGCGGGATCCACGTGGATTCCTTCACTGTCGATCACATGACCAAGAAATTGGACTGTCTCAACCCAAAAATCACATTTGGAAAACTTTGCGTACAATTCTTCATCCTTGAGTAATTTCAGGATAGTTCTCAGATGTTCCGCATGTTCTTCTTTATTACGGGAGTAGATAAGAATATCGTCGATGAACACAATGACGAATCTATCCAGATATGGTTTGCAGACTCTATTCATGAGGTCCATAAATACAACAGGTGCATTAGTTAAACCGAATGGCATTACTTGGAATTCATAATGGCCATATCTAGTTCTAAATGCGGTCTTGGGTATATCTTCTTCTTTTACCCGTAACTGATGATATCCAGATCTTAAATCAATCTTCGAGTATACACTCGAACCTTGTAACTGATCAAACAGATCGTCGATTCTTGGTAAGGGATAGCGGTTCTTGATTGTGAGCTTGTTAAATTCTCTATAATCGATACACATCCGAAATGATCCATCTTTCTTCTTAATGAATAAAACAGGTGCTCCCCAGGGTGAGGAACTTGGTCTAATGAATCCTTTTTCAGATAGCTCTTCTAGTTGTTTGGATAATTCTTGCATTTCCGAGGGTGCTAAACGGTACGGTGTACGTGCTACGGGAGTAGCTCCAGGGATAAGATCGATTTGAAATTCGACTTGTCGAGCAGGTGGGAGTCCAGACAAATCTTCTGGAAACACCTCAGGAAATTCTTTGACTACAGGTACATCCTCTAGTCGTTTCTCTTCCGAATTCTTTTCCGTTACTTGAGCTAAGAAGGCATAACATCCTTTTTCCATGTACTTTATCGATTTTGCACAGGATACCGATATGATACTTAAGTACTTTCTACTTTGATCTCCTTGGATGACTAAGGTTTCACCGTTGATCGAGATATGAACGGTTTTCTCGTCGCAAACAATTCTAGCACGGTGTTTGGACAACCAATCCATGCCAATTACGACATCGAAACTTCCAAGTTTGATTGGCAAAATATCTATGAGGAACGAGTGATATTGTAAAAGAATAGGGCAATTACGAATTACGGTGTCGGTTCCTATTATCTTTCCATCAGAAAGCTCTATCACATAATTTGTATCTAAGGCGATTGGGGATATTTCTAGTAATGGTGCAAAAGTAGTAGATACAAAACTCTTATCGGCTCCAGAGTCAAACAAGATTTTTGCAGAATGATTGTTAAGAGAATACGTACCCGTCACAACATCAGGGTTCAACGGCGCATCTCCATCTCCTAGCACGTACACTCTTGCACGCGCATTGTTGGTTTGAGCAGCATTCAACTTTGGGCATTGGCTCTTGAAATGGCCTTTTTCTCCACATCCATAACAGTTCATGTTTGCTACAGTGTTTCCCTCTTCAGGGTTTCGGCAATGTTTTCCTTGATGACCTACCTTGTTGCACTTGTCACACTTAACAGTGCAAGGTCCAGAATGGTGCATCAAACATCTGTTACACTGGGGATGTGGTCCTATATACCATTTTCCAGCAGTGGGTGCAGCATAAGCCCTTGCGGCTTCTTGTCTTTGGTTTTGCCGATTGTGATGATGGTTTCTGTTGCGGTGATACTGGTTGTTGTTCCGATTGTTGTTGTTGGATTGATGGTGGTTGGAATTTGAGCTTTTCCGATCATCTAATTTTCTTTTGTTGTCACTTGAGCCTTGTGCATTTGCAAGCTTCAATATCGGTTCCATAAGGCGGTGGGATACAATGACAACTTCTTCAACAGTCTTTGGATTCGAAGCGATGACATCTCCTTCGTTGCTTCGAGGTAAACCTCCTATCAAAGCTTCCAAAAGCTTTTCATTGGTGGGAAACAGATGAGGACATAGAGCTCTCAGCTCATGGAATCTCTTGAAGTATGTCTTGAGATCATTACCTTTAACAACCAGGTGGTAATACTCATCTTCGAGTTTCTTGATCTCAGTTCTCGGGCAATATTGTTTCATTAACAGTTGTTTCAGATCTGACCATGAAATATTACAAGCTTCTTCCATTCCAATTGGTTGACATGGCCATTCCACCAAGATAACGCATCTTCTAACAAAGTTCCAGTCGCAAACTTGACTTTGCAATCATTTGTGCAGTCACTTAGCAGAAATACAGTCTCGGTTCTCTCAAACCAATGAAGTAAACCAATAGCACCTTCAGTACCCTTGAAGAACATCGGCTTGCAGTTCATGAACTATTTGTAACTACACTTACGAGTTACAGTGGACTCACTTTGATTTGTTGGAGTGTTAGTTGCATTTGAGTTTGCCATTTCAACAAGACGTGCAGCTTTTGTGGCACGATTTTCTTCAGCAAGACGAGCAGCTTCAGCCTCACGTGCTGCTTGGGCAATACACTCAGCTTCAGCCTCTCGAGCGATTTCCGCTTCTCGGGCAATCTCAGCTTCTCTTGCAACTTCAACTTCTCTTGCAATCTCAGCTTCTCTTGCAGCAGCTTCGGCTTCACGTGCCTCTTGGGCAATTCGTTCAGCTTCGGCAATGCGTTCAACTTCGGCTCTTGTAGTGTCAGCGGCATGTTGTGCTATAGCAGCGCTAACGCTTTCAGCGACCATTTTCCGAATAGCTGCGGGAGTGATGGTGGATGAGGTAGCTTTTTTCTTGACCATTTTTCTAAAATTTCCAAGAAATAAACACCAAGATTAAGAAATCATCGATCGATAATAAAAGTGATTACACATTATAAATATCATAATAGTCAAGATCACCACTTTAAATCAATGATAGGATATCGTTATGAATGACAACAAGTGAATCATGATTTTTCTCAACAAATCATAACGTATATATGAGGACATAAGGATCGGTTCAGCATACATTACCGATGAATAATATCACAACACAAGAATATAAGAAATACAACCATAGGATACATAGAATACATCATTACATAGTATTGTTCACAACCATAGGTTACAACATCATAATTCTTGTTCCAAAGTTACAAACCAAAAGGATACAAGCCTTAATGCCTCATATGGCGGCTTTATGATACATACTAAGATAAAGATGACTAGGATCTACGCATCTCCCGATGCGTCATCATGACGACGGTGAATCTCCTCAACCATGGCTGTCAAATCTCGGATCTGCTGCTCACGGGCTCGATCTCTCGCCTCGAGGTCATCAATCCTCTCCTCTAGGATAGCAGTGTGAGCATGAGCGGATGCAAGCTCGTGATGCAAGACTCTCTCTCGTCCTAAAGCAGTGTCTCTCAAAGTACTAGCATTTCGAATTGTAGTCTCCAATCTCTGAGTCAAGCGGTTCACGACCTCTCTTGCTTCCACAATCTGAGTACTCATCATATCGAACACAATCTCAATGGAGTAGCGACCTATCACGAGGTTTTTGACCTCGTCCTCCAAGTTCTCTATCCTAACCAGTGAAATCTCATCATAATGCGCCAGGAGCTCACTCAACTGGTCTTCGTGCCTGACGAGTCTCGTAGCCAACAGAGGAATGGTGTGGTGTACAGGCTCACCGGTAACAGGCAGAACTGGAGCTGGTGCAGTAGTTGAGCTCTCTCCAAGCTCGAATGAACTAGGTGCTCCCTCCTCTTCTCTCCAACGACGAAGTAAAGGCATCAAGAATGACCATCGCCTAGCACCGGATTTCTTCCTTGGTCCAGTCTCATTATCCACTTGAGTAGGCATGTATGGATTAGATGGTGATGGTGAATAGCACTTAATGCAAAGCGGTAAAAGTGGCTCACTAAAAGTGTCCAAGGAGGTGATGATGTAGGTGGTGATGAAACAGGAACAGTGGTAGTCTGATGGTAGAACACAGTAGGTGGCAGTGGTGGTGAAGTAGCAGTAGGTGAAACAACAGGTGAAATAGGTGATGACTGAGCAGGTGGTGACTGAGCTGATGGTGACTGAGCTGGTGGTATCACACGAGTCATAGTGATGGATCGCACACGCTTCCTAGTGGTGTGTTTGAAGGTCTTACCTTTAGGATGCAGTCTATAAGGTACTCCAAACGGCTCAGGCTCGTAAGGCTTAAGAACACGGATCCTACGTCGGCGACGACGGATCGCTAGGGAAGATGATCTAGAAGAGTCTGATGAAGCAGAGTTGGTGCTCTCGGATGACTTGGATGATCCATCATCCATAGCGACGTCTGAAGCAGGTAACCATTGTTGCGACTCATAGTACTGATCTAGGGTCATAGAAGCAAAAGCATTGTGCTCTTGAGAATGAGCAATCATAGCTGGAGCAGTAGGAGTTCAGGCAACTTCACCTTCCTCAAAAGGTTCAGTTTCATCCGAAGCAGTAGCTGGTATGACTCGACTGGGATGAGCTGGCATATTGACAGTCGTAGAGGACATAGTGTCTTCCATCTCAGTGTCTGAGGACAGAACAACCGGGTGGGATGCAGACATGGTACTGTAACAACCCATAATTAATGTAAGTAAAATGCCAAATATATATTAACAAGATTTTAGTTAGCTACGCATATTTGCCAAGCAAATCTCCATGCCTAACTAAAATGAATGCAATTTACTTATGATCTAGTGATGAACTAATCCCAATGCATAGAGTGGTCACGGAAGGGCGTAAGGCAGTGGTGTAAAATAATCATGTTTTAAAAGTGCGGTTATAGTCCAAAATTTTTTTGAAAAACTCTTTGGTTCTCTATAACCTTGGCTCTGATGCCAATCTGTAACACCCCCGAAAATCTTAATGACATCGGAAGACTAATTCGGGTGTTACTTGAATGGAGATCATAGTCAATAATTATAGAAAACGACTCGAAAGAGATCAAGTGTTTTTCCCAAAAGAAAGATCATGAGTTTGAAAGAAATGACAACTTTTATCTTTTTACACCACCAGATAAGCCTTGCCATGCCCTATTCCACGCCTTGGTCATAATCTTCACTGATTACCTGAGATAACATGCTTAAAAAGGTCAACAAAAATTGTTGAGTGAAATCCATAATTTTTAAAATAAGTTGAACACAAGTATAAGATCATGATCATTGTAAACTAACAATATCATAAGAAAAATCACAGATTATTATGCGCTAAGCTCATGAAACCAAAACTCAACTGCATACACCGAATTTCCAGTGTACGTAAGTATGCCCTAAACGAGGTAATAGCCAATTACCTAAAGAAATTCAATATGGTGCGCCCCGATTATTTCTCTATAACCGAAACGGGGTTGTTAATCCCCATAGTACTATTTACAATATCTACGTTCACTCGCGGTGACTAATGGTTCATGATCAGGGGACTTGTGGCTAAATACTTAGGCAGTACCAATAATCAAGAAGATAGAGCATTTATGAAAAACCTTGTGTCCTAGTTTAGAGCATGTATCTCCCTCGCGGGGTTTGAAAATAAAAGTAAAAGCGAGGCTATGATCTCACCTTGATGAAAATGAACACGCACAAATAGATCAAGCACAATGTAGCAAAGGTTCCAACTCGAAACCTAAAATGATGAGATGGCGAGTCTCAATAAAATGAGCATTTTGGTTCGCGACCAAAATAATAGAGCATTGAATATTCTTATTCAATAGATCATTGGATTGTCCAATCCAATAGTGAGCGTGCGTGCTTAACGTTTTAAGTTAATTTATATGCTACATTGCCTTAATTCATGATCCTCACTTACGCATAAGTGAAATGTCCCCCCCCCCCCCCCGGTTGTGATCTTAATAGATTTGTTGAGTATTTTAACGTGTTTAGATTCCCCGTGTGTTTTATCGGATTATATATATATATAATTATAATCTTATAAATATATATATACGTAATACATTTAACGTTATCCGAAAAGAAAATACTCATATGATCAAAGTACTCGTTTTTACGAAGTTATGATGGGTTTATAAGTTTTTCTAAACTTTTCCCGAATTTACACTTTTTACCCTCGAGTTACAAAAAGTACGAGTTTAGTCCCTAAACTTTGATAAAATGACAATTTTTACCCTTAGTATATTTTATAGTAAAACTTTCAGAAATGGCCCTTTCAACCCTTGGTAAAACTAAATTCACGAAAACAGTCCCTATAGTTTATTTTATACACCTTACATCCTTGTTTTTCCAAACTTGCCACTTCTAGCCCAAAGTTTATTAATACTAGTTTAGGTAAATTATATATTCGGCCCTTGGAGTTTCCATGCGCACATGCACACGTGCATAATACCCTTGTACTTTTGAAATGGACATTTTCAGCCCCTAAACTTCTAGGAAATACTTGTTTCACGCATAAAATGATGCTTTAGCTTTTCAATGTGTTACCCTTTGGACCCTACGTTTCATATTTTTGCAAAAATAGTCCGAAAATAAGTTTTATAAATTGAAAACTTTGTAAATACGTTTATAACTTATTGGTAGCTTATAACTAGTGCTTATCGACTTATTTTCAATCTATTGGGCTGGGTTGGATCCTCATTGGGTTTTATTTGGGCTTATTGGGCTCTCGGTTTGGGCTTCAGGCCCATTG
Organism: Chrysanthemum seticuspe; assembly: GCA_019973895.1. NCBI lineage: Eukaryota > Viridiplantae > Streptophyta > Magnoliopsida > Asterales > Asteraceae > Chrysanthemum > Chrysanthemum seticuspe. The sequence goes on along the minus strand of BPTQ01000005.1, from coordinate 102,122,827 downwards.
TCATTTCCGTGAGTTTATACAAGTGTACGAGGGGTTGAAAGAATTTGTTATGTGTTTTTATAAAGTGTACGAGAGTATGTGAGGATATCAAATGGGTTTTACCAAGTTTTATACTAAGTTTACGAAGTTTTACAAGTGTGTGAATGGTTATGTCGTGTTCTAGGGATCTTAAGCTAGTGTTTTCATGTTATGAGTGTTTAGTCGAGCCATAGTAAGTATAGCCTTATAGGTTGATTTGCGAAATGGTGCGTGCAACTTATGATACGTGTGATATAACTTAAATTCTAACGTGACATAATCGAAAGGGATTGACAAGAGTTTGGAAAAGAACTTACAATCACTCTTATGAGTGGAGATGAAGGAAATGAGATGAGCTAATGAAAGTGCTAGCAAGACCCGTGTTCTCCTTATAATTTTACCCGTATCCTTATTTTCCCAAGTTTCTCCTAGTTTCCACCTTGCAACGTTTTTTTTCCCCGTGTCGACTTCCACAGTGGATGATTTCTTTTGTTGTAAGTTGAGATAGTTTGTGAGTGATAAGATGAATGGTATGTGTGTTTATGATATTCTTGGTCAAGTCTTGGTGTAGTTTATAAGGTAAACATTAGCATGGCCATTCCATTATTTAATCTCCCAGCTCTCCTAGTTCTAGTCTTATTAGTCATGTGTTTATTTGAATGTGACCATGTTTGTGGAATGGTGCTAGACGTGGGATTTGAGTTCTAAGCATGCCATGGATTTTCAAGTCTTTAGAGACATAATATCCAATGGTTCTTGGGGTCAAAGCTAAGTCAAAGTGAGTTTAGGTTATTAAACTAATATTTGTAGGGTGGCTAAGTATGGTGGGTTGTCTCCCTTGTTCACTCTCACACGACACATCATGAGACCAAAAATGTTGCTTAACTTGTTTTTAGTTTAGTAACCCTTGGCTAATTTGGTTTCATTTTCTTGTTCGGTTACAAAGGATGGAAACACAAAATATTTTAAGCTTAAATCTCCTAATACTTATTCACGACACACACCTAGGATTCCAAAGGAGGTTTTTCTAGCTTGAATTTGGTTTGGTTTGTTGGTCTTGGCTCTCGATAGATTTCACAAAAGGAAGTGGAAGGCAAAATTTTACTAGTAAGTTTACTAGTTGTGGTGTTGGGCTCGGTACCAAGACAAGGCCCAAGGTGAAAAACAAAAGGCTCGTTTGGGCTTTGTTGTGGGCTCGAGTGAAATGTTTAAGCCCGAAGGAAAATAGCACTATGTGGGCTTGAGTGGTTAACGTGGCCCAAAGTAATAATAGCGCGGGCTTGATCCAGTCACAAGGCCCATTTACGTGTTGGGTTGAGTTACGAGGTGGTATAAAGTTCAATGAGTTCCGAGATCCAATACGAATTTGAATATATTTTTATTATAATTAAATTCGTATTTTTAAAAATTTTCACGTATTCGCTACGTATTTTAAAATTATCAAGATCGTGGGGAATTTTATTCTGATCACAACGGTATATTTATGAACGCTTAAGCTGCGTTGATCATGCATATGCCAAATGACATGCAAATGTGATGCTTAGAAAATTTCATGACGAAATAGATCGTGTTTAATTTCTGATTAAAGCGTTAAGTACATTGAAATTTTCCGAGAGCTTAAAATACCCAATCCGCGCCTAATCTTCGGATTAGACAACTTAGTTTTCGGTGGATTTAGATCTATGCTTTTAGCTTTATATAGTTTCAATCCTTAGATTATTTTTAGCTTTTAAATAGCTTATTTCATCCTTAGCTTATTTAATCTTTACATTTAGCTTTAAATGAGATCGGGTGGTAATTAGTCTCGTTTCATCGGATCGGGTTCTAATCTCTTACCTCTCTCATCTAGCTTATATATTTAGTAGAAAAATGCTTATTATTGTTGGCTTAGTAGTTATGTGTAGTGAGTAGATTATTTTTTATGCTTGTTAAGTGAGTAGTTATTTGGGATTTGAGTGTGAAAAGCTTAGAAATTGTTGACTGATAATCTTCGGTTACTTGGGATTGATTTTTGGTTATATCTGTGAAAAACTAGAAGGGGGGGTTGAATAGTTTTACCGATTAAAACTGCGTATTAAACTATTTAGATCGACTTATGTCAATCTATTTAATGTGTGTGTTGGATGATGATAGATAAGCATATAAATAAATAATGCAAAGATAAAGAGTAAATGAACACAAAACCACGACACAAGTATTTATAGTGGTTCGGCTACAAGGACACCTTCCTTGGCCTACTCCACTCCCCGAGTTCCCCACTCGAGAGTTTGTAAGCACTACACAACACAACCTCTTTAATGTGGCAGAGAAGCCTTCACAACGTCGCCTACTCTTTATCCGGTACAAGGCTAGTGATAAGGATTTAAAACGTAAACTTTTAAGGGGTCATTTAAGCCCTTAATCGATCACTTTTATATCCGTTACTGCTTAATTTCGTTCCTTTTCACTTTTTAGGTCTCTGGGAAGCAAAATGCTGGAATGATGCATATTTGGACGAAAAGGAGTGAATATATGAAGAAAATGGCTAAGTCTAGATCGAAGACACTCAAGCTGCTGAAACTGAAGCTGACGGCGTCCCATCTAAAGGGCGACGCCGTCCCTCTCTATGGATCTAATTAAAATACACCTGACGACTCAGTAGACTTTTTGCTAAAATACACATGACGTCGTCAGGCTTTAAAGAGGAAGGGCTTCACTAAGACTTTTCATCTCAGGCGGCCCAGATCCAGAATCAGACGACGTCCCTGCTGAAGCCCGACGGCGTCACAACTACAACGTGACGTTGTCCCAATGATAACTTGGCCAAGACAAAAACCCTAATGACGACGATTTGACGGCGTCCCACCTATAAGGCGACGCCGTCGCAAGTGTAAAATTATATAGAGAAATCAAATTTTCAGTATTTTAAGAGGTATACTTTTGGAGTAAAAACCCTAAACGTTTGTAGTCCGACTTGGACAGTATCTTAGGGTCCCAAACCCTATTTTACACATCAAGATAAGTGTTTTACTTCATTAATTTCATTATGTCTTCCATTGAATGTGTGTATGCTTGCTTGTTTAACATGTCCGGCTAAATTTCTTGTGTGTTTGCTTAGATCTATGAAACCTAGTTGTTAATTATTGTTAGGTTGTCTCTTATCTTAATTGTAATTGGCTTAGGAGTGCGACTAGGCTATCGTTGTGTTTACTGCTTGATGAATCTTTGATAGTTTATGAATGACTTAGTAGATTTCGTTTACTACACTCAAGGGTGACTTCAAAGAGTTAGGGCATAGGCACACCCTACGACTTTAGGAAACACAACGCGTTAAGAATAAGGATGTGACAATTCAACCTTCAATAAAAGATAACTAGGGAGTAATAGTATCTAGGTAAACACATTTTTTATCATCATACGAGCACACATCAATAGACATAAGACTACCCGTAGAATTAGATAATTAGATAATTAGATAGTAGAGTAATCGGTAGAAGTACCACCCCCCAAATCCAAGCCCCGAGATTTTACCCTTAGCTTTCTAAAAAAATATAAAAAGATAAAAAAGAATCTTCCTCAACCTCAACCTTAGCGTAGTACACTTCTTACTAGCATTCCTATTCCCCTAGAGAACAATATCAATCTCTGAGGCTTACCCAATACTACACTACAACGATTAGGTTCACTGCCTAGGTGGTTGAAAAACTTGCTCGACGAAAAGGAAGTTTCCTTTGACCCCGAATGCGCTTCGTACGCGCATCAGCTAGACACCTAGTTCTTCCACGAGGTAGAACCAAACCTATCACAATGTCGCCTACACTTTATCCGGTAGAAGGCTAGATATCAAGTTCCATTACAAAGGAGGAACTACTACGCAACACTACACCACAACACAACTACCCCAAAGGAGACACACTCCTTGTTACAACACTAGAAGGATATCAATATCCTTTAACCGAAACTATCTATCTTGTACATCGATGCACGATATCGAATATACACCCTTGGCATCTTTCACTAATGCCTTCGACACAACCCTTCGACACCTTTCACTAATGCCTTCGACACGATCCTTCGGCACCTTTCACTAATGCCTTCAACACAACACTTCTATGGAGGGAGAAAAGAACTATCAACAAGAGACACCTCAGTGGTCTTGATGATGACAAAGCTTAGCAACTCATGACCTTGAGCTTGCACGTCTTCAAGAGGTGGTGATCTCGCCTTTAAGAGAAACCTAGAGAATCACATAAACATAAAAATACATAGAATGATCATTTGGATCTAAGGTTACAGATGTTACAATACTAAGAGAGAGTATGTGTAAAAGGGGTGGTAAGCAAGAGAGAAATGGCTCACTATTTATAGACAAAATTGTCTACTGTTCCACGGTTCCCACGGATCCCTCCCCAAAGGGATCCGGCTAGTGCAATCCTAGGGATCCGGCTGCTGGGTCAACTTAAGTCTGGATTTCGGGTTGCAAACCAGGTTATGGGTTATGGGTTATGAACCATGGGTTATGGGTAATGTTTTATGGATACCCAACAAGATGCAACGTATCTAAACATTGGGTCATGGGTTTTGGGTCATGGATCGTGGATAATACCCAACATGACTTCATGCATAATGTCATGCAATGGGTTATGGGTTATGGATCAAGCTCCATGAGTATGGGTCGTGGACTTTGGGTTTTACGCAACAACATTCATTATACCTAGTCAATGGATCATGGGTCATGGACTTAGGTGTTTACCCCTTACATTACCCATTACAATATATACAAAGTATATATGTACATTTCCGTATTATGTAAACACTAGTTGTTATACATATGCATTTCTATAAGATGTAAACAATATTACTTGTTTAGTGTTTTATATGAAAATGTAAGTGTGTTAGTAAACTATTGGCTCAAACCTTTTACGTATTTTATTTGTTTCGTTAAAATGATTTTACGTTTGTTATCGACAAAACATTAGAAGATCGTAAAATATAAATAAACGTTTTTATGACTTATTTGTATTAACAATATCAAACGGGCAAAATCCGTTTGGAAAATTATTCTTCTAAATCAAGTAATTTTTACGTATATAAAGAATTATTTTCAAAATAAACCAACGTTGTGAGAAAATAGTTTTTTAAACGGGTATCGAATATTATTGATTAATAATTTCTGGATTATTTTTAGACATATTTGGTTGATTGTTTTAACGGGCAAAAGCCGTTTGGATAATTAATTATCTAGATCTAGTGATTATTACCAAAAAGAAAAAGAATTATTTTCAATATAAGCCAACGTGGAGAAAATAATTTTATTTTGACGGGGTTTTAATTAAACGGGCTTAATAGATTATTCACACTTAATTCCCTTTTCACCTCACTTGACAAGCGTATTTTTTATTATCATATTCTTAGCTTATTTTCTATTCGTCGTTTGTTGTATTCCAATTTTAATTAGTTAAAATATTTTTTATTAGCTAAAATAGTTTTTAAATCTTTTCCAAAATCCAAAACCAAAAATATTTGACAATCAAGCATAATACAAAAGACAAAAACGTAAATTTCAATTCATATCTCAACGTAATTATGAATCCGGAAGATTGATTATCGTTTGTCCTCACGTGATTATTAAATCTAACTCGGTTGGGGCGTATGTTCTCTAATGGTGTCCTTCGTTGTGTGAAATGTTTTTCAACTAAATGGTTGTGAGTTCACATCCTATTTAAGGTATTTTGAGATAAATTTATTGTATATATAGTGAGACAGCTAGTTGTTGTTAAAAAAATAAAAAATAGAAATCTAAAAAGTTGTATTGCTATCAATTAATTAACTAATATTTTATTTTGACTTTATAATAATAATTTTAAAATAATTATAATATGAAAACCTTGATTAAACTACTATTTTTAGATAACTTGACGATTAATTTAGAATAACCTAGGAACAAGTATGAACAAATAGTGGTCAACAATGTCTTATATAATAAGAGAGTTTTAGAAAATGGAAAAACCGTTGAAAACTTAATTGGTTAGTGCATCATTCTGGCTTCGTTGCAAAATTGAGCATTTTCATTGATCAATAAAGTATAAATTGGTTTGAATTTGGTTAGACTCATTTAAATTTCATTAAGCCAAATATGTATGCGTAAAAACACATGCGTTAATTTTATTAAGAAAAAAAAAGTTAAAAAAAGAACGGGATAATTAGTAAAACTATAATACATTGAACTTTATTAAATTATAAGAAATTAAGTATACTTATCAGTTTTCATGTTTTTTTAATAACATAAAATTTTAATAAATATCTAGACTTTATGTCTCATATATTTTATATTTTATAAAAAAAATAAAAAAATAAATACAACATATACATTGTTATTTATAAATATTATTATTAGTATATATTAAATTACTATATTTGCACGGAATTATAAATGTAAAAAAGAAAACACAAGTTATTGTAACATGTAAGTGAATACACGAGATTCTACATTTACGAACGACTTATGTTATTTTTTTTATGAGATAAAGTAAGGATCCTCGAAAAAATATTCATTTTCAACTATCCGCATTCAATAACGACTCGTGTTATTTGTCTTTATAGGTTTAACCCGCACACCGGTTTAAAAAATAAATACAACGTATTATTAACAAGAACATAAATATCAAAATGAAGTAACAAACTCATGAGTTAGTGTAAGATGAAAATAAATAGACGAGATTGTACTAAGAGTAAACTCCAAAATACATCCCTATAGTTTACCCTGTTTCGTACCATACATCCCTCTCGCAAAAGTTTCAACATATACATCACTCCGTTAGTAAAAGTTAACATATATACATCCCTCGGTTAAAATAAGGACTAACGGTGCAAATTATTTCTCTGTTATCTCCTAACGAGATATAAAATATTTACACCGTTAGTCCTTTGGGTTAACGGTATTTGCACCGTTAGTCATTTTTTATGTTTTCGTCCGTTTTTTACGTTTTGTCCGTTTTTTTACGTTTTCGTTCGTTTTTTACGTTTTCGTCCTTTTTTTAGGTTTTTTACGTTTTCTTTCGTTTTTTACGTTTTCGTATGTTTTTTTTACGTTTTCGTCCGTTTATTTACGTTTTTGGACGTTTTTTTAATCCATTTTCATACATTTTTTTCAATTTTCATACGTTTTTATCCATTTTCATACATTTTTATCCGTTTTCATACATATTATATGTATGAAATGGATAAAAACGGATAAACATATAAGAAAAATGGATGAAAAAGCGGAATAATTGAAGAAAACGAATAAAAGTGTATGAAAACAGATAAAAAAAACAAACGAAAACGTAAAAAAACTGACGAAAACATAAAAAAAAAAAGACGAAAAACGTAAAAAAATAGACGAAAATGTAAAAAAAACGGACAAAAACGTAAAAAACAGTCGAAAACGTAAAAAAACGGACGAAAACGTTTAAAAAATGGACGAAAACGTAAAAAACGGACGAAAACATAAAAAAAATGACAATAACAGACGAAAACATTAAAAAGGACTAACGGTGCAAATACCGTTAACCCAGAGGACTAACGGTGTAAATATTTTATATCTCGTTAAGAGATAACGGAGAAATAAGTTGCACCGTTAGTTCTTATTTTAACCGAGGGATGTATATACGTTAACTTTTACTAACAGAGTGATGTATCTGTTGAAACTTTTGCGAGAAGAATGTATGGTGCGAACAGTGTTAAACATAAGGATGTATGACACATATTGTGCTATTTAACACATAAAAATGTAAAAACTCGTAATACGTATATTATAATTATATAAGTATTAGAAATATTTAGTATAACTTTATGAAAAAATCTTAAACATAACAAAACAATTTATGATTTATCACGATATTTAATTTCAAAAAAATCAACTATGATATATACTCCGTATATTTTAAAAGGTTGTCATAGAAAGGTTACTATCTGGTCAAACGTCTTATCTTTTAAAAGGTTGTCATAGAAAGTAGGAGTAGTATATATATTTTGTTTGAATTATTATGGAGTATATATTTTGTTAAAAATGAAAGAATAAATGAGACACTTTTAACGACCAATCTATCCCAGTTGGCGCTCAAAGTTGACCGTTACTGTCTCTCTCTCTTTACGCTATCATATTAACCGGAAACTCAAAAACTGTCATATATCCACAGCTAGATCCATATCAAAACACTTGTGGCTCCGTTGACCATGGATCAGGAGCAATCGTCGGAACATGTTCCGAAGGTAGATCAAGCTCCAGATAATCTAACGAGCTCAAATGAAGCAACTGTTGACGTTGAGAAAGAAGTTACTATTGTTAAGGATGAAAAAGAACAAGTTACCGAAAAAGAAGTTACTATTGTTAAGGATGAAAAAGAACAAGTTACCGAGAAAGAAGTTACTATTGTTAAGGATGAAAAAGAACAAGTTAGCGTTGTTAAGGTTGAAAAAGAAGTAGTTGGAAGTAGTAGTAAATATGCCGTTACTAACGGTGGTGCTACTTATTCAGGTTGGTTTTTATTTTTATACTTTTAGTTTATTTCTTGTGTGAAAATCATGACACCAACTAGATACTATATTTAAGAAAAACGAAACATCAGTTTTTTTTAGCACTATGCTGGAAAAATACATGAGTGTATTGTGAGCCGTGGTCCGTTCCTGTTTGCTATTGTTGTTATTGTAGGGACGGAGTTTGAGCAATGTTATTCGAGGGGCTGTCGTAATAATTTTGAGGGGGCCAAACCTATAACTATTTTACATTTATACTAATCTTTTTGGAAATAATATACAAAATTACAAAAAATAAAACTTAGTGGTCCTAGATTTTGGAGGGCCACAACCCCTTCTTGCCCTATATAAGCTTCGTCCCTGTTGTTGTTTTTATTGTGTGATCGTCCGTTTAATCTTTAATGATTTTAGAGTGTAAATGTAGTATTTCAAATCTGTAAAACCACTGTGGAAGCTACTTAGGTTTCTAATGACATTAAGTTTGCAGCTTTTAGTTACTCGTATTTGTTTAAGGCGTTGATAACTGGCAGGGGCCGTTTCTGAGCTTTAAGATGCCCTGTGGAAAAAATTTACATCTAATTTTTTTTAAATCAGTTTTAAATGACGACAATAACTTGTTACTTAAAAAATTTGAGCAAGACTTTAACTATATCTTTAATTTGATAGTATTGATTTTTTGTTTTCGGCTGGTGTGCAAGACTTTGGGGACCAAAATATATATTGATTGCAAATTTCTGAGTCCCCATCCAATTGCACACCTCACACCCTCATATGCAGCCCACCCTGACGACAATATGTGGAAGGAAATAGCGGCCTAATAGTGTCCGGGCGTACATGGAGACTTGTTTTTGTTATGTTAGTGAATGTCGTTACTCGTTAGGATTGGATGGACAGTAATTGTAGGAAAACAGAAGAAAGGTTTAAATGCCGTTTGAATGTGAGTTCATTGATTTGTTAGAGCATAAATGTAAATATGCAATACAAATGCGAAAACTACTGTGACAAGGTACTGTATTGTGAATTTAGTTGGCCGGTGATAGTACTTGTTTAGTTTAGCTATTGCTGTGTTTGTGAATGTCATTAGGATTGGATGGCAAGTAATTTTAGGATATGAGTAGAAAGTTTTCGATCAAGTTCAGCTAGTAATAGTGATTTAATTAATTTATCATAATGTTCATGACTTGGTTCCAGAAGCTCCGATGAAACACTTAGTTAGAGCTGGACAATCGTGTAAACAATGAATACTAGAACTAAATGCTTACAAGGAGAGAATGCTAGACAAGTATGGGACCGATGGCCAACGATGAGAATGAAAAGAGAGTTTTCGATGTAGTTTAAGTGTTTGACAACTAAACACAAATTCTTAAATTGTTAGAGTAGAGTGTATCATAACACATGCAAAACACTAAAAACTAACAGGATTCATGTCGATTTGCCTTATAGATCATTTCTGTTTCAAGGCACTCCAAAGTTCAAATTGTTCAATAATCATTTGAACTAGACACAATTATTTGACAAAAGGATTTCCTGTTTACTATGAATGTACAGTCGTATAAAACAGAAGGAACACTGCAATTGAGACCGTTGATTGGTTTGTTAATTGGTCACAAGTACATTTATTTGTTACCGCAACTAATGAGTCTTGATAATGCAATAGCATCTGTGAAAATAGTTGTCTGTATGTTGTTCTCATTTATTTCTTTTGATTATCTTTTAGTCTTTTACCAATGATACCAACACTTAGATTGTCTATAACTGAGAAAATTATCATTGCTCTTCCATAAGGTTGTTATATAATTGATTTTGTTTCCTGTGGCAGGGTCCAATGGCAAGAGTAAACCTGCATTGCGTAAATTGCAATCAGAACTCTCGAGTTTTATATTAGGAAGTTCTGACAAGAGACAGTCGTCTGTCAATGATCCGTTTAGGCTGGAAAAATCAAAAACAGAAAGACCTAAGCGTAGTAATATGCTTGCTGAACAGACACCTCAACTTCTTAATGAAACACTATCTGCAAACCAGAAGGTAACTCTTGTTTCCACTTTTCAATTTCTTAAGCTTTTGTCCTCAGTTTTTTATATATAATATGCTAATCATATGTATGCATGTATTAATGTTTTCCCAGCTCATGTTTTTGTTAAAGGAAATAACAGATAAAATATACATATAAAGAAGAGAGAATTTACAAAGAATAGCGAAAATCGTGACCGAAACAAACCACACCTAACTAGTATTAACAGCATTCTCGATTTCTCCCAATTATTTCCTAAAAAATTATAAGGTATAGAATGAACTGCAAATCAGAGGAGGGAACGGAGCAACACCCAGTAGCACTAAACCAAACAACACCTTTCCTTAATGTTCATAGAATCTGTTGATATGCATGTACTATTTTATGAATGAATATGTTTACTTTAGCTGTTTGATTGTCCACGCTTGTTTGTATTTGTAATGAACATTTTTAAGTGCTGCAGCTTCAAATGTTGAACAAAATTGCTACGGTTAGAGAAAACGGCACAGTAGAATTCGAGATACCTGGACATGCTGAACTGTGTGCTTTAGGAGCTGAAAGTGGAAAAGTTTACAATGCATGCAATGAAGATAACACTGAATGCTTGGAACCTCGGTATCTTCGTCCATTGCAAGTAGTAATACTTATTGTTGGAACTCGTGGTGATGTGCAACCATTTGTTGCAATCGCCAAGCGCTTGCAGGTAAGCTATTGCTATATACCACCTTTTGTTAGGAATTTTTACAGATGTGAAACATATGGACTGCATTATGATTGCACAAAGGAGTTAATAATGACCCATATTCTGGGTTAAGAACTTCGTTTTTCTTGTGAAAATTAAGTTTTAACCAGTCATGGACGTTGAATGATGTTCCACAAATGAATTTACTTCAGGATTATGGTCATCGTGTTAGACTAGCAACCCATTCAAATTTCAAGGAATTCGTCTTGACTGCTGGATTGGAGTTCTATCCACTAGGTGGAGATCCAAAAGTTCTTGCTGAATGTACGTTCCTCTTGCCTCGTTTTTACAGTAACTTGATGAATTGTAAAATTTATCCTACCATACTAGTCCCATAACGTAGGGAATTGTTTAGTTGTCTTCATTTTGGATGAATTGAACAATGTGGAACATTTGATAAAAAGATAAGTAAATTGCTATTCTATAACATTAGCCATGCTTATGGTCAGCTTTTATATATTGTTGTTACGCAGATATGGTTAAGAACAAAGGATTCTTGCCTTCTGGTCCTTCAGAAATTCCTGTTCAGAGAAGTCAAATGAAAGATATTATTTTTTCACTACTTGCGGCATGCAAAGAGCCTGATCTTGATACTGGTATCTCTTTTAAAGCTGACGCGATAATAGCCAATCCCCCAGCATATGGTGATTACCTTACTTGATTAATCCCTTAAGCACTATGATTGGTCACCTGATGTCATGTCCATCACTGTTTTCACTGTTTAACGATGACCTGTATTTACATAATAATTGGGTTGATTATGTTTCAGGACATACACATGTTGCAGAGGCACTGAAAATACCTATTCATATATTCTTTACAATGCCTTGGACGTAAGTTTTTGTCTGATATAAGTTTTTCTATTTTGTGTAACTTGATGGTCAGTAACCTGAATGCTCTTAACGGATCTAGATAGAAAACTGTCGAATCAACAATCAGTTATAACTTACCTTAGATTGGCTATTCGTCTATTTTCCCCATTAAGTTATTTCTAGCTCTGGCAAAATGGACGGGCCGGATGGTCAGGCAATAACGGGTTCGGGTTAAACCGGTAATCTTGTAATAGTTAGTATCTTAAATCTGATTACAAGACTATATTTACAATGACATATATTTTTGTAATAAAGCAATTTTGACACTTTTATGCATTTGAATACATTTTAGTTGTTCCCAACTCGTTTTGACCCCCACACAACCCGTTTTGGTACCCCATTGAAGATAACATACAACTCAAATCAGCCCATTTAAATGTATATGGGTCAAAACTGCAACCTCTAGCTATTAAAGTAGATAGGATTTTCTTATATTTGTTACAATTTACAAGTGGCTTGTTTTGCATATCAGGCCTACTAGCGAGTTTCCTCATCCTCTATCCCGTGTGAAGTCACCAGCTGGATACAGAGTAAGTTCATTGGTTGAGTTTCTAAATTTATGATGTTTTTTCTGTTAATGTAACTTTTGCACATTTTAAAATACTCCATAGTTAAGTTGTGTTTTTATGTGTTGTTGCAGCTGTCTTATCAAATAGTTGACTCTTTGATTTGGCTTGGAATTCGAGACATGATAAATGATGTTCGGAAGAAAAAGTTGAAGTTGCGGCCCGTCACGTATCTAAGTGGTTCTCAAGGCTTTGAGGCTGATATTCCACATGGATACATTTGGAGTCCTCATCTTGTTCCTAAACCAAAAGGTTATTTGCAATGATCTAAATCATGTTAAATTTATGAAAATTATATTAGTTTTTTTTAGAGTAAATTGCAAAAATCGTCCTTGTGGTTTGGCCAAATTGCATGTTTCGTCCTTGTGGTTCATTAAGTGCAAAAATCGTCCTTATTTGCACTGTTTGGATTCATTTTAGTCCTTCGGCATTGCAAAAATCGTCCGTGTGTTTCAAAAAAGTTAGTGCCGAAGGACCAAAATGATCCCAAACAGTGCAAAATAAGGACGATTTTTGCACTTAATGAACCATAAGGACGAAACATGCAATTTGGCCAAACCACAAGGACGATTTTTGCAATCTTTTTTTTTGATGATATGGTTCTGTAATCACATATTTATTACATTATTTAAAAAAAAAAAAATAATAATAATAATAATAATAAAATAGAATAAAAAAGGTAGATCAAAAAGTGTTGTTGTGTCGGCCGAACTGGCATATTACCCAACCTGCACGATACATAGTTTGGAGAAAAGATCTCTTGGTTGATCATTTGAAAAACTATTAAGATTTAACTTATGAGTCATGTTATATACATACATAATGTTAATAAAGCTTATTCTCAACCTTAAGTACTCAAGACCTGATTTTATGAGCTGGATTAACTCTGATTACAATGCAGACTGGGGACCTAAGATTGATGTGGTTGGATTTTGTTTCCTTGATCTTGCTTCGAACTACCAACCTCCCGAAGACCTTGTACGCTGGCTTAAAGCTGGTCCTAAGCCTATCTACATTGGATTTGGTAGCCTTGTAAGTTTTTTCTTATCGAATATCATACCTGTATCACAAAATTCTTTTCTTTTATGCTAGTTATAATCTTTATAAAAAGAGGCATAGTTACGTGACGAGTTTGGCAAGAATGGTCAAAAGTTATCTAAACATATCCGCCATGAGCTTATTGTTTTACCCCAGGGCTTCAAAATATAACGTAGATAAATTGAAAATCATACAAGTACGTATATAAATAAGTCAGGTTAGCAGCTTCTTCTAGCATATGAAAATGAAAACATGTGTACCAGAAAACATTTATTTTGCTTCACTCCAGATCAAATTTCTATATAAGTAAATATAGTGCCCCCTATCTAACCTTATAAAAAGAAAACTCCATGTGATGATATACCACTAGAGGTGGAAATCTCGACCTGTTTACTAGTGAATAGATAAAACAAAAGATACTAACTACTGTGTGATATTTTGGACAAAGTGTTTTTTAGCTAAATCTGGAACAATATTTTTTTAGCAAAATCTGGCACGCTAATTTATTACTGTGTGATATTTTGAACAAAGTGTTTTGGGTCAGCCCAACCATACCCAATCAACCAGTAGCACAAGTTACTTGCTTTGACCCATTACCCAACCCGCTCATTTTTCCAACACTACATGCCACAGTTGAATACGTTGTGCACTTGGGCACCTAGTCGGGTGTACCTTACCTGTTCACTCCTTCAGCAAAAAATACTTTGTTTTGTTCAATGTAGCGCTGTTAAACAGTTCGTGTTATTCATTTTCAGCCTGTTCAAGAGCCTGAGAAAATGACAGAGACAATTGTTAAAGCTCTAGAAATGACTGGACAAAGAGGCATCATTCAAAAAGGATGGGGTGGTCTTGGTAACTGTAAGTATACGGTTCCTTTATTTATGATACTATGGTTGCATTTTTTACTATGTATGTATACGGTTCCTTTATTTATGATACCATGGTTGCATTTTTTACTATGTATGTTTTTCGCAACTTTATCTCTTCCGTTTACCTGTTCTTGTTTAATGTTTATGAAATTTATGTCAAATATTTATGCTCTCATTTTGCGTTGGGCTAATAGCATTAAAAGGTAAACAACATTGGTCAAAATTTTAGTTTAGGCCAAAGAAACCACCAAAGCTTCAAAACTTTCTATTCAAGCCGAACTTCCCAAATATTTTGATCTAAGGTTACCTGACCCGTTTGAAATGCTCAAATGATATGTGGCATGTCTCAGTGACTTTGACCATAAACGGAAAGTTTATTATAAAACGTTGATTTGGTTTTGTCGTGAGTAAAAAGAGTTGGTTAAACAGAAATTTGACCAAAGTTGGTTTCCCTTAATAGGTAATTTGCCTTTTCGTGTGTGTAAAATCAAAACTAATGTTGTTAAACTTTGTCTTTCCAGTGACAGAGCCTAAGGATTTTGTATTCTCCTTGGACAACTGCCCGCATGACTGGCTTTTCTTACAATGTGCAGCTGTGGTGAGTCTTCATAATCAGTTTCATTTCTTCTACTACGCTCGAATTCTATTAGTATAATATTTTTAAAATTCTGAGTAACATATTACATACTTACATTTATGGTGCATCAGGTGCACCATGGGGGTGCCGGGACTACAGCTGCTGGTCTTAAAGCTGCGGTAATACTCGTAACAAGTTCTCATACACACAATTTTGTTTTGATTGTCCTTATCTGAAGTATCTTCACTTTTCAATTTAGTGCCCAACCACAATCGTGCCATTCTTCGGTGACCAACCCTTTTGGGGAGACCGAGTTCACAGCAGAGGCGTAGGGCCGATACCAATACCAGTCGACCAGTTTACACTTAACAAGCTGGTTGATGCAATTAAATTCATGCTTAATCCTAAGGTAAATAACCCCTTGTATTATTTTTACGTACCCCCTCCCAGAATGAGTATATGTTTTGTTTACAAGTTTCAAATGACTACGTTTATCCTCAAACTTATATGATTATTATCCGTTCTACAATGATCAAAGTGACATCTACATTTATCGTAGTAGATACTGTAAAATAGATCCTGTAGTAGATACGGCAAAGAGGGAGGGTTGACCGGGTTAGGTAAACATTTGTGCACTGGAAGTACTTTTTGTGCAAATTCTTTTAATCGTTATAAATATAGTTGGGGTGTTCATTATAACCACAAAATATGTTATTACAGTGAAGGGTAGATGCATTAAAAAAAAAAACCTCTTGAACTTTTATTATCTGAATAAAATATTTTAGAAGTTTGATGGTTTTAAGGTACAGAAGATTGGTTACCTAAAATCAAATTTTGGAATAAGTTGGTCATCTTCTTATGCATTGCCTTTTCAATAATAACTTATTTTTTAAGTAACGCAGTTTAGGAGGTTGTATCCCATAATGTCTTACATTTAGCTAAAAATTATTGTATTTATTTGACCAATTAGAGAGAAAGCAAAATCCACGTTAACCTATTCAAAAGTAAATTGGTTAGAATTGTCACCTCTATACTGTTATTAGGATTCTCGAATTCTCAACAGAACGATTAATCTAGGAATAAAAAATTTAAATTTGGAACATCCCGAAATCTTGCAGGTGAAGGAGCAAGCAGTGGAACTCGCAAAGGCAATGGAAAACGAGGATGGGGTGGAAGGGGCAGTCAGAGCCTTCTTAAAACATCTTCCAATACAAAATCCCGATACAAAGCCTCCAACTAAACCCTCAAAAGCTCCAAAAAAGCAGATGAGTGCACGTCCACCCAAACATTCATCTTCATTCTCTATTTCGGGTTGTTTTGGTTGTTCTCCGGTTACAAGCTAGTCAGTTTGTGCATCTTAAGTTGCTATCATGTATAGCCCCATCGGGACCTCTGATGAAAGGCTGTAATTATGCAATCATTGGAAACTTCTCAATATTCCCGCTGTGGATAATACTCGATGCCTTCCCTGCCCCTGCAACCACCACGGGGATGTTTGTTTATTCGTTTTCATGTGTTTATATATAGAATATAGATATTTGTTTTCTAATTGGAAGAACATTTGTTCTTAGATATATGTTTTCTTGATTTGTAATTTATATAGTGCATACATCTTGTTACCAATATTAGTATTTTGAATTTCTGTATTTAAATAAAACTTGGATGATTACGCTTACTCACTTAGCAGTGCAAAGTTCATTACAAACTGAAGACTGAAGAACCAAGCCAGGATCTTACCAATTTTGCTATATTTGGTTTGATTCTACATCAGTTGAGTTTTATATAATTGTTAAACTTGCGGTATGTCAGCGGCTTTCAAGTCTAATTTGGAGATATTTGTGCGAAAAATTTGTCGTTTAAAAAACAAAAATTTAAAATTTAAAAATTACACCTTTTCCCTGTTACTTTGACAGAGAAATTGGTGAAAAAGAAATAAGAGAAATGGAATTGAATTAAATTTCATTATTTAGTAGAGAGAAATAAAAAAAATTGACAATTGCGGTGGTGGATAAACAAAGAGAAAAGGATGATGTAATTTGGTTACCTTCATTTTTGTCATTTTGGTTAAAAATCTGGAAAAATGAGTTTTTTTTTTTTTTTTTTTTAATCGCTTTAAACTAAAATTTTATTAAAGAATGTATTTTGTTAATAAAGTTTCATGTAAACAAACTACATGTGCAACATCAGGTGCTCAAAACTTTTTGTGTGAGAAGCTCCCCAATCAAAATGGTTGTGGATTTAAGTCATGCTTAGACTATGTGAGATGGTTGTGATGTATAAATTGTGAGATAGTAAGAGCTTTCGGTACAGTGTGCCATGGCTCAAGCCATGGTCTTCGGCGCAACTCTATGGCACGAGATACCACACCGGAGTTTGGCTGGTGGGTTGTGGCGCTGTAGCCACCAGCCCACGCCATGGGCGTTTTTTTTTTTTTTTTTTTTTTTTTTTTTTTTTTTTTTTTTGCTTTTTGTATTGTATGGTTTGTATAGATGTGGTATCATGTGAAAGTGATAAAAACACGAAAGGGATATTAGTGTTTCATTTCGTGATTCAAGACAAATGGGTGTTTGAGATTTAGTTTGAGAAAGAGGAGTTAGGGAATATGGCTACAAGTAAAGTGGTGTGTGTATGACTGCAAGTAAAAGGAGTTAGCGAAAAAAAACAAAAAAAAAAAAACAAACTAGGGTAAGTTTTAGGTTAAATGGAGATGGGTTTGGTTAATTAATTGGGCTATGATTAGATATTTTTGCATACTATTAGTTGGGCCAAATTTTTTATTTTGATTTGGCAATTTTTATCTCAATTTTTGTTTAATGATAAGTTCGGTTGAATTTTAGTGTATTAAGTGGTTAATGGTAATATTCGGGTCTCGGGTAGGTTTATATTATCCCAAAATTAGTTTAGTTTTATTTTTACGTTTAACTTTTATTTTACATACTTTTTTTATTTTATGTAATGTGTTTTTTATAAATAAAATTTAATTTTAGTTAAATATCTTGTTTTATTTAAAAAAAAAAAAAAAAAAGTGTGCATCATGACGTTATGCCATGGAGGGGTGTTTTGATGCCATAGATAAAACTAGTGCTATTGACAAAAAGTGATGAGGTGGCACCACTTTTCCCATAGCACCACACTATACATGCTCTAAGTTGTCGTTCTAAAAAAATTGAAACAAATGTTGGTGAGATTATCATACTCTAATCCTTTTTAATTTATATGTTTTTCAAAGTAAAAGAAAAAAATAAAATAAAAAATAATTATGGCTATTTTATTTCAATTCTCTGGCGTTGTTGAATAGTGAAATTTAATGAATTTCTCATTCAATTCCATTTCTTTGAATTCTATTATTTAATTTATTTCTAATCTTTTAAATTCTCTCTACCAAACGTGCTCTGAAAGAAAATATGAGCAACACACTCTCTAAAACACACTCTAATAGTACAATTTTGTCATGGCCAAGACTTGAAATGAGACTATTTAAGTGTTAGAAGCATGCATAAGCCATGAAACCGCAGTGAAAATCAATTATGATTGTTCAATTATTGACATTGTTAGACTTGGTCGCGATTAGTCATGTTAGGAAGAACCATAAAAACACAAAAGAAAACGGGCAGAATCGAATATCATTTTAATTGTGTATAAGGTTGTTACAAAGTGTACATGAATGGTACTCTAGTCACAAATAATACATAATTGTAAAATCACAAAAATTCCATCTATATGTATTTGTCCTCTTTATTTACTAGCTAAATGGAAATGCCCAAATATGATATTAACACTTAAAAGATATATACCAAAACATAAATTAAAAATATTGTCAATACTTACACTTTAGGTATATATGAAATTAATCATTAAAAAAGAATAATATATAAATTTAATCCTTAAAAAATATATCAATCACTTGAGCAGCGGGGACCTCAGAGTTTTTCCCTGTGGAAGTCGGGCTCCACCAGGGATCTGCCATTAGCCCCTACTTTTTCGCCTTGATTCTAGATGAGTTATCTAGAAGGGTACAAGAGGGCATCCCGTGGAACATGATCTTTGCTGATGACATTGTGTTGGTGGCAGAATCGCCGGAAGGGTTAAACATCAGACTTGAGAACTGGAGGGAGGCTCTTGAAGACAATGGCCTTCGGGTGAGCAGAGAGAAGACTGAATACATGAGATGTGATTTTGGGAGGATTGAGCCAGGTCACCACGAACAAATCGAGATTCATATCGGTGATCAGATCCTGCCACCCAAGGACTCTTTTAGATACCTGGGATCGATAATACACAAATCAGGGAGGATAGATGAGGACGTAACCCACCGGATTAGAGCGGGGTGGGCGAGATGGAGGGCGGCGTCAGGAGTTCTTTGCGACAGGAACATCCCCTTTAAGTTAAAGGGAATATTCTATAAGGTGGCGATTAGACTCGCTATTTTGTACGGCTCTGAATGTTGGCCCATATCAAAGGCACATGCTAACAGGATAGAGGTGGCAGAACTGAGGATGCTAAGATGGACTTTTGGTAAAACCTTACTTGACATGATCCCGAACGGAGTTTTCAGAGCAAAACTTGAGGTCGGGAATATTGTTTCGAAAATGAGAGAAGGAAGGTTGAGGTGGTTCGGTCATGTCAGGAAGAGGCCACAGTCAGCGCCAGTTAGAAGGGTCAAAGCGCTAGTTGTCGATGGAGTGAGAAGGAGGGGTAGACCCAATATCAGCTGGGATGATAGACTTAAGATAGACATGATGGAGCTTCGTTTGACCGAGGACATGATCTCAGATAGGAAGGGGTGGAGGGATAGAATTAGGATTTGCGGGTAGTTTTGCTAGGTGCTCTGTGCTTTGAGGATGGTTTTGGGTGTTTGGCTTTTAGGAGTCTCCTTTTGCTTTGCCCCTTGCGTTTTTAGTTTTGTGGCCTCTTTTCTGCTTTGTCGTAGTTTAGGCCCTGTGCGTGGTTTGCTTTGCTGTGTTGTTGCTCCCTTAGGTTTGCCTGCCTTGTCTTGCTCCTTGCGTTTGGTTTTTGGTGCTTCGTGTTTTTGCCTTTGCTCTAGGCCTCGTGTGTTGCTTTGCTATGCTCTGTGTTGCCCCCTTTAGTTGGTCTACTTTCTGTGTGCCTTGGCTCGTTGTTTTTTGTTGCGCTTTGCTGTTGCCTTTTCCTTTATGCTCTGTTTGCTTGTTTCGCTTGCTTTCTTTTTGACTGCGTTTAGCTTTTTGTTTTGTCGTATGCTCTTTTCTATCCTTTCCCACAAGCACACATGCATCTGCCGGAGGTCTCGTTGGAAGCAGTCTCTCTACCCACGGGTTTACCCTGGTGTAGGGGTAGGATATGTCTACATTTTACCTTCCCCTTACCCTGCCTAGGCAGGATTGGGTTTGTTGTTGTTGTTATCACTTGAACACATACAATGTACAATATTTCTTTGTTTTTTCCTATATTGCAACAACCACGTGTATAGTTTGAATTGCAAGAATGTAGGTAATGTTCAATTTTATCTTGTCAGGCTACTAAGAGACATAGGACCACTTTATATCATGAACCACATACTTATGTGATTAAGATTGAGGTTGCGAAGTGAGGATCAAAATGCCATGATCCTTGCTATCTCAACTTCTCCATGTCGTGGTATCGATACGATACCCCATATCTAATTCACGAGGACCGCTGTCTATTTTGAACCAAACAAGTTCTCTTCTTCGGAATACAGACGTGAACTGTTCACTAAAGGCGTTCTTCCACAGTAATGTGTCTTGGTCTTAAAACGTACAGCATTTGGCACAAGGTTGTTCTCATTTCTCCCACTTAGGCTATCTGAAACTTGAGCTGTACCATTAGCTTCATATTTGCATTTTGGCAACTTGAGATGAGTATCAATTTTGCAATTCTTTCTGTTTTGATACTTTGTGTTATCATTGTACAATATTTATCTGTATAGATGATTATCATAGTTGAAAAGATTGCTATAAGACCATGGGTCGGTCTTTTAAGTGAATTAGGACATTTAGGCATACGAATTAGATATCGAAAATCGTTTCTCTATAACCAATATAGGGATTGTTCTAAAATGTCAGAGAGTGCTTCCAAAAATGTGAAATCTTTCTCTAAGCGCATGCCAAAATTTTCCCAACTCGCTAACAACTTCTCTTTTCTTTTTAGTTTAAAGATTACCATATGCTCCTTTAGAAAGTAACTTATGCACGCCGAAAATATACATTATCATACACTCACATAAACCGCAGATTTGTCGTTCAACCAAACTTGAACCTACACTCACTTGGCCGGAGACATAAAGCTCACTCAAATATCCTAGGCCAAATGTCCTTGGTGACTACAATAAGTTATCATCTTATTATTAAAAAAAAAAAAAAAAAAAAGTTAGGAGACAGTTGCATGAGAAGAGGATATGAGGGGCGGCAGAACAGGGGAGATGGCCAATAGATTTCATAAAAGTTGTGGAACCAGTTGCATTACACACAATGGTGTGGAGATATATGTGTCAGATTCTGCAGTAAAACTTTTTTCTTCCCCCTATCTCCTTCCATACTTTTTACACAGTATTAAACTACTTCGCAACTAATTAAGTTAGCTTTCTAAAGAATTAAATATCTACCCTCACACTGTCATCTTCTTGTGTTTTGGAACAAAGCATCTGATTATAAGTAATCATACTTGGCAAACCACTAGAAAAGGGTGAACATAAAACCGCAACTTTGAATAGGTTGCCGTTTTGCATAGGTAGACTCTGTTTTCCCAACGCAAACCCCAACCACCCATAGAAACATAACCCATGTTTCATTTCAGAAGGGAGGATATCTGTTATGTGAAATCCTAAATAGTAGTAAGAGGTTCACCAAGAGGTTAGTTCATGTAAAATGGGCGGTTTGCATAAGCTTGAATTTGTAAACTAGAAGACTCAAGGTTTTGTAACCATGGTAACCAAAGGAGTATCTAAAAGAACTTTAAAATGATCAAATTAAAAGAATCTATAAACCATAAATAACGTGACTTATTTTTAAGACATTCAAGGGTGAATTTGCAATGAAACTAGACATAGTATAGTCTCAACTCTGAATGTCTCATTTTGATGTTCTTTTAATAGCAAATACTCGGACACATCTCTCTAACGAGACTTAATACCACAACATATGGTTCATGGAGTGATAGGCACACACTCGACACCGCTACGTTTTTTGCCTCTGGCTTATAATAATGTGTTTTATGCATTGCACTAGAATAATGATAGTCATTTACTATGAAACTTTAAAAGTAACCGGAATATGGGATTGAGCAAGTTGAAATCTTGAAACAGAGGGTCCCTTACTTAAGTCTGACCTTGACATACTTCCTTTCTTTCTCACACCAAGCCAAACAAAGGCAAGTAGATGTTCAACTTGCTGACCTTTTTTGTCTATTAAGCAAGAACCATGGTACTATAATATGCTTTGGAGACAGTAATTTGACAGTATATGTCAAATATGTTATGGGACAGACTAGATATGCAATGTTCCTAACTTGTATTTTATATTGTAAGAGTTGCATATTACTTCAAATGATAAGCCTTTTTAAAGTTGGTACTTTAAATTGGTTTCAGTTTTACGGATAGAAAGTTAAATAATAGTGACACATGCAATGCATATAAATTATGATCGTAAAGAAATGCCGAAAAATAAAGATGAAACTTCAATTTCATTGAATGAGCTGCTGCTGTTTAAGCTTTAGCTTCAGGATCAGGCATCTTTCATCCCACTATAACCAAAGCAAATCTTTTATCAGAGACTGATGTTTAGTTATTAAAGATTAATGTTCCTTAATTTACTAGATTTTATTAAAAGATTTGCATGGAAGGAAGTAAGCTGAAAGATTTTGTGTCCATTTTTTGTTTTTGATATTTAAGAACTAATGCAAAGATTGCAGACAACACAAGTGAAACCATTAAGTGTAAAAATGCCTGCAAAAGAAAACTCAAGTGCCCCATGTAACCCCATAAACTGTCAGAAACTTTTAAGTGAATAAAGAAATACGTAAGACATTAGATTCCATTTCCCAATCTTCTTCCATTCTTTACACCTCTCTCTCTGTCTGTTTCTTATATAAAAACTATGAATTAAATTAAATATTTGATAGATCAATATTTCTCATGGCTTCTCACATTAAAAGATTATGTTGATTTTAACTCTATTATATATTACAAAATATATGTAACTTCCAAATGTTTGTTATTGCTACATACTTTCAGCTTTTTACTGCAACATGTAGAATAGAAGTGCCACGGTCTTCTTAATATCCCAGTGGCATGCCATGTCTCTGTTTTACCCCTATGAATAGTATAGTTACGGACGGTGGAAAAACTACATTATTTCTAGTGATAACTAAACAATTGAAAATTAGATTGTATTATTTAACTTTGCAGTAGCATGCAGAAACGTATTGGTGCACACTTATTCACCTATCACTCTCTTATCTCTTCTGTTCCCAAGCCCATACAATACACCCCCTCTCTCTACTCCATGTGTGTGTTCGTGTATAAATATAAATACAATGTATCAACAAGACTGACTACAGACATACCACATTAACAATTCACCTTCACATTTTCCAATCACAATAACTAGTTTCTGAACTCATTTTTCTTTATCTTCTACCCATCTTTAACTCTGTTCATTTCCTCTGCCACTCTCTGCTGATCACACATTCACACTTTTCTATCTTTAAGGTCTTATACTTTTAACTTCTTTTATTATAAATAGCAACTCTTTCATTCAATCTATTTCATGGGTTTTGCTTAAAATAGTGAAATCTACATAACCCATATTTCTTTCCTAAAATTTTCTATTTTTGTGGTTTAGCAGGCGATAAAAAATGGAAGGCGAAAATGTTATTCATGGTGAAGAGCATAAAACCACAAAGTCATTCCCATGTCAATTTTGTTCTAGAAAGTTCTATAGTTCTCAAGCATTGGGAGGTCATCAAAATGCTCACAAGAAAGAAAGAACAGCAGCAAGAAAAGCTAAAAGGGCAGCTAATATTCAATGCAATTATTCTAATTCTTTGCTTCCGCAACCTCAAATGTTGTTTGCTCCTACAAATCATCAGATTGGGATTCTTAATCCATCTCTTTATATTACTGCTCATGCCGCTAACTTGTGTCAATTTCAAGGCCAACAGTTTGGTATTGGATCCGATACAGCGGGTCATTTTGATCATCTTATGTACTACAGAGCTAACTACATGAATCAGAATCCTTATGGTCAGTATGACCAAGAAGATGAGCATCAAAGATGGTTGAATTGTCAGAGGAGCCTGATTGGGAATGAGAATTCACCTGAACATATGTTTGTGAAGGATAAAGATAGTCAAAAGCTAGATCTTTCACTCCATTTATAGATGGATATAGGTTTCCTAGATAGAAAAGATGATGTGATGGTTGATTTTAAGGTTGTAGACAGCAAAAAAGGGAAAACAGAGCTTTACTAGCTCTTTGTTTTTTTTGTTTTTTTTTTCCAATTTTAGCAAGTTTTCAGGTTTCAGTTTTCTGATTACTTAAAATAAGGGGGTGTTGAAATTGCTTATAACACCGATTATTGTGTTTTGATACAACAAATAAGCAGTTTTGAGGATGTTTTCGGTGATTTATCCACACTGTGCATCTGGCTATTTGTTAGTGAAACAAATCGTTTTGAATCAGCAGCTTAGGTTGCTTATTCCAGATTGCTTATTTCAACAAGCAATAAGCAGATAAGGAGTACTAAAAAGCTATCCAAAACACCCCCTGACGGGGGTACGAGAGGAAATGCCATATATGGTGGCATTTCGGGACAAACTGTAGTTAGAAAGAGTGTCGGAGGAAAAATGTTCAAATTTTGAAGAATAATATGATACATGTTTATCAATTACTGATAGTGCTATGTCAGTGTAGATTGATGTTGGACACCTTGGGAAATGACAAGAACTTAAATTCTTTGTTTTTCACTGTCACAAAACTTTTTCTCATGGTTTAGTCTTAGCACTTTGATTTTATGGTATCTAGTGTCACAAAACTTTAATCACAAGCACATTCATCTAAATAATATGTTCTACAGCTTGAACCAAAAGTCTGTGCAGTGACTGTTTAATCTCATTGTTCACTTAAATAGAACAAACCGTGGTTCTAATGCAAAAGCATGTCTTTAAAGATATTAAGATAATCAAATTATATTGAGTACTAAGGTTAAATCAACATACCACTCAGCTTGTTTGGCTGAAAAACCAAGGTTAAGAACCTGTACAATTTGAGTCAGCTGTACACTCATTTTTACATTACAACAGATCTTTTGTTGTTAACTGCCACAGAATCATTTTAAGTGAAAAAAATAGTAAGAATTTCGACTATAAAGTTCTTGTTTAACAAATATTAGAGAGATTCTCTCTTTTGTGCATGTTTTCATATCTCAATCATTCTTCCATAAAGTATAAACTAGTAATGTCTCAAATCTCAATGGGTTAGAGTTTTCGAATGAACACTCTGGAAGGTTTTTTAAAATTGTATTCAATCTCTATAACTTTGTTGTTTCTCATTAATTCCATAACATGAGAAACGAAAGGCTAATCATTTACACCAACATTATTTAACACCAAACATAATATGATAGAAAATAACCACTAAACATATTCGAATAACCAGCCTCGTTATGCACCATTATATATAACCATGCAACTATCGCAAAACACGAAAAATAAATATGAACTCTAGAAATCACTCACTGATAGCACCCGAAGATGCAATCTTTTCATCAACTTCCCATTGACTTCAGCTCATCCAATCTCGACTTAACTTGATCTTGCATCAACTCTAATCGCTTCGAATAAACCTCCAACTCCAATATATGTTGCTTCCTCCACTTCTCATCACTCATATCCCCAATCCCAAAACTCATCGCCCCGCCACCAAACATATCCAACCCCATCCCTCCTAATCCCGACCCTAACCCTCTTGAACCCACATTCGCTGAACTATTAACCAATTCCTTAAACAACGGCAACAAACAACTCTTCACCGTCTCTTCAACCACATTAGCATTCACATTACGACTCCCACCACCTTCACTCCCCATCCCCGTCCCCATCCCTAAACCGTGACCAAACTGTTGCTGCGGCTGAACATACCCCTCCTCAATTTTAACACCACCCGACCTCGACCTCTTTCGCGGCCTCTTCTTCTCCAAACTATTCACATCCCCATTATTATTCTCATTCAAATTAAACGCAATGTTTTCATCCTCATCAATTCCATTAACCGCCACAACAGGCGTAAAATTATTATTATTATTAACCGCATCCTTCCATATCTTACTCGCGATTTCGAAAGTGGCCTGATCATGCGGACTCTTAAACACGTACTCCTTACCCGAAGCGAGTTTACTAACAACATTTCGATACTTTTTCTTCAACCGTCTCAGCTTCTCAACTAACTGATTCTTATTAAACTCCAACTGCAGCTTCCCTTTAATCTCATCATAAAACGCCGTCGTATCATGATGATGATGACTTGATGACGTCATCAATCCACGTGTCGTTATGTAATCATAATAGCCTTGTAACAGCTCAATTTCATCTTCATCAGTCCATAGCCTCTGAAACAACCGCCGTGAGTCAACGGCGGTTGTTGACGGCGTAACGGCGGAAGGTGTGACGGTTGTTACCGGTGCGGCAACGGTTGGAGTTCCGGCGACAGCGACGGTGACTTCGCCGGAGTCGTCTTCTTCTTCGTCGTCGTTGATGAGGTTAACGTCTTCTTCTTCTTCGTCTTCGTCGTCGTTGAGATTGATGTCGTCATCTTCTTCGATTAGATCTGTGTCGTCGTCGTCGTCGTTGAGGAACTGGTTGCCGTTGTTATCGTCGTCGTGAAAGTGATCGCCGTCGTTGTGGTCTTCGTCGTCGGAAGGCATGGTGGTGGTTAGGGTTAGGGTTATGTGTGAGATCTGGTTAATAAAATTAGGCGTATTTGTTTTGTTTTGGTTTGGTTTGGTTTGGGTTCTACATCATAACTTTTTTTTTTTGGCAAAGTCAAGCGAAACAAGTTACTTTGTGTTTGGCAAAAAGGTGTCTATGCGCCTATGGTTACGTTTGGCAAAAGAAAGTGTACGTGTGTAGCGGTAACTGTTTGTTTTATATACTCCCTCCGTCTCAAAATTATTGTCAGGGGACAAGAATCACAAAGTTTAATAAAAGTGGGACTTCTATAAATCTCAACCACTCAAATGGAATATTCTTCAATTATATTCTCTTTTTCTTACTAAATATGGAAAGTGGACAATTAATTTGAGACATCCATAAAAAGAAATATGGACAATAAATATGAGACGGAGGGAGTAAAAGTTTCTTGTTAGCTGTGTGAGCTAAGGGCGAGCAAATGGACTGGATGAACCGGATTGATTGACAAAATCAATCGGACCAAACCGAAACCGATTGGATCGAACGATTGACGGTTCGGTCTCGGTCTACCATTTTTAGTAAATTTGGTCTCGGTTCGGTCCATATCACAAACCGAAAATTTAGTCTTGTTAGACCGGATCGACCGAGACCGGACCGGACCGACCACATTCGCTCTCGGTTTCGGTCTAGAGTTTTTACCGGATTCGGTCTCGGTCCGGTCCGGTTTTCTCAATCCAATCTGGTTTTCACCCGATGAGCAGCCCTAGTGTGAGCGGTAGCTGTTTGTCGTATGAATTTTATTTCATAATATAATTTTAGTTGTAACAATAAAAGTAAGATGATGTCGATATTAATCTACTAGTGTTTAAATAAAAATCTAAAAGTTAAACACTGATTGTCAGACAAGCGTCGCACGCACATATACACTCGTCGCCGCACATATACACTACTTATTTGCGCACATATGTACCCACATACGCTATTTTCAAAGATTTTTCAAAAAACGATCACTTTATGATACGCCTTTGGATAACTATCTTTCTTGGAGTCATATTCGAGTCATGTTAGGCTACCCACAATAGTATAGGTTGAGTGAGGGTTGAAGTTGGTTAAAGGAGGTTGTCCTTGTTGTGGGCATTTAAGTTGGAAGAGGTCAAGAGCCAAGAGGGTTGCACCCTCAACCCTTATAATACTTGGTTAACTCTCATGTAATGCCAAAATTGTGTATTTCAATTAATTAAAAAGGAATCTTTGTGAGTTATGTTTTTTATAGTGTAGGTCGTCTTATTGTACCTAAAAGGTCGTATGTAGGTCGTAACACAGAGAAAACTGATGTGGCAAGAAAAATGAGGGTCGCTGAGGGTTATTATTGGGGGTAGCCTTAGGATTGTGTTATGTTAGTCATTATCTAGAAAAGTATCTTTTGTTTTGGGAGTTTAACTTGTATTCAACTTGTGATACGATTTAGGGTTTATTCGATATAAATACCGAATCATTTATTAATGAAAAGCATAGTTATGTCAAACAAATAATACTCTTCTCTTCTCTAATATTTTTAAGGAGCTTGCGCCCGCTTGAAGTGGTGTCATATCTCGATACAACCTGTTAGGTCACCATGTTTGCAACACAAGCATCAATATAAAGAAATGAGATAAGAAGTGATCGGTTGAACAAATACAAACACACACGTATGAATGTGAAAACCTTTAGGCGTAGATAATGAAAGTAAATGAACAACCAACTCTCAAATGAGAGTTACAAGACTATTTATAGGGGAAGAGAACTAGGGCAACACATCTAGTCCCTTCCTTTCCTTATTGGGCTTTTGCATAGGCTCATGGGCTTTCTACATGAGCCTAGCCTTAATTACTAACATACAAGCCTTAATTAAGCTAACTATTACATATTGATTACTAACACTTGAGAAGTAGTTTAGGAGTGATTCCAACAATCTCCCCCTAAGTGTTAGTAATTGATATCTTAAGTAATCTTAAACAGTTGTTGGTGCAGATGTAATAGTAGCTTTGACGTCTTCTGACATTCTTCTTTCTTGTGAGAAGAAGTGCCTTGATTCGAACAATCTCCCCAGTGTAGGGATCTTGTTTCTTTTGAAGTATTCTGCTTTTGACGTATTGATTTCTTTGTTCTTTAATTCTTTGTTCTTTGTGGTGATTGTGATAGTATGTTCTTGTCAGCTACAGGTCAGCTTCGTTGCTCCAGCGTCTCCACGTCTTTCTCCAACATGCTCACCCGCTCATTTAACAGTGAATTCCAGATGTGAAGTAGTTCTCGAGTCTTAATAACTTTGTAGATTCTTTGATTTGATGAAGAATCATTATGACTTTGCGTTGCCTTTGATATTGAGAGAACTTCCTTTGTGATGTAGTTGGTATGAGCATGTGGAGAATATGTACGATCTTTTCCTCCCGCGAGCATCCATAAGAAGAAAACATAAAACATGGGTTAGAAATAATCCAGCGCTTACAAGTTTGAACTTCGAGTGTGTTAACAACATAGTGTGAAAACACGTCTCTAATTCTCACAAAGGCTGTTCCTGAACTGGATTCCCACAAGTGAGATAACGCGATGTACCGAAGTACACCTACAGTTCAGGTGAGTCGCTGAGGTACACCGAAGCATCACCCCACGACTGTAGACCGTTTGAGACACACTAAGCGTAACCCACAAGGAGTTACCGAAGTGACCTGCTGTCAGGGCTGTTAGATGTTGACCCTGGCAGGAGTTTCCATTCAATCACTGAGGATCACAGTTGTGAACCCCTCATAAATGTTCTTGACAGATTGCTAAGATCTGTGTAGGACTCGATAATGTATCACTTGCGTCCTTATTGTTGAACGACAAGCGATGAATTGTCAAGTGTTCCTAAGAGATCTTTTGATTAATCTCATGGCTCTAGACTCAATAGTGCGCTTTGGTTTTCTTGAGCGGAGACAAGGGAGAGGGTCTCCTTCTTCAATACCAGCAATCTCTAAGAGAAAGCCGATAGTATACGTAGGGTTCCCTGTGAGAATGAAACAAGCTTCTGTTGAGAGAAACTTAAGTGGCTAAGAAGGTTTAGTGCATGCGTCACTCGGTCCATGACGACTTTGATCTTCAATACCGGTGTCATCTAGTGACAACCAGTAGCATATGAATTGAACCCGGTGTCTGCCCTAAGTTGAATAATTTGGAGGGCTATTTCTTTTCACCCTTTTCTTTACATTTCTTTTTAATTCTTCAACTACTTCTTTCTCTGATTCTCATTTTCTCCTTTTAATAATCATACCTAAGGACTTCTAGATTCTAACTATTGGTGATGTCCTTGGGTAGATCCCTCCGACTCTGGTGGATCATAGGACGGTTATTCCTAACCTTAGTCACCTTATAACTCCATGACTAACCTATGTTGCCGTAAACCATTTTCATGAAAATCTCTCAAAGTGGTTATGAATAAAAGCATTTTGTACCACTGAAAGAGTTTTATATTTTGCAGAAATACTCCCCCTCAACACGTGCTTAAGTATTTTGACAGAAATCTGCACGGTGAGAGAAGAGCGCGCACTTTTGAATTGATCAACTCAAGATAGACAATTCCCTGCGAGACACGGTTACATCACTGACTGAGTCAGCTTGAAGTTGTAAACACTCCTTGGTGAGGAGGTTTGACCCGTCAAGGTTCATGTCTACCAAGAGTTTCTCGAATGGTACATTCTACTAGGACAAGTCCTTTGCGAGACACGTTTACATCACTAGCGAACTAGTTTGAAATTATTACCCGTCCCGGACAAGTCTTTTCGAGTTACTAACATTTAAGATCTCGTCAATTCATTGGTTAAGTCTTTTTCACGAAGATTCAATAGCAATTCACAACATATTTCTTATCACATAATTTTTCTCCCCCTCAAAAATGGCATATAAGTGTTATTTTTGATGCAATTTTGATATCGTATATGACCATTTCGAGTTTTGTGGGAAGATTTCCACGAAGAACAATTTGTGAACAAAGTTTAGATCAAATACTCCCCCTCAACAAGTGATATTAACTTTTGAGGTTTTGAAAATCATAAGGGGAAGTACTTGTTCTTTTGAGCAAAACTTCGAAAGTGAAAGTTTTGATTAGTTTTACTCAAAAGTAAGAAGCTTTCGCTCCTTTTATAAGGATTGTGGCACTGAAGCATACCACAGGGTCCTTTCAATACAAGTACGGGTTGTACACTGTTATGTATGCACAAACCATAGTCAAATATAGATCACACATCCAAATATTTAATGAAAGAGAGAACAAATCAAGGAGTACTAGGAAGTCCGTCAATAACACCAGGAGTTCTGTCTGGACGTTGGTAGCCTGTTAGAGATATGCTTTGATGTCCACCCACGAAACTCTCCAAAGTCCTTATATAATCCCGACGAAACAACCTTTCATAAATCTTGGTAATGATCTTCTTCGCATCCCTCCTTTCCCTAGAATTCCATCTTTTCTTCGACCCTATGCCTTGATGAATCTCCTTTAACCGATAAGCCATTCCACTCCGAACCTTCTTCAAAGTATGATCACAAAATTTGTGAAGTTCCTTGCACGCCATGAAGCAATTACGGTGAAGTTCACTGCGGTAAACTACCCCAAATGGTTTCTTAATGATGGTGTACTGAGGAAGATGGTTGATATCGGGAAGGTCTAGTTGTGGTTTGGTGAGATTCACACGTTTCTGGTATGACTCCACAGCAAGTTGAATATCTTCTACACGTTCTTGGATAACGATGCTTCTGATGAATATTAGCAATGACTTGATGTACTAGAGCTGGATGTTAGTGGAGAAATGTCGCATTTGTCCTTGTACTTTGGCAAGGTACATATCTTCAATGTCATTGAGTGACATTCTCGGGAAATCCGCTTCAGAAAAGTCATATTCCTGTTCGTCTTGGCGTTTGACTACTATTTTCTTGAGAAATGAGTAGTCCCACTTAGAAGACAGGGTAACATGCATTATAGCAACAATTCTTTCGTCACTGAACACCTCCTTTTTCGATTTTAGTACCTGGCAGCTTCTGTAGTAGATTCTTCTTCGTTCTGGCCAATGATGAATCCCATAAAGTGCATCCAGGTCATACTTTTCCACATTGTCAGCAAACATATGTGTGGCTTCTTCCTCGATGGCTATGTTGTTTGAGTAGATTGCTGACGGGAATGGGTAGGTGAGTGAGGTAGCGTATTTGGTGCTGACATCGCTACTGTGCAGAAGAAATTCCAGGTCATTGTTGAAGAAATAACGGTAGGGAATCTTTGATTGATCAGGTCGGCCAATGGTAGGTAGTGGCTTAGTCCAGTCGGTGTAGTATGGAGCCTTGTCTGGTCTGGTGAAGTCGATATTAGATTCAGGGATGAGCCAATCAATGTTGTTGGACATGGCTCGTGCAATGTTGTCGAGGTGATATTCGACTTCAATTGCACTGTCGGAGCTGTCTTTTAGCAGTTGAAAAGCTTCGTTCTTGATGCGTCTCAACTCTGCTTTCGTCATCTTCTTCACCTTAAACTTTTCTTGAATAATCTTGACATGCTCCATAGTTCGACCATCTACCGGTTCTTGGCCTTCCGGTAACTGAGGTGTTGCATCAAGAAGCTTAGTGTTAATACAAATAAGCCGTAAAAACGTTTATTTATATTTTACGATCTTCTAATGTTTTGTCGATAATAAACGTAAAATCATTTTAACGAAACAAATAAAATACGTAAACTGTTTGAGCCAATAGTTTTCTAACACACTTACGCTTTCACATAAAACACTAAAACAAGTATAAGTGATTTTATGATTTAGTAATACATATGTACAACAACTAGTGTTTACATATTTGGGTAAATATATACTTAACTAGTATATACTAAAATGGGTAAAAACTAACAAATGGTATTGACCCATAACCCATGGTTTTATCCAAACCATTTGACTAGGTACATTGAACTCATGAGATACATTGTATCTAATAAGAAACCCATGGATCAACCCATAACCCATGACCCATGACCCATGACCCATGATCAAAATACCCATGGGTAAAGAGGAGCGTCCCACGGATCCCTAGCTTTAGGCTAGCCGGATCCCTTGTGGGAGGGATCCGTGGGATCCGGGGAACATTAAGTTTTCTCCTCTATAAATAGTGAGCCATTTATTCCTTTTGGTTCACCACTTCCACACATACTTTCTCCAAGTATTGTACCTCTCTAACCACTGATCCTAAGGGATCTTTCTATGTAGTTTGTCTTTTGTTTTTGTGTGATTCTCTAGGTTCCTCTTAAAGGCGAGAGCACCACTTCTTGAAGTCGAGCAAGCTCAAGTCCATGAGTTGCCATGCTTCGTCATCATCAAGACAACTGAGGTTCTCTTGTTGATAGTTCTTTCTTCCTCCGTAGAGATGTTGTGTTGAAGGCATTAGTGAAGGATGCCGAAAGAGTCAAGACGAAAGCATTAGTGAAGGGTGCTTAACGTCCATGTCAAAAGCATTAGTGAAGAATGCTAAAGGTGTCAAGTCAAAGGCATTAGTGAAGGATGCCTAGGAATCAAAACAAGTGGCATTAGGGAAGAATGCCTAAGTCGTATAATCGATGTGGTGCATCGTTATACATATAAGTATTAGTTTATTTCCAAGGATGGTGATATCCTTGATGGTGTTGTAACAAGGAGTGGATCTCCTTGAGATTAGGTGTTGTGTTGTGTTGGGTAGTAGTTCCTCCATAGTAATGGAACTAGGTACTTAGCCTAGTACCTAATAAAGGGTAGGCGACGTTGTGATAGGTGTGGTTCACCTTGGAGTGAAAGAACCCGGTGGTTAGCCTAGCACCAGAAAAAGAGTAGGCGACGTTGTGAAGGCTTCTCCGCCATAAGGAGATTGGTGTCGTGTAGTGTTTACGAACTCTCGAGTAGGTGACTCGAGGAGTGGAGTAGGGCAAGGAAGGTGTCCTTGTAGCCGAACCACTATAAATACTCGTGTCGTGGTTATGTGCTTCTTACTCTTTATCTTTCATTACACGTTTATATATCTGTATATCAACGTCCAACATAAACAACCAAATAGATTGACATAAGTTAATCTAAATGTTTTAAAACGAAGTTTTAATTGGTAAAACTATTCAACCCCCCCCCCTTCTAGTTTTCCACAATTGGCATCAGAGCTTAGTTACCAAGTTTCTTAGAGTATGTTGTACTTTAAAAATTTGATACGATCCGTGTATGTTTGAAAACTACAAAGAAGGATTTTTCAAGTCATTTTTTAAAAAATCATTATAATGTTTATTGTTGGACAATGATAGAATGTTCTAACATTTTCCTTGTTAAGTATTCTCCATACTTGGATTCGGGCTTACCAAGAAGAACATGAAGAATCTATCTAAATACTTCTTTTCGCAAAAAGAATGTTTAGTATTGTGTTTCTCACACATGAATCTGGAGATTCCAAGAAGATCACAAAGCATTTCATCTAAATACTTCTTTTCTTAAAAAGAATATTTAGCTAAGGTATGATCGTTAATAATTTACTTTTGTTTTATTATTGTTAAAATCTTAGTTGCATAATTAATATCTATTAGTAATTACTCTAGTAGTTATCTATATTAAAGTCATCATCAAGAATAGTATTCTTCGATTGATTTATATAGACTACACTACCAACTCGTAATAATGATTTCTTGGTTATTCGATAGCCTTAATCATTATCCATCACAAAGGAATTATTGACACTCCATCTATGTCAATAAATTTTCATGTGAAACTTCTTGTATTATGATAAAATGGGATTTTATCATAATCTTTGATAAACCTTCTAAGAATTGTGACTAATTCTTAAAAAGGGAACCACGTCTAGTAGGAATAGTACTAAACCGTCAATAAACTCAAATCACAAGTTATTGAGCCTAAACATCAAATTCTAGGAGCTTTTAGGACTCCCAAACCAAAGTTATCAAGGAATGCTTAAGCTGATTTTTGTTGTCATGCCGAATCCCTGCGTTTACACTAGCCGGATCCCAAATGAGAGGGATCCGCGGGATCCGTGCAACAGAAGACAGGATAAGTTAGTAATGATCACTGTGGATGTTCCACAATTATATTCACCTCAAAGACTCACGAACAAGAACACAACTACTGTTCAAAGGAGCAATTTGATCATTTCTCTCAAGCATAACAATCAATTGTGTAAGTATAATCTTCACTACATTGTTAATTTAATTCCTTGATTTCTAGGATCACAATTTCTTCATCTTTAGGAGTTGGGTTCAAATGGGTTTATCATAATTTGTCACCACATTGTTTTCCAAGATAATCTAAATCAAAGAATTAACATTGTTAATACAAATTAAACACATTTCTTGAATTTAACAAAGATGATGAGATCAAAATTGTGATCAAACCCTCTAGGTTACTATTTACAATTAACACCACATTGTGGTTGTATTGTTTAGGAACAATCATGCCAAGCAACAAACAACAAGATTACCAAGACACCGCTCATTACATACCAATGTACCATAGAAAAGATGGACTTAGTCCGGACGATAGGAAAGCCTTTAAAATGCTCGAAAAGAGACTCTTTCACGAAGGTCGAGTAGTAGAACCATCATTTCTTGCCAATACCGACATAAGAGAAGTTTTTGGAGCTATTGGGTTTGATTGTTTATTGGACATAAACGAACAAATTTGCCCGGTTTTTGTACTCGAGTTCTACAAGACAATGGGGATTATTAGAAATGATGATGGGTCCATCTCGATTAACTTTACCATAAATGAGCATGAGTACACCTTTTCGCTTGTAGAATTTGGAAGAATAATAGGGGTTCCATATCAAGGTGTTTGTATGTATTCAATGAGTGGTCGTTGGAGGAGATACACTCTATGGTTGATCATCATGCAATCTATCACATGATAATCCCGGAAGCAACCACGGTGAGGGACACCGTATTCATGCCAAGAGCATCCCCATCAAGGGTCACTAGGAAGTCGAAAGTGATCTATAGGGATCCTTTCCAAATGGAGCTCTCCGAGATGTACGGATTGTATAGGAAATGGGAAGATGTGATAAGGGAGAATGTGGTGTGCCTAGTAGGAAATAAGGATCACCCCAACGCATGTCTAAGTTTCATGATCTATTGTCTAGTGACCGAGACTCGCTTTAACCTTGCCTACCACATGATCAAGAGAATGGCAAGTGTAAGAAGCATGGACAAAATGGTGCTTCCGTATGCAATGCTCCTAACCCGTCTTGCTAAATTCATCTTTGCATTAGATCCTTCTTCGCAATCCTATGATCATAGCTTTTGCAACAAGGTTATGGAGTCATTGACCGAGGGAAGAACTACAAGGTTTATGGTAGATGGCAAAAGGCCTCACCCACCCACAGATTCCTCGGAAGAAAGGGAGAGGCAAAGAGAAGGTGAAGGAAGTAGCAACCCACTCAGAAATACCGATATTGACTCCTTGGACTACATCAATCAATTGCCGGACATTCCTGGTGCATCACCCGAATGGAAACAAACCAAGGGAATCTTCAAGTGCTTCGCCAACTTCTTGAAGAAAAAGAAGTAGAGATGGTATGATAAAGAGTGGAGGACGGGTGAAGACGGGAAGGGGAGGAGAAATGAGGTAAGGTCATAGGACCTAAATTTGTGATGAACAATTTCAAACAATGGGTTGTAACACTTAAACAATGCTTGTGTAGAATAGTGTAGTATGTAGGTCTTATCTTGGCACTAAAAAAATCTTAACTTAGGAACTTTTAGAATGAGATTTTATGACTCCTTGAAAACATTCAAGTGGTCGTCGTCACTCATTTTAGGAACTTTTAGCTCTCCCTACTTTGCTATGCCTTATATTTGTTGTGTTCTTGCATTTAGCCCTTATAGAAACAACTAGGAGAAGCATTTGCTAAAAAGTGCAAAGTTGCACATTTGCTGAAAGCCTTCTGATCTGCAGTAGGCGGATCCCAGCATTATAACTAGCCGGATCCCTCCCAGAAGGGAACCGGGGGATCCGTGACTACTGATGAACAATGCAGACTTACTTACATCAAAATAGCTCACTAGATCACATCACACTAGCCAAACATAAGGCATTAGAACCAACTAAGTCTTCCGCAAACATTTGAAAGTCTCACACTCACCCATGGATTACCTAGGATATATTTCAAAGTGTTTTTGATTTATCAACTCATCAAAACTCACCATACTTCTGCTCCAATGCTCACACATTATTTATCACATCTCATAACACTTAGTTTAGTATATCCATCAATTTTAGCAAATTGGTCTTAATCACTTTTAACTCAAAATTAGGCTCAAAACTAGTTTTTCATTTTTTCTTTATTTTTTAAGATTTTAGTAAATTTTTCTTGAGTCATCATCTGACTTCTAGGACTAATTACCACTATTTATCCATATTAAATCAAATTATATCCTTGTCAAACACTTAGTTAAGACTACCTAAAGTCAATTTTCTTACCCAAAATCATCATTAAGCACCATCATCCATTATGGTTGAGCATTTAAGATATCCACCAGTTAAAAACTTCAAAATTAAGTCAAAACCTCGAAATACATAGGTAATAAACCTCACAAAAACATAATCATTTCACCTAGAACCTGTCTGACAGACGGATCCCTGGCTTATAACCAGACGGATCCCTGGTGAGAGGGATCCGCGGGATCCGTGGCTGCAGAAAACTTAAATCAGCTTCCCTCTTCAATTTTAAACCACCTTTTGGTTATCTAACCACTTTTAGCTTTCATTTATTGTCTCTCTAGAGTTGATCAAAATCCTAAGTGCATGCTTAATCCTCTTAGTGGCCAAGAATTTAATTCTCTAATTCAAATTATCCTTTATAAACCAAACACTCTTAAGGTTAGGGCATCACTTCCACCTAGTTCTTAAAAATCAGTCACTAAAAGCTCATATAACATCCTTATCACCACCATGACTAAAGCTCTTAGCAACAACTCCTCAACAAAAGGCTCATCCAAAAGAAAGGGTCAAATGATCCATGAAATCTCATCCACCGAATCATCTCCCATAAAAGATAACAATGCTAGAATAACATGTCTTCAAACCCATTCAACAAATGCTAAGAGAACCGCAAGGATTAGCATCAAACCTTTTGGACTAGAAAAAGGATCATCTAGTTCAAAACCAAACATGGCTAGTTCTAGCAAGCCATCAAAACCTTCATTCCTTGAGCATGGAATACATCCTTTTAACGAACCTATTCCTCACCCAAATCTCTATTCATTAGAACATTCGCCTCCAAAAACCGCCCACTCACCAACTTTCTCGTTAAATAGGGAACCACCCACAACACCAAATAGCCCATCATGGGAAACAAGGAACAATCATGGACATGATCATTTGGAGGAATTTCCATTACCACCACCCCCACCTTTAGTAGAACCTCATCCCACACCTCAAAATGAAACCCCACAATCATTCGTAGAGCCTCCTCAAAACATCCATATTCCTCCGATTCCCAATCAAGACAATAATTGCCCAAATTGTCTTATCACCCAAGGACTTGTTCAAGAAGTACGAAATGAGTTACACTTCATGTTTAATCATCTTCTTGAAAGATTGGACCAAATCAACAAGTCTACTCATTCTTAGACTCGAGCACTTTGTTGCATTCTAGGCTTTAGTAACTTATTAGTAGAAAATGTATGGCTAGATCATTCTCTTAGTTTTAGAGATTTGTTTGATTATCTCTTAGTTTTATTGAATGATTACTTATATGCCATGTTAATTTGTGTTTATGCTTGCTAATTACATACATATTTCACCTCATTATTAGCATTGTTTGGCATGTCTTCATTGCTGAAGAATCTGTCACCAGACAGCCGGATCCCTAGCAAAGACCTAGACGGATCCCTCCATAGAGGGAACCGTGGGATCTGTGGTACAGAAGAACAATTTTCTACTAACTTGAGTCTTATTTGCAGGAAATTATGCACTATACTCTTGTTCTCTAACCTCTATTTTATAGATTTTCAAAGTACACATGAAGATTTTGACACCATAAAGCTAGGGGGAGCTTTGTGTCAAACCATATTGCAAACTCATTGGCAACATAATCCTTATTTGGATTATACTTCATGACACCCCATTGCAACGTTGCAATCTTCAAGGGGGAGCATTTTCGTCACAAGGACGAACCATTTGCAAAACATTAGCTTACTTACTTTTATGTACTTGACGCCCTCACAAAGGGATGGACTCGTCAAGGGAGAGTTAAGACGAGATCCATTCCCGTTACTTGCTCTCTTTACATTTTTTCTTTTTTACATGTTTTTCTTAAAAACTTTGTGTTAGTTTCTTTTCGACGCTCTTTTTGTTTCGACAAAAAGGGGGAGAAGAGAGTAAAAACTCCAATTCAACCTTTTTACAAATTCTAGTTTTTCCTTAAAATAATTTTATGTTTTGTCATCAACAAAAAGGGGGAGATTGTTAATACAAATAAGCCGTAAAAACGTTTATTTATATTTTACGATCTTCTAATGTTTTGTCGATAACAAACGTAAAATCATTTTAACGAAACAAATAAAATACGTAAACTGTTTGAGCCAATAGTTTTCTAACACACTTACGCTTTCACATAAAACACTAAAACAAGTATAAGTGATTTTATGATTTAGTAATACATATGTACAACAACTAGTGTTTACATATTTGGGTAAATATATACTTAACTAGTATATACTAAAATGGGTAAAAACTAACAAATGGTATTGACCCATAACCCATGGTTTTATCCAAACCATTTGACTAGGTACATTGAACTCATGAGATACATTGTATCTAACAGGAAACCCATGGATCAACCCATAACCCATGACCCATGATCAAAATACCCATGGGTAAAGAGAAGCGTCTCACGGATCCCTAACTTTACGCTAGCCGGATCCCTTGTGGGAGGGATCCGTGGGATCCGGGGAACAGTAAGTTTTCTCCTCTATAAATAGTGAGCCATTTCTTCCTTTTGGTTCACCACTTTCACACATACTTTCTCCAAGTATTGTACCTCTCTAACCACTGATCCTAAGGGATCTTTCTATGTAGTTTGTCTTTTGTTTTTGTGTGATTCTCTAGGTTCCTCTTAAAGGCGAGATCACCACTTCTTGAATTCGAGCAAGCTCAAGTCCATGAGTTGCCATGCTTCGTCATCATCAAGACAACTGAGGTTCTCTTATTGATAGTTCTTTCTTCCTCCATAGAGATGTTGTGTTGAAGGCATTAGTGAAGGACGCTGAAAGAGTCAAGACGAAAGCATTAGTAAAGGGTGCTTAACGTCCGTGTCAAAAGCATTAGTGAAGAATGCTAAAGGTGTCAAGTCAAAGGCATTAGTGAAGGATGCCTAGGAATCAAAACAAGTGGCATTAGGGAAGAATGCCTAAGTCGTATAATCGATGAGGTGCATCGTTATACATATAAGTATTAGTTTATTTCCAAAGATGGTGATATCCTTGATGGTGTTGTAACAAGGAGTGGATCTCCTTGAGATTAGGTGTTGTGTTGTGTTGGGTAGTAGTTCCTCCATAGTAATGGAACTAGGTACTTAGCCTATTACCTAATAAAGGGTAGATGACGTTGTGATAGGTGTGGTTCACCTTGGAGTGAAAGAACCCGATGGTTAGCCTAGCACCGGAAAAAGAGTAGGCGACGTTGTGAAGGCTTCTCCGCCATAAGGAGATTGGTGTCGTGTAGTGTTTACGAACTCTCGAGTAGGTGACTCGGGGAGTGGTGTAGGGCAAGGAAGGTGTCCTTGTAGCCGAACCACTATAAATACTCGTGTCGTGGTTATGTGCTTCTCACTCTTTATCTTTCATTACACGTTTATATATCTATCTATCAACGTCCAACATAAACAACCAAATAGATTGACATAAGTTAATCTAAATGTTTTAAAACGAAGTTTTAATTGGTAAAACTATTCAACCCCCCCTTCTAGTTTTCCACACTTAGTAAACCATTCATACCCTTCAGATTCGTCTTATTCTAGCCATGACACAACTGGAGTAGACTTCTTCTTCTTTGGCTTTGATAATGATGTTGGTTTCTTTGTTGATGTAGAAGAAGGTGGTTGTTGTTGGGGCTCAAGAATCTCCTCATCGTCACCACCAGTGTATTCAAAGTGATCACCAGTTTTCTCCGTTGGTGGTGAAGACTCGGAGTCCTGAGGTTTTTCTGTAGCAGGAGGACGTTCAGGAGATCTTCTAGTGGTGGTGGTTCTTGGGGGTGGTGGAGGCATAGATGATGATTCATCAGTTTTCTTCTTGCATTTCAGATCAGAATCCTTATCCGCATCATCATCGTCTCTTGGACGCTTAGCCCTTTCAGCTGCCGCTTTTCATGAAGTTTTGAGTTGATATTCCAGTAGTGCCTCAAATAGTTTAGCTTCGTCAGAAGTAAACGTAGCAGGTCGTTTGGACATTTGTAGAACAAGCTTGGAAATCAATTCTGCATCAGAGACAACCGCAGGCTCAATTGGATTGATTTTCATTGCTACAGGAGTAGATTGCATTGTTTGTTTGACCAATTGCATGAGATTTGGATAAAGTTGTCTGGTGAACATCTCTCTTGTCACTCCAGGGACGTTGTCGAGAAGAACTTGTGAGTATATTCTCGGATCGTCTTGTCCATTTCCCCTTGGATATCTCTATTTAGAAACTGTTGAATTTGTTCCCGTTCATCTGAAAACTAGTTTATCACCTTCTGAAGTAGATTGATTCTGTCTGCAAGCTGATTCAGTTTCTTGTTGACCACGTTTTTCTTCCTTACTTGCCTGACAGCTTTCACAATCTTTGTCTTCTCACGTGATGCCCAAGTATCGGTCGGTTTCTTTACAGATATGGATGCGGATCTGGTGGTGGTGTCTTTGGATGGTGGTGGTGATGAATGAGAAGATGATTCAGACGAAGATGAGTCATGAGAAGGCTCAGGGTCATTTGGTGGCTCAGAAGTTTGTTCCTTGCTATGTTCGGGACTATCTAGAAGATAATCATCTGCTTCCTTTTCAGCTTTAGCCCTTTCTTCAGCCTTAATCCTAGCCTCTTCTTTCGCTCGAGCTTCCTCTTCAATTCTTTCCTTGTCGGATCGTACAATATCTTTATCCGTGATCTTCTCATCCTTTTCTGGTTCCTCTACTTCCTCAAAAGTGAACGGAACTTCATATGATTGTTGCTGTTGCTCGGTGGATTCCTTAGCGTTGGCACCAATTCGCTTATCAGGTTGGTTAACCACATCACGAATTAGTATGATGAGAGCGCCACCACTGGAACCTCCAGGGCCTCTAGTCTGTTGAAGGTTAAACTCTTTAGCAACATGTTGTAATCTGAGACTCTTCAGTGTCTTTCTGTAGTCTTTAGCTTCATCATGTGGCTCTTCATCTGAGCTTTCGTCTTCCTCCTGCTCTTCCACTGGAGTCTTACCCTTATCACCTTTAGGACTAAGAGGTTTGTCAGCTGTTGTTGTATCATCTGTAACAGATTCCGAATAATGAACCTCCTCATCCGTCTCAGTATCCTCTGAGTCTTCGTCCGTTAGTTTAGGTGCCGGTTGTGGATTAGGAATGGAAAGCTTTAATGGAACTTTTCTTTTGCGGGAAGGATTCCTCTTTGGATACTTAAGGGTACTTCCAGTGCTTGTAACACTTCCTGCACTGCCTCTCCTGGTATTCTTAACAGGAATTGCGGAAGACTTTTCATCAATGAATCCAACTTTTCCTGACGATACTGCTTCTTGATAACGTGAGTATGATTGAAGTTTTTTGATATCTTCAGTGAGAAGGCAGTCTGTCAATACAACACCTTGTTTCTTTGTTGTTGATTCTTTGAATCTGACAACATTTAGTGTAGGCTCAAACAACACGGAGTGATGGTCGGGGTCATCAAGTCTCAAGGGAATGTCCAGATGATTCCCGAGTATCCTTTGGATCAACAGCTTTGTGTATCTGATGTAGGGGATCTTGGTGCCAGGTTTCCTGAGATATGACATCATGTCATCCCAAATCAGACTTGCGAAGTCGATGTGCATCATGTTGACCATGCCCCAAAATATCTGTAGTTCCATGAGCTAAGGATGCTCATAACCACTATCACGTCCAGAAACTGATTTGGCAATCATGATGTAGAGAGTTCTCCATGGCTGAGGAATATTCTTTAGGTCCACTGAAGAATGTTTAGTAATAATCCCAGCAACTTCATCATAGCCAATGTTGACCATGAACTGGAGAGTAACCTCTTCCGAAGGAGTAGCAACATAATTGGCAGGCTGGATGGTAGGAAGAAGGAGAATAGCCCTTAAGTCTGCTGCAGTGATGGTGACTTGTTTGTTGTTGAGTGTCACTGTCACATCATCTTGACCATCGATCTTCTTCATGGTGTGCCAAAACTGATGAATATAGATCTTTGGTACTGTTGCAGAGTTTGTGAGCATGTTCTTGTAGGGATGAGTCTTCAGAATATCCACAGCAATCTGACACAAAGACTCAGAGCACATGAAGTTATCAAAGTCCACTTTGAGGTTATTCTTTCCAATCTTCATCTGATAACCGGTAGGGAAAATATCTTCCACTGTGAGTACATTTGGTGGATCAACGTTTTCCATTGTGACATCCATATTGT
The DNA here is from genome assembly GCA_019973895.1 of Chrysanthemum seticuspe. NCBI lineage: Eukaryota > Viridiplantae > Streptophyta > Magnoliopsida > Asterales > Asteraceae > Chrysanthemum > Chrysanthemum seticuspe. The sequence continues at coordinate 102,079,092 of BPTQ01000005.1, read as the reverse complement.
GATCTGAAAGATATTGAGCCAAAAGAACCAACATATCGAAAGACATTACGTTAGTCAAAAGTAGATTTATTGTGCAATTATTGAATATGCTATGTTGATGAATGTTACGAGTCCAACGTCACTTGTTTGTCCAATAGTCCAAAGTAGTCGTGATAAGTTTCATGAGTTTATTAATATTGAATTTTAAAGTCCAAATTTTCACTCATTTACACAACATATTAACCATTGTAGCTTATTAGTGACTTTTTGGTTTTGTGATGTTATGATTTATTTATTTACAAGTTTGTACGCGTAACAATTCATAATTATGGTTAAAGATAAGGCTTAAGCGTAGAAATTGCAAGCTTATGCGTAAACAAATGAGCATACGCGTAAGCATAAGCTTATGTGTAGGAACTCCTCTTACGCATAAGAAATATTACGCGTAGGAAAGGAGCCCTTGGCATAGAGCTTACGCGTAAGCGTATGTGGGAGCTTATGCGTAAGGTTTACTCGTAAGAGTGAACCTTATGCGTAAGACTCAAGTTTACGCATATCCTTCACAGGATACGCGTAGTCCCCTTTGTAGAACCTTACGCCTAAAGAGTTACGCGTAAGATTTCTCTTACGTGTAACTTTCTACGCGTAAGATGATCCTTATGCGTAGAGATCCATGTTTAACCTTGATTCTGAATTTTTCACGCGTAATAACCTGAAATAAGTTCATCATAACATATACATTAACACATTATTCAATCCCTTTCAATCCACACATGATATCATGGTCATAAACAGTTACGCGTAGGTTTTCCTTAGGCGTAAAACTAAAACCCTAAGTTTCAAATTCTTACGAGTAAGAAATCCAGCCATGTAAATGGCACCAAATTGTTTCTGGGATGTCTTAGGGTCAATGTAAATTTGTTGCAACAAGAATTAACATCCAAAACCTCATGAGTCAAAAGTACCTCATTCGTATGAGACATAAACCCTAATTCTTAATTTCTTACAATTATCATTTTCTGGGTAAGAATCAATGGAGGTTTTGATAAATTAAGCATGTAACAAACATCATATGACTATCTAATTACTCAGAAACACTCACAAATGAAAAACCCCAAAACCCCGCATAAACCCTAATTTTGAGAAATGATTCAAAACGTTTTCTGGGTAAGATTTTATGATGAAAATGGTTTTAAAACATGATATACACTTTGAAAACACACCCCATTTTATCAAAATCAACCAAGTTCATATGCTTATGCGTAGAACACATAATCACTCTTATATTAAAATCAAACCGTTAAAATTGCATACATTTTAAAACCATTGTTTGAAATCACATAAGGATGCTTAGATCACTTACAAAATTGACGATTATAACACGGATTAGAGGATTGATTCTTATGCGTGGGATATGGTAGTTGGAGAAGTTAATGTTTGAATTTAATGATTTGGAAAATTAGGTGGAGTATATTTGAAAAATAAGTTAAAGCTTTTAACAACTTTGGTCCCTCCACCTCAACCATTTTCATCTATAGCCCATAACTTCCATTTTGGTTACATAAAGCTTGATACGCTTACACAGCGCGTTCGGGGTCAAAGGAACTTCCTTTTCGTCGAGCAAGTTTTTCAACACCCTAGGAAGTGAACCTAATCATTGTAGTGTAGTATTAGGGTAAGCCACGGGTATTGATATCATTCTCTAAGGGAATAGGAATGCTAGTGAGAAGTTACTACGCTAAGGTTGGGGTTGAGGAGGATTATTTTTTTATCTTTTTATGTTTTTTAAGAAATGGAAAGGTACGAATCTTGGGGTTTGGATTTGGGGGTTGGTATTTCTACCGATTACTTCTAATATCTAATTAACTAAGCTAGGGTGAGTCTATGTCTATTGTTGTGTGCTTGTATGATGATTAAAAATGTATTTTCTTAGGCTTTATTACTCCCTAGTTATCTCCTATTGATGGTTGAATTGTCACGTCCTTATTCTTAATCGCGTTGTGTCTCTAAGGTCGTAGGGTATGCGTTTATCCCTAACTCTTTGAAGCTACCAAAGGTTAATGACTACAAAATCTGTAGGATTTATAAACTTTAGGTATTCTTTGTATGTATAGCCTACAATTACTCTAGGTGATTATAAACTAAGGTTCAACAAAGATTAATCAAACATTAACAACACAACGAATGACCTATCGCAATAATAGGTCAATCACAATTAAGATAAGAGACAACCAATCAATATTCAATAACTAAGTTTCATATTACCTAAGCAAACATACAAGTAAATTAGCCGGACATGGGGAACATGCAAGCATACACACAATCAATTGAAGACATAATTAAATTAATGAAGTAAAACACTTATCTTGATGTAAGATAGGGTATGGAACCCTAAAATACTGTACAAGACAACCTTGGTTCAGTTTAGGTTTTTACTCCACAAAACTACACACTGAAAACTAAAAAATTCGGATTCTATATATAAGGTTACAACTGCGACGGCGTCACCCTTTAATTTGTGACGCCGTCGGGTCGCCATCATTAGGGTTTCGTCTTGGCCACGTTATCATTGTGACGGCGTCACCTTATGTCCGTGACGCCGTCGCCTTGAGTCTCTGACGCCGTCTGGATCAAATCTAGGCCGTCTGAGCTGCGACGCCCTACTCTTTTAAAACCTGATGCCGTCACTTGAAAATAAGCAATTTGGCTACTGTATCATCACAAAACTTGTTCCGACGGCGTCACAAGTATAACCTGACGCCAGTTTCAGCAACTTGAGTGTCTAGATTCTTGACTTTGGCCATTTTCTTCGTATATTCGTGCCTTTTCGTCCAAATTAGTGTCATTCCAGCAATTTGCCTTCAAGAGACCTAAAAAGTAAAAACGAACGATATTAAGTAATAACGGATACAAAAGTGATCCAATAAGGGCTTAAACGACCCCTCAAAAAGGTACATTTTAAAACCTTATCACTGCCCCTCAACACTCGTTCGGGAAAATGTGAAAAGTTAGATAGAACAAAGTGTTGACTGAAGTTTTGTACTTGCCATGTTTGAAAGAAATTAGATAGAAGAATATTTTTGAATTTTGTCAGATTTTATATTTTTGTATTTTGTTTTTGAGAAATTTATTTACAAAAGAGGTTTTGGTGTTTGACTGGTTTTAAGATTGTTTTAAAAGTTCATCCAGTTCCTCTGGAGTCAAACACCTCATACCAATCCGGTGGACCAACTCAGTAAACCTAGCAGGAGCTAACGCTTTGGTGAGAAGATCTGCCAGTTGATATTCAGTACCCACAAAATATAATTCAACGGTACCCTTTTCCACATGCTCCTTGATGAAATGATATCGAAGATCGATGTGCTTAGACTTCGAGTGTTGAACAGAGTTGCACGAGATCGCAATAGCACTTCGATTGTCGCAGTACATTGGGATTCTGTCAAATACGTAACCATAGTCCTTGAGTTCTGTCCTCATCCAAATGACTTGAGCACAACACGCCGACATGGCTACATATTCTGCTTCGATTGAGGACAGCGATGTACAATCCTGCTTCTTCGATTGGCATGACACCAGTTTATCACCAAGAAATTGTAGAGCACCTGAAGTACTTTTATGAGAATCTAAGCAACCTGCGTGATCAGCGTCTGAAAAAGCTATTAGTTTAAAACCAGAATCCTTCGGATACCAGATTCCCAAGTTAATGGTTCCCTTGATGTATCAGAGGATTCTTTTAGCCTCAGAGAGGTGAGTTTCCGTTGGTCTCGACTGATAACGGGAGCAAAGATATATAGCAAATACAATGTCAGGCCTACTGGCTGTTAGATACATGAGAGACCCAATAATACTTCGGTATTTGGTAGGGTCAACCAATTTCCCATGAAAATCAGCATCCAATTTCTTGGTATGTGCCATTGGTGTGGCATAGGTATCACTGGTTTGCATTCCATGTTTGTTTAAAATTTCAAGAGCATATTTGGACTGATTCAGAAAAATACCACGGGGTTATTGATGAACTTGCAGTCCTAGAAAGAACGTAAGTTCACCCATCATGGACATTTCAAAATGTTTTTTCATGAGTTTTGAAAAAGCGTTTGAGTACTTTAAATGTGTTGACCCAAAAATGATGTCATCCACATAAATTTGAACGATTAAAATGTGTTCCCCGTGATATTGTATGAAAAGTGTTGGGTTGACCGATCCTTTAGAGAAATTATTGGCAATAAGAAAGGATGATAACTTATCATACCACGCCCGAGGGGCTTGTTTGAGATCGTAGAGAGCCTTGTTCACTTTGTAGACGTGATTAGGGAACTCTGGATCAAAAAATCCTTCTGGCTGACTAACATAGACTGTTTCCTTCAGTTTACCATTTAGAAAAGCGGTTTTGACATCCATCTGAAAGACCGTGATGTTCATGTGAGCCGCAAATGCCAGAAAAATCCGTACAACCTCAAGTCTAGCAACCGGTGCGAATGATTCCTCGTAGTCAATCCCTTCTTCTTGTCTATAACCCTTAGCCACCAGACGTGACTTATTTCTGATAACCGTACCTTCAACATCTAGCTTGTTTTTCCAAATCCATTTGAGACCAATAACATAGACCCCAGTTGGTTATTCAACCAATTCCCATACTTCAAGGCGTTTAAATTGGTTAAGTTCTTCTTGCATGGATTCAATCCAGTTGTCATATGTCATGGCTTCCTTAATATTTTTAGGTTCAGCTTGGCAGACGGTGAGTGTATAAATGTAATGTTCACCGTCAGTCTGAAGGCGTTGTCTAGTTACGACTGGTTGATTCGGGTTTCCAATAATGTTCACAAGAGGATGGTGTTTCGTCCAACGATGTGTGGAGGGTTGATGTTGATATACATTCTGCAGATTAAGAGGATTCAAATGGCTTGTGGATGATTCTACAACATCAGGTGTGGCAGATTCATTAGCAAACGGATTGAAGAACACATTTTGTTAGGATTTAGTAAATCCGGTTATTAAAGTGTCGGTCACCTCAAGTATATGTAATCGTTAGAAAGCTCGTAGTCATAGTTATTTAATGTTAGGTAGTATTTAGTTAAATAACACCGTGGAGGACGGACGGGTCTTTACCCACTGTATGCCTGATCCACAGCCCGTAGGTGGCGTTTATGTAAGATACTATAAATACCCTCTACCTCCCAAGGTAGAGGGTTGGAGCTCATAATAATACTTTCACTTTCTCTCAATAAGTTCCCAAACCTCTAACTCTTTCTCTCTCTAAAACCTATAGTATACGCCTACTTTGATCATGGTTTGATATGTTTGTGAAATCCAATATGTTACAAATGGTATCAAGAGCCATGGTTTGATCATCTCTCTTACATGTTCTTGGATTTCTAGTGGGTTTTATATGGTTTTTGGGTTTGAAAAAGTTTAGTGGTTTTTGCTTCATTTGGATCATTTGCGGTGTTAAAGTTTGAATTTTGATTGTACTTTTGTGTTTAGAATCATTGTATGTGCTTGGGTTTTGATTTGGAAAGCTTGAATCACTGTGGTTGGACTTGTTTTGGATTGAAAAAGGTTGTATTTAAGTTTTTCTAGCTAGCGACTTGACTCTCGGATAACTTTTCTTCGTAGCGACTTGCTTCGTTATTTTGCAGTGATTTGTAGTTGAAGTGGTAGCAATTTGAGCTCTAGCGACTTGTTTATTGAGACAAGGCGACAAATAGTACAAAGTAGTGGAGGTACCACTCCGGCTAGCGACTTGTTCAACGTAGCGACTTGTCTTCATTATTTTCAGCGACTTGACTTTGTTGTGACTAGCGAGTTGCTATTTAGCGACTTGGCCTCTTAGCGAGTTGTTCCTTAGCAACTTGCCCACTTAGCGAGTTGCTCTTTAGCGAATTGTCAGCTTAGCGATTTGTTGCCTTAGCGAATTGTGTTTAGCGACTTGGTTCATAGCAACTTGTGTTTAGCGACTTGGTTCATAGCGATTTGAGTCTTTAGCGAGTTGTTACTTAGCAACTTGTCTGCTTAGCGATTTGTTGCTTTAGCGACTTGTGTTTAGCGACTTGGTTCATAGCGACTTGTGGTTAGCGACTTTTTTCATAGCGACTTGAGCTTTTAGCGAGTTGTTTCTTAGCAACTTGGTGATTTAGCGACTTGTCTTCAAGGGTTATAGCAACTTGGTTGATTATTGTTCTAATACGGTTTTCTCTCGATTTAGTAAAATCCCGTGAAAGAATCCATTTCCCGGTTTAATCATAGAGTTAAAAAATCTCGTGATATCTGTAAACATGTCTACCAACGCGCCTACAATCATCTCTTCTGTAGCTGAGGACGTTCAAGCAGCTGGATCAGATACTCGTCCACCCATGCTTGACAGAACTGACTATGACTCATGGGCTCAACGAATTAGGTTGTATTGTCTGGGAAAGGAAAATGGGGTAAACATTCTCAAGTCAATTGATGAAGGACCTTATCAAATTGAGACTACCAGAGATGTACTTGAAACAGTTGCAGATGGAACAGTGATCTTAGGTTTGGACAAACCAAAGACGTATGATGAGCTCAATGATAAGGAGAAAAAGAGATACGATGCTAATATCAGGGCTTCAAACATTATACTTCAAGGTCTTCCAAAAGATATTTACAAGCTTATCAATCACAACACTGAAGCCAAGGCTGTCTGGGATAATGTCAAGATACTTCTCTCGGGTTCTGAATTAACTAAGGAAGACAAAGAATCACAACTGTATGATGAATTTGAGCACTTTAAGATGAAACCAGAAGAAAGTGTCTATGAATATTACGTGAGATTCCACAAGCTTGTGAATGACATGAGGAATATCAAAATGACCATGCCAAATATTCAGCTGAACTCAAAGTTTGTGAACAACATGAATCCCGAATGGCACAAATTTGTCACCTCTGTAAAGCTTACCAAAGGATTAAAGAACACCAACTATAAGCAACTGTGTGCCTTCTTACTTCAGAATGAGAGACATGCTATGTTTGAACGATGATCCTTGATCAGTTCAAATCCAAACAGGGAGAATCAAGCTCATCAAATGATTCAACAACATTCTACACCAATGTAGGGATTACTACCAAAGCTTCTCAAGTTATACCTACTGGAAACGGTAATCACAAACTCATTCCCGATCCGAGGTTCAAGCAACCTGATGCTGATGCAGTCATAGAACACTTCATCAATCAACTGGCTCTTATGGTTAAACAAAACTTGACCCTTACTCCACATACTAACAGTCTTCACACTAACAACGAAATCAGAACTGCATCCAATCTTCACAATCATGCTATTGTCAGAGATGGAAAGGTTATGGTGCAACCAGTTCAAGGAAGACAATATGAACAAGGAAGAGGCAGAGTTGGTGGAGGGTATGTGGCAAATCAGAATCGTGGAAGGAATGCAAATCAAGGACAAGCAAAGCCAATCAAATGCTACAACTGTGGTGGTGAGGGACATATTGCGAGGAATTGCACATCTCTAAAATGTCCACAGAATGCAGAATACTTCAGAGACAAGATGTTGCTTGTGCAAGCTCAGGATAATGGAGCAGCTTTGGATGAAGAGGAGTTGTTGTTTCTTGCTGAAGGGAATGCTAAGACATATGATGCTGATGTGGATGAGCAGCCAATTCAGGAAATAGGTCACAATCATCAAAATGCCTTTCAAGTTACAGACTGTGATGCATTTGACTCTGATGTTGATGATGAACCTACTGCCCAGACAATCTTCATGGCTAGCATCTCACCTATGGTCTCTCCAAAGGTCTCAGCACCACAACAGGCTAGTCCATCCAAAGAATCAATCATCTCAGAGGTATTAAAACTATACGATGAGGTGGATGAGCAAAAGATACATAAGAAAGTACAAACTCTTAAAACTTATGAATCAGATATTGATGATGAGGGTAATAGTAATATTGTCCCATATGATCAATATGTGACACAAAGTGAAAGTGAGATTGTGCCAAGTGATGTATCTTCTGCAGTCAATGATGACTATATTTTTGATGAATACACTGCATGTGCCCCTGATGATTCTGTTATCTCTGAACTGAATGCCTGTAAAGAACAAGTTGCTATTTATGAACAACGTGCTAAGTTTGAGTTAACAACCCGTGAGCAGGAAATGGATGACCAAATGCGTACAATTATTAGAAAAAGTAATTTTAGAGAAGAAGTGTTAAAACAAGAGTTAAACTCCTTACAATGAAAGCTTTCTAAAAACTTTGAAAAACAAGCTTGAAAATCAAAAATTTTGTTAAGCAAAAGCAACAACTTCAAGATAATGTTAAGGTGCTTAAACAAGAATTTAATGCTAAGGAATCAAAACTTTTGAATGACTTTTCAAATCTAAAAACTTTGAAAAACAAGCTTGAAAATAAGTTGTACGTACAAGGGAATACCGTTCAGACTGCTCACATGATCACTAAGCATAGAGTCTTAAGCGATAAGCATAGTATTCCCCTTGTTGAGGAACCAAATCCCGAGGTTGGTAAAAAGGCTAGAGCTGCTCATAAGGTACTATATGATGGAAATGAGATTCTTAAGCCTAGGCAAACACCATCATGTGTTGGAAGCACGGAAGAGGATAGAAAATTAGATGATGCCTCTAGGGAGAAAATGGGCAAGAAGCTTAACGATCCTGAGTGTAAAAAGAAAAATATAACGATCAAACCTCATGATTACACAAAAGAAAATTGGATCTCCCTAAACAGGTTTAAGCCTCAAACTCAATTAACCTCATAACAAATTTTTTGGAAGAAAGATATGGATAAGCAAAAGGCAAGTGAACTTGTTGAAATAAACCCTCCCCTTAGGAAAGTGCCTGCAGCTACTGTGTACCCTCCTAATACACCAATGCACTTAGTTCCGAGAACTATTTCCACGAATAGCAAGACCTTAATCAGCCTGTATGTTGTTTATCAACTATTTGTTGATTTTGAGAAAACGTGTAAGAAAAGGATCACACCCACTGGGATTACTGAAGGGGAAAGGGGTTTTGAGCAAACTAAAGAATGTTATTTAACTGAAGTCATGCCTTTCTTTAAACAATTAAAAGGTCAATTTGAGAGTCTTCAAAATGGAATTAACTCAAATATCAAAGAAATGGAAAAGGAATTTGATGCAATGATAGTTGAGGTAAATGATTATGAACGGGAACTCAAATATAATAAAATTGAAAGGAAGAATTTGCATATCTTAAATGAGAACTTAGTATTAAGTTGTGTGGCTCAAGATGTGTTTTATACTGTTACTAAGCATTCTATTACTGCTTCTCAATTTCATGAATTAACTGTTGCCTTGAAAGTTTCCCATGATCGTGTCATTGAGCTTGAAATCAAAAACTCAGAACTAAATGAGAAAATTGATCAGGATGATCACGATAATTTGGTAAAACATTTTTCTAAGCTAGAAGTTGAACATTTTGATTTGCAACTAAAATATCAACATCTCAAAGAAAATGTCAAAACCTCAAACATCAAGACATCCTCAAATGTTCCAGAGTTTGATGCACTTTTTGAAATAAACAAACGTGACGAACATATTCAAGCTCATTGTAACACGATCAGAAAGTTGAAAGCCCAAATTTCACAATTAAAGGGTGAAAAGAACAATGTGACTGGCTCCCAAATACCTCCTCCTTTAGATTCTCAGTGTTCTCAGATTTTTCATCTTCAAAACTTGGTTAATGTTTTACAAAAGGAAAATGGGAGTTTTCTAGAAGAAAATGAAAAAGTTAAACGACACTTTAAAGAGTTATATGATTCAATGAAAGTCACTCGTGACATGAACAATGAAAAACTAACGTCTTTACAAAAGGAAATTGAGAATCTGAAGAGTCAGGTAAAAGGGAAAATGCCACTTGTCTTTAATGAGAATGTTGCATCAAAGTCATCTGCTGACTCCAAATATACTATGACTGTTAAATGCATTCCTCCTCATCTTAGAAATAATGAACTTGTGTTTCATAACTATTTCGCTCACCTTAAGGATAGTCTAGAATGTCTCCGTGAGATTGTAGAAGAAGATTTCATAAATAAGCCACTTGATAGAGAAATTAGGTTTGCTTGCATTCAGGCCAAACGATCTCAGGAGCTGTTAGAATGTTTAAAAGAAACATGTCCTAAATCCTTAGGTGTGAAAGATAAAGCTGTGATGCCTTGTTCTATGCCTAGTGCCAAGTATGCAGCCCATTCTATGCCCAGTATTAAGAAAGTGAACTCTAAAGTGCCTTCAAATAGTTTAGATCCCTGCACTTCTAGTTCAGGAATGCAAAAGGTAGCTCAACCAACTAATGTTCCTATAATTCCCTCTACAGGAGTAATCAGTGACATTAAAGCAAGCGGGTCAAAGCCTCCAGGCAATACAAAGCAAGATAGGACCTCGCAAGCTAAGAATGTGCATTGGAAGAGAGTAGAAGACCACCCTAGGAACACTAAGTTTGAGTTGAATAAAACGAATCGTGTTGATTCTAGTATTAGCTATAAGCGTACTGTAATTAATTTGAATTCTGCTACTTTTGGCAAAACATGTAATGATGATTGCTTGATTTCTGTTACTAATCATGAATGTGGTATGAATGATTTGATTAATGCTGTTAAATGCCCTGTTAAGATTGTTAATGCTAAAAAAACATGTTAAGAAGGCTAGAAACCAGTGGAGAAAGAAGGTTAGAAAACATTGGAAACCCACAGGAAGGAAATTTAGTAACATAGGTTATCAGTGGATACCTACTGGCTGCAAGTTTAATCTTAATGAGTTGTGCCCTAAATTTTCTAAGTCAATGCCCATTAGAAAATGGATGCCTACTGGTAGAACTATTCCTTTAAGAAGTGAACATACTTTGAAAAGGTCAAATACGGACACTAGCACTGCATCTATCCCTGATGATTCCATTGTTTCCACTTCCGATGTGGGTGTTCCAATCACTGTTACTAACCAAATGGAACCCATTCTTGCATGGGGATCCCAATTATCCAGTTATCCATTCTTGTCTGTGTTCAACTGCAGATCGTTCAAATCGTTCTGTGGTACCTGGACTCAGGCTGTTCCAAGCATATGACTGGAGATTGCTCGCGGCTCATGAACTTCGTGAGTAAATTCATCGGGACTGTTAGATTCGGGAATGACCATTTTGGTGCAATTATGAGTTATGGAGACTATGTTGTTGGTGAAAGTGTAATCTCCAGGGTATATTATGTTGAAGGTCTTGGTCATAACTTGTTCTCTGTTGGTCAATTCTGTGATTCCGATCTAGAAGTGGCTTTTAGAAAACATACTTGTTTCGTTACAGAACTTGATGGTGTGGAACTGTTAAGAGGAACTCGTGGTTCAAATCTTTACACCATCTCTATCGAAGACATGATGAAGTCTTCTCCAATCTGCTTGTTGTCAAAGGCATCGAAAACAAAATCATGGTTATGGCATCGTCGTCTCAATCACTTGAACTTCGGCACCATTAATAATCTTTCCAGAAAGGATCTTGTAAGAGGCTTACCCAGATTAAAGTATGAAAAAGATCATCTTTGTTCAGCATGCCAATTGGGAAAAAGCAAGAAATATGCCCACAAAACCAAACCCACAAACTCAGTAATGGAAGTTCTTCATACCCTTCATATGGATTTGTGCGGACCAATGAGAGTGCAAACTATAAATGGGAAGAAATATATTTTAGTCGTTGTTGATGACTACTCTCGATTTACTTGGGTAAAGTTTTTGAGGACAAAGGATGAAACTCCAGATGTCATCATCAAACTTATCACGCAGCTTCAGGTTCGACTTAACAATACTGTCAGAATTGTTCGAACATACAATGGCACAGAGTTCGTTAACAAAGACTTAAGTCAATTTTATGAAAGTGTTGGAATTAGTCATCAAAGAAGTGTTCCACGAACTCCTCAACAGAACGGTGTTGTTGAAAGACGAAATCGAACTCTTGTGGAAGCCGCAAGAACAATGTTGATTTACTCAAAGGTTCCAATGTTTCTCTGGGCTGAAGCCATTTCCACTGCTTGCTACACCCGAAATCGTTCCCTTATACACACCTCTCATGGAAAAACTCCATACGAACTTGTCCATAAACGAAAACCTGATCTCTCCTACCTTCATGTGTTTGGTGCTTTGTGCTATCCAACAAATGACGGTCAAGATTTAGGTAAATTAAGAGCTAAGGTGGACATTGGAGTTTTTGTTGGTTATGCATCAAACAAGAAGGGTTACCGAATCTACAACAAAAGAACTCGAGATATCATGGAAACTATTCACGTCACGTTCGATGAGCTGTCCGGGAAAATGGCTCCAGGACAATCCAGTTCTGGACCCGCATCTCAACCTTCATCAAGTAGTCCCATCAGTTCTACTCTTGTACTAAATCCCTCACCAGCAACTCCTTATGTACCTCCTTCAGAAGATGATTTGAATAAATTGTTTGATCTAATTTTTGATGAACACTATGAGCCAATTGCTAATGATCTGTCAATTCCATCAACAGAGGCTGCTCCTATCCCTGTCAATGAAGTTAACCCTTCAGTTTCTATGTCATTAAGTCAAGAAGCGCCTGCTGCTGATCACTCTGTCTCATCAACAAATCATCAATCATCGAGTGTACATCATGGAATTGTGTCTGGCACCTATGATGGAGATAATCCCTTTGCTACTCCTGAAGATGCCCCCTTTGAGAACATATTTGCTCCTGAACCATCATCAGAACCATCTTCATCAGGAGAAAATGACTCTGCTACTTCAGTTCCTCAACAACAACCACATGAACACCTTAGAAAATGGACACATGATCATCCATTGGACAACATCATTGGAAAACTTTCTCGTCCAGTATCCACTCGTAAACAACTTGCAACTGATGCCTTATGGTGCTTCTTTAATTCCGTACTATCTAAGGTCGAACCAAAAGACGTTAAAACTGCCATGAATGAAGACAGCTGGTTCAATGCCATGCCAAAAGAAATTCATGAGTTCGATCGACTAGATGTATGGGAATTAGTACCTGCTCCTGACTGTGCTATGATCATTGCTCTAAAGTGGATCTTCAAAGTAAAACTTGATGAGCATGGTGATGTGTTAAAGAACAAGGATCGATTAGTTGCAAAAGGATATCGTCAAGAGGAGGTTATTGACTTTAAAGAATCATTTGCTCCAGTTGCACGTATCGAGGCAATCAGAATCTTCCTGGCTAATGCTGCAAGTAAGAACATGGTTGTCTATCAGATGGATGTAAAGACGACTTTTCTTAATGGAGATCTTAAAGAAGTCGTATACGTCAGCCAACCGGAAGGTTTTGTGAATCAAAGCATCCTACTCATGTCTATCGCTTGAAGAAGGCCCTTTACGGTTTGAAGCAAGCTCCAAGGGCATGGTATGATACGCTATCAAAGTTTCTTCTATCTACTGGATTTAGCAAAGGAGCAGTTGATCCAACATTGTTCACCAGAATGTCAGGCAAACATTTAATTCACGTTCAAATTTATGTTGATGATATTATTTTTGCCTCGACTGACCCCAATGAATGTGACCATTTTTCTAATGAGATGGGTTCCAAATTTCAAATGTCTATGATGGGACAAATGTCATTTTTCTTGGGATTACAAATTTCACAAAGTCCCGGAGGCATTTTTATAAATCAATCTAAATATGCAAATGAGATTTTAAAGAAATTTGGATTTGATTCTTGTGACCCTGTTGACACTCCCATGATAGAGCGTACTAAACTGGATGAGGACCACTCAGGGATCATGGTAGATCAAACGAAATATCGTAGTATGATTGGATCCCTGATGTACCTCACAGCCAGTAGACCAGATATTCTGTTCGCTATATGCATGTATGCTAGATACCAGGCTAAGCCTACCAAAAAGCACCTTGAAGCGGTTAAACGGGTCTTTCGGTATCTCCAAGGAACCATCAATATGGGACTTTGGTACCCGAAGGACACCGGTATGTCACTAACAGCCTATGCAGATGCTGATCATGCAGGATGTCAAGATACACGTCGAAGTACGTCTGGAGGTGCTCAGTTTTTGGGTGATAAGCTTGTGAGCTGGTCTTCTAAGAAACAAATGAGTACTTCTATATCCTCTACAGAGGCTGAATACATAGCCATGTCATCTTGTTGTGCTCAAATCCTATGGATGAGATCCCAATTATCTGACTATGGCTTTGACTTCAACAAAATCCCTCTGTATTGTGATAACAAAAGTGCCATTGCTCTCTCTTGCAACAACGTACAACATTCAAGAGCAAAGCATATCGACATTCAACATCATTTCATCAGGGAGCAAGTGGAAAACGGTGTGGTGGAACTTTATTTTGTGAGAACTGAATACCAGTTAGCAGACATCTTCACCAAAGCTCTTCCTAGAGAACGTTTTGAGTTTATCCTCCCACGACTTGGTCTAAAGAGTCTACAACCGACTTAAACGTCTTCAAGAGGAAGAAGAGGAGTAAAAGGTTTTTCTTCATTCATCTCTTGTAAATAGTTATTCAAAAAGCAAAATACAAAATTATAAAACCAACAAAAAGCAAATAGAAAAATATAAAACTTTCAAAAAAAATTTCAAAAATATTGTCATTTTGTCATGTTTTTCTTGATTCGATAATATCTACGGTCTTTGTGCTGTCATTCAAAGAATGACACGGGTCTTTAGATGTTGTTCGAATGTACATAAAAAAAATAAAATAAAAAAAATTGAGAGAAAATGAAACAAAGGTTTATAGTCATTTCAGTCTATAACCCGTTTTTAAAGAAAGAACATAGCCATGCCTTATCTTATTTTTCAAATCTCATGCTCTGATTCTAAAAACAAATATTTGTTATCTTTTTGAAAACTAATAAAAATAACTCGGTCTCAATTTTTTGAAAATTATCTGGACTTGACATTGGTCAAAATCTCTATCTCTCAATCAACAACTTATGTCATTGATTGAGGGGGAGAATGATTTCATTTAAATCAAAAGGTTATTTGTCATACAACTGGTTCAGACCAAGGTTTATGTCATGTTTTCAAAAAGATACTCAAGCATGTTTTTGGAGTTTAAAGTCTCAGCTTTGATCCTTATCGGTTAGATGTTTTCATAAGCAAGTCACAATTCTCCTCAAAAAGCTTTCAAAATCAATTTAAATCTACAGAGATCACAAATCTCAAATGATTTGAAAATTGTGATCGGGGGAGAATTTGTGATTTAAATTGGATTTAAACTGATAATTCGATAAATGGTTTTATAGTGATCTACAAGCTCTCCTCCCCACATGTGCCAAACGATTTCAAATTTTCCATGCACATGTTGAGGGGGAGCATCTATTTCAAACCAAAAAGAATTGAAACGTGATTAATTTGTTTCAATGTGCAGGTTTTCCCTAATATGTGCAAAACACTTTCAAATCTCTATGCACATATTGAGGGGGAGCAACTTTTTGAAAACCACATTCTTTCCCAAAAATATCCTTAAAACAAAGTATGAAAAATACTAATTTTGATCAGGAAAGTGGTGTTGATATCTTTTAGAAAACGGTAATCAAAGGTGTGAATCCTTCCTCTTGCCTTCGTGTGCCAAAACGATTTCAAATACTCAATGCACATGTTGAGGGGGAGCTCTGTTTCTAAAAATATCAAAAACAACTCAGGTACAAAACGCTTTGATAATATATCACAAGTATCTGGATTGTTTTTCAAATGGTTTTAAATTGGTTCCAATGGCAGATGAACAATACCAAAAAGACCGACCAAATTTACTTTATGTATGGGGATATAAGGATGGTTAGGTTAGGTATTCGTTCCCACGATCCCGCCAGAGCCGGAGGGATCTACCCAGGGACAATCCACTAGATAGTGTAGAAGTCCTTAGGTATGATGAAAAAAGGAGAAATGTGAGAAATGGGAATAGTGCGGACTGTGATAGAGCTAGAACTGGAATATACCCAACAAGGTTCTAGTTATGAAGTCTCGGTAAGCACTGAAGGGGTTGAAGAATGAAAAAGAATTGAATGAGAAAAGGGTGAAAATAAATAGCCCTCCAATTATTCAACCTTAGGGCAAAAACCGGGTTCAATACATATGCTACTGGTTGTTACTAAGGTAACACCGGTATTGAAGACAAGACATCATAGACCTAGTGATGCACTGCACTTCAACTTCCCAAACCACTCAAGTTCCTCTTAAAAGGACTTGTTTCATTCTCACGAGGAACCTACATAATCTATCGACCTTCTCTTAGAGTTTGTTGATATTGAAGAAGGAGACCCTCTCCCTAGTCTCCGGCATAGGAACCAAATGTGCACAATTGAGTCTAGAGCCACGAGATCATCAATAAATCTCCTTAGGACACTATCAATGAAGACTCTCTGTTTCACACAATGTGGAAAGAGAGATTATATTTTAAGAGTCCTACGCATTATCCTTGTGGTATTGCCAGAACATCTGAGTGATATGTAAACATATTCACAATGACGATGGAAAACCTTCTAGAGCCAACATCAAACAAGCTCTTGGTAGGTAGCATGTGAGATCTATCCAATAGATCAACCATGTGACAACTGAACAGAAACAATGGGGCGATTCAAAATTATGAATCAATCCTGGTTCAGGTTATGGATTGACGGATACCTTTGAAAAACCGGTCGTTGTGCTTAAAAATTCTTTTCTTTAGCACATCGACTGTGTATTAATATTTCAAATATAAAAGGTGTTTATGATTGATAATTGATTTTTCTCAAAAACCCTCGTTGTATTGCAAAAACACTTTATTGAGCAGTACTTGATTGTTTTTTTTTAAATCTTTTTTCATCAATCAGTGAATCTCAAATTCGCTGGTTCACTCACTCTATGTTGTCTTCTTTGAGACGTTCCGGTTTGAGAACAGCTAGAGCAGCTGCGAAACCCTGTCAAGGAGATTCTTTGGAATTATACCTGATCACAGGCAATACTTGTACTGATCAACGGGGAACCGTAGGCCGTGTACCTCATTTCAATGAAAGTGATTAAAGACACTTTCGTGTGCCTTATTACTAACTGTTGTATGCAGGTACGCCCGACGTTTGCAGCTGATCAGAATGGAAAGGTCAATCCATAGCCGCATGCTCACACAACACATTCATTTCTAAAGAAATCATGATAAGTGCATCAATAGCTCTGATGTTTTCACTCCATGCTCCTGCTACGCTGCTGCAAATATCATGAATCAACTAAAGCTTCCGCTACTCTGATGAGAAGAAATCATGATCCAGAATGTGAGCATGTCGGTCCAAATGTCACAACATCACATAATGTCAACACTACAAAGGAAGAGTCATAGATTTATGGTAGCTGATGATCTCAAAGCTGGCTCAAAACTCATTATCACGTGGATCAGTTAAAGACCTCCACTTGGATTAACCAAACATGCAATAATGAAGAATCAAAGACTACGAGCTACAGAGCAAAGAACATTAACAAGAATCCAAGAACAATCTTAATGTAATATCTGTTTGTATTCAATGTAATTTGAGGTGACCTCCCTTAGGGGGAGATTGTTAGGATTTAGTAAATCCGGTTATTAAAGTGTCGGTCACCTCAAGTATATGTAATCATTAGAAAGCTCGTAGTCATAGTTATTTAATGTTAGGTAGTATTTTGTTAAGTAACACCGTGGAGGACGGACGGGTCTTTACCCACTGTATGCCTGATCCACAGCCCGTAGGTGGCGTTTATGTAAGATACTATAAATATCCTCTACCTCCCAAGGCAGAGGGTTGGAGCTCATAATAATACTTTCACTTTCTCTCACTAAGTTCCCAAACCTCTAACTCTTTCTCTCTCTAAAACCTATAGTATACGCCTACTTTGATCCTGGTTTGATATGTTTGTGAAATCCAATATGTTACACATTTGGATCATAACCTGCAGGTGGGGGTACTTCATTGTTCAGAAGATCATCAGCTGGTTCAGCGTCATTGGATGCGGTTTGTTCGGCTGTTGTTGTAGAATCAATTGGTGGTGCTTCTTCAACAGTTTTTGTTGTTTCAGGTGTATCAGGTATTGGATTATTATCAGGTTGAGCAGCGGAAACAATTGATACATCTTGAGCATGTTGATCAATATCATCACTAAACAGAGGAGCAAATAGTTGTTCCATTTGTTGACGAGTAAGTTGGAGGCTTGGTTCAGCTGATGATGAGGTTTGGGGGAAGTTTAGACGGTTGTGTCTAGGTTCCAAGCTGTTATGCTCAGAAGCCATATCAGTAAGCTCATCGAAATTTGCATGAATCGTTTCCATAATCTTCCTTGTATGACGATTCCAGATTCGGTAACCCTTAGAGTTTTCACAATATCCAACAAAGACTCCAATGTCAACTTTGGCTTTGAGCTTTCCAAAATCATCACGATCATTATTTGGATAGCAAAGGGATCCAAAGACATGAAAGTGTTTGAGATTCGGTTTGTGGTTGTGGATAAGCTCATAAGGTGTTTTGTTGTGGCGTTTAGTAATCATTGAATGGTTTTGAGTGTAGCATGCAGTAGAGATGGCTTCAGCCCATAATTAATCTAGAAGTTTTGCATTAATCAACATCATTCTCGCAGCTTCCACTAATGCACGGTTTCGTCTTTCAACAACACTGTTTTGTTCTGGTGTACGTGCAATGGATGTTTGATGCTCAATTCCCACTTTCTCATAATAAGTACGAAGAGTTTGATTCACAAATTCAGTTCCTTTGTCTGTTCTAATTTGTCTGACTGTGTTCCGGAGCTGAACTTGAATTTTCGTGAGAAAGGTGATGATCATCTGTGGAGCTTGATCTTTACTTCGAAGAAAATAAACCCAATTCCATCTTGAGTAGTCATCAACAATTACCAAAACGTAGCGTTTGCCATTAATCGTCTGCACGCGCATCGGGCCACACAAATCCATGTGAAGAAGATGAAGCACATGCTGTGAGCTGTGTTCCACCTTTGAAGAAAAATGAGCACGAGTGCTTTTCCCTTGTTCACAAGCTGAGCATAGATGATCTTTAGAATACCGAAATCGTAGGAGACCTTCAACAAGTTTGAACCGTGCAAGGTTGGTAATGGTTTGAAAGTTTAAATGTGAGAGACGACGGTGCCATAGCCAGGATTTTGTAGATGTTGCCTTAGAAATTAGACAGATGGGAGATGAAGCAATCATGTCTTACATTGAGATCGTGTAAAGACTTGATGTGCGTTGACCAGACATAAGATCGTTTCCTTGTAGATCACGAATGAAACAAGTTTTCTCCCTAAAAGCAACTTCCAAATCTCCATCACAAAATTGACCGACTGAAAAGAGATTGTGACCGAGACCTTCCACATAATAAACTCTTCTAATTTCGATGTTCCCATTGATGTAATCTTCGAAGCCCATGATAGCCGCGAAGTGATCATTCCCGAATCTGACAGTGCCAATGAACTTTGAAACAAAGTTTGTTAACAGTTTAAGATTGCCTATCATGTGTCGGGAACATCCGCTATCAACAACCCAGAGGATGATCTGTATCACCTGCATTACACATAGACGACACAGATGGAATAGAAGTAGATGTGGAACCCGAAGAGTTAGAGGGTTCCGATGCAGTTATAGGTGAAACACACATGTTTATGATTTTAGGTATCCATGTAAAGCCAAGTGTATTATGTAACCATTTCTGCCATCTTCAACTAGTCTTAGCTTTTGTCTTAGTGAATGCACTAGGTGATAAGCTCTTCCTAGGAGGTGAAGTGGGTTCTATGGGTACATCAATGTTTAAAGCATGAGCACTAAAAGGCGGTTTACCTAGCACAGACTTAGAAGCATTAGTGGGCCTAGAGGTATTCCGTTTTCTATTGTTCTGCTTACGAGATAAGATAGTCTTAGCAACACATTTGTCATGACAACCGGAAAACATACTTTTACGACAACCAACACAAGAAGCTTCAAACTTAACATTTAAAGTACTTAAAGGTTCAACATTCGTTACATCACTTGTTCCATTACATTTGTCAGACGCAATATCTAAAGTGGGTGCAACTTGAGTCTTATTCAAAGTCCTAAGGTGTTCTTCTACTTCAGAGGTCTTTATTGTTCTTTTCTTACGTCGCAACTTCCTATTCTTCTTTGTAGTGCTCTTAAGATGTGAAGTGCTAGCGTTAGGAAAAGAGGCAACTATTCCTGTTTCAGTAGAGGGAAGCACATTAGATTCTTGTGATGTGTTATTTGGCAGTCTAAGAATTCCTGGTGCAATTACTTTAGTGTTACTATCCCTATCTTGCTTAATTTTCACCAACTCAGCTTTAAGATCATGGATACTGTGTAACAAATCTTGATTTTCAGAGCGAGTGTTTCCATTTTGTCGTAAAATATCTTTGGTATATGCAAGATGATCATCAAGATCTTTTGACGCTTGAGCACGAGTCTTTTTGAGTAAATCAAATATGACACCATAATCATTTTTAACTTTTGAAATTTCTTGTTCATATTTTGAAATTTGACACTTCAAAGACACGTTTTCATCATCCAGTTGCTCAAGTTTTGTATTAAGAGTTTTGGTATTCAACTGGTTGATTTTGTTTTGCAAAGCGAGTTCTCGATTTTGACAATCTTTTTGACACCATTGAAGACGACGTTATGCATTTGAAAGCTCGTTAATCAATCGCTCATTTTCAGCTTTTAAAGACTTGATTTGTGACACAGTATCAGTATTCTCAATATTTTCAACATAATCAACAAAATCAGCAGTGATATAATCAAATGCAGATGCAACAGTATGTAGTAACACAACATTTATGGTATCAGCACAGATAACATCTTCCAAGAGTCGATCAACATCTTTTCTTAACATTTTCTTTTTACGTTTAGTATTAGAAATCGATGTTTCTATTTGTTCGAAAACTCTTTTCATAAGTCCAAGTTCCTTGTGAAAATCCCTTTCCCAATATATTGCACACATTTTCAAATTTTGGACATGAGGTAAAAGTCTTTTCTGAAAAATATTTCTTTGTGCTCGCGCTTGAGGCGATTGAAAATGTTCAACTTTTATTTCAAAATTGATTTCAATTTTATGTTCCAAAAGTTTGATGTCCGATAAGAATGTTTCAAAATATTTTATAACTTTACATTGTTCAGCTAATGGCTTTATTTCATTGAGTGAAGGTAAAGGACCATTAATTTGTGTAGTATTGGAAAGGGGACCCTCATTAGAAGACTCAGAAGTAGGTGTGATAACCCAAGGTGTGTTAGAATGATCCTATTGTGTGACGAAAGTAACGGCTTTTGAATAGTTAAATGGTTTGTTATAAACAACATTTTCCAATTTTGACCGACTCTCGTCTTCTGCATCTAATTCCTCCATGCGATTATATTCAACAACACTCATAATGGAATCATCAATTCTGTGTTCTGCACTGTAAACTTGAGGATTTGGTTTGAATGCTATATTTGAAAACTTAGGTTTGTAATCAGCAAGATTCGGTCCATATCCATTTGGATTTGGTTTAAAAGTGAACTTTTGAATAGTTGTGATTGACTCACCATGTTTATAAACAACATTTCGAAACTCTTTGATTTTGTTTTGTAAGTCGACAATTTCTTCAAGATAGTCATCTATTTGTTTCCTTGAATGCTTTTTGTACTCACAGAACTGTTTTTGACACGTTAACAACTCAGACTTGGCTTTTTGAGTTTCTGAAGTAAGAGTGTTAAGTTGTTGTTTATGATCATATTTCAGTTGTTCTATTTGAGACAACAAGGCATTCTTGGATGCAACTAGATCACATATCTGTTTTTCCAAAGATTTTTCATTTTGATAGGATTTAGCAAATGCGACTTCAAAACCTTTTTCACGTTTCTCTTTTGTTTGAAAAATGTTGAGTTGGAACTTTAAGCATTCATTATCCTTAGTTAACAGTGCATTTTTATCCTTTAATTGTTGATTGATGTTAAGGCATTTTTCATTTGAGATTTTTGGTCCTCTATTAAGGTCATGAGCTCAATATCTGGATTAGACACAGGTTCAGCTTGTTCAAGGTGAGTCTCAACATGATCATTATTTAGATCCTCAAATATAACCACGGAGTCAACTTGATTATCAATGGTAACCATAAGGTCATTTTGATCGTCAAATATAACTACGGGATCTATTTGATTATCATCGGAATGAGATGTAGATGGCTCATGTTGAACACTCTGAGCCTTGTCGGATGCAGATGTTGGCGGAGATATCAGATCAGAAATGAATGTAGTTTGATCCGGTACCTGAGACAAGCCGTCAGTGTCATACACTGGGCTTGTGTCACTCATGTAGAGTTCTTGCATGTTTGCCATTAACATCACAGCTGCATTAGCCTGCAAGTCCTCCATGTCATCATCCGAGTCTGCATTTGCCATGAAGCTCTGTTCCTTGTTGGTAAGAGTTCCACCAGCTTCATCCTCGAGAGCCAAGAGTAAAGCCTCTTTGTGATAAGCGCTGCCTCTTGTCCTCGGCTTAGGGCATGCATTAGCCAGATGGCCCTTCTCATTACAGTTATAACAACAAAGACCATTAACCTCATTCTGAGCATTTCCCTGTTCAACCACTTGAGCTCGTTGTTGTGGAGCACCCATGTTATTCCTTCCATTAGCATTAAAACCTTGACCACTGCCCATCTGACGAACATTACCACGATTCTGAACTTCAACACGTCCATTGTTAACAACAGCTTGATTCCTTGTGTTTGATGAGGTACGAATGCGATTGTTGGATTTGTTGGAATATTGGCCGAAGGCTCTAGCAATCATGACAAACCTTTGTTGCAATGCATCGAAAGCTTCTGCATCCTCATTAGATTCACTGTAAAGTGCTTGAGCATTGTTGTTGTTGTATGGAACCAATTGAGTTTCTTGTGATTGTTGTTGCTGTGAAGGATCGTATGGTGTGATCTGAGCAGATGGTTGTGGAGGATTAGTGAAGGTTATTGTCAAATTTGGAAATTGAGGATAACATGTTTGAGCCCACAATGCTAGAGATTGATTATCCGGGAGTGAAGGTGAAACAGGAGCTCCACGGATGACTCTTTCTCTGTCAAATTCCTTTTGGTGAGGCTTCAAATAGTCGTACAACAATCCGTATGTAGCATGATGAAGATTCTTCGCTTGACGGATGAAAATAATAAACTTTTCCCAATCAGGACCAAGACTACTTAGGAACTTAGTGTTGACTGCAATTCTTGGCATAATGATATTGTGTTTATCCAAGTCATTGATGATGTCTGAGAACCGGTGATGATATGACTCTAATGTCTCCTCTGGTTCAATCATGAAGTGGTCATAGGCTAAGTAGATTTTAGATTCCATGTCTTCTTGATTTAGTTCAGTGCCTTCCATAAGAAGATGAATGTGCTCCCACATTGCTTTAGCAGTCTTCTGAGCATCAACACTACGGAGTATCGGATTGGGTAATCCCAAAAGGATATATTGCATAGCAATTTCATCAGCTTCTAAGTGAAGAAGTTGATCAGTAGTAAGTTGATCAATACCGACAATGTTGGTGATATCATCTCTTGGTGGATTGGCAGTCGGATCTCCGGGTACAGTGACAGAAGGCATCTGAAATGGACCTTCAAGGATGACCTTCTTTAAGAACTTTCCATGTGGCTTCTTTAGATCAAAAAACCTAAAGAACCTTATCAACCATTGATCGTAGTTTCTGGGAGTGAGCATTGGAGGTCTGTCAAGGGACCCAACTTCATGAATAGATTGTTGGCTACTTAAAGCTTCACACATCTTTGCAAACCAAGACGGTTCCTTCATAGCATACTTGGATGGATGCTGATTTTGAAAGTTTGTGTAAGGTTGTACTTGTAGACTAGGTGGTGGTTGAATCATTTGAGGTGGAATTGCTCCTTGAGGAAATTGTTATTGAAATTGATGTTGTTGATAGAGTTGTTGTTGTTGTTGGAGTTGTTGTTGTTGTTGTTGTTGAGGATACATATGAGGAAAGTAGCTAGAGTATGGTGGTTGAGACATCTTGAAACTTGTGTTGATGATGGATCTTTGTAGTCGAATGAAACTTAGTTGATGAGGTATCCTTATGCGTAGAAAACTAGCTTAGGCAAAGAAAATTCCTTATGCGTAGAAAACCAACCTTACCCGTAGGATTAGAACTTACGCGTAGGAGTAGCTTATGCGTAGAGTTGATGAAACCTTAGCTTAAGCGTAAACCGAAGGCTTAGAAGTAAGAACCTTATGCGTAATATTTCCTTAGGCGTAAGACTAGCTTATGCGTAGAAAATGCTTTGCCAAAACAGATTTTTCTGCCCAAAAGTGTTTCTAAACCAGATTTTTATGATGAAAAAGCTTCAATATCGCCAAACTAACACAAAAGTATGAAACTTGATGATCTAAAACTTATTTTCACCTTACGCGTAGAAATGACTACACGAGTAAAACCAAGCTCAAAAACAATGAAACACAAGTAAAGTTTCAAACTTTATGCCAAAAACTTAAACTTTAACACCAAATGTTGGGAATTCTACTAAGTAAGAATCTGCTGAAGTAAGGATTCTGCTGAAGAAGAGATTCTGCGGAAGTAGAGAAACCGCGTAGTTTGTTTCTGCGGATATAGATATTCCATGTATTTTATAGTTAGTTAGGATATGCATGAGCTTTATTAGGAAGTGATAATGTATATCTTCTTTAGTTTTATGTTTATACGTTTCTTGGGAAACGGTTTAGGGTTCCTTATCTATAAAAGGAACACCTTAGTATGAATTAGGTACGAGTTTGAAAAACAAGTTTTAGTGATATTCAAATATCCATAGAGGATCAAAGTATTCTTAGTTATTATTGTTCTTACTTGTGTTTAATTTCCGCTCTAGAATACAAGTGACAGAGACTGTCTATTAGTGTGTTTGTGATTACATAAGCATTACTAATCCACGAGTGCTTAAAGATCTATCAAGGTCTAAGGTTCAACAAGTGGTATCAGAGCCTCGGGAGAGTCTCTGTGATACTAAGAACATTCGTTTCTTTACACCCTCACAACCAAAACAACATTCACCATGCCGGGATCAGACGATGAAATTGAAGTCACCAACAATCAAAGCGGCACATCTCTGCAACAACTCAATCTCTGAAACAACAATGCAAAGTTCCCCTACCTAAAGAAGGAGGAGTATGATTTGTGGGCTATGAAGATGCAGAATTGGATCTCCAACATTGATTGGAATCTTTGGGAAGTTGTGAAGAAGGGTAATAGTTTAAAGAGGCATGTCACAGATCCGGATGGTAAAGTTACCATAGTTGGTCTCAAAACTGCTGAAGAGATATTGGCTATTTAGAGAGAGAACAAAGTTAGAAGTATTCTCCTTCAGGCTATTCCTGATGATCACATGGGTGACTTTCACTACATGCAGGATGCTAAGGACATCTGGATGGCTATCAAGGCTAGGTTTGGTGGGAACGAGGAGTCAAGGAGAATGAGGAAATCTATGTTGAAACAACAGTTTCAAGAATTCCAAATATCTGAGGAAGAAGGTATTCACAAGGGGTATGACAGGTTTCATAAGATTTTGAGTCAATTGAATCAGCTGAAGGCCAGGCCAGACAATGATGATTGCAATTCAAAGTTCTTACGGTCTTTACCTCCATCTTGGTTGCAAGTAAGCATTGCACTCAAAGCTAAAGGTGGGCTAGTGATAACGCCTAAAATGAACATGTTTTTAGTAGCGTTATTGTTAGTTTTGTGCATGATAATCGGCTATATTTACTCATAACTATTGCAGAAGTGCAAAGATGCGTATTGTGTATGTATATGTAGCCAGGTATCACGAATAATGAAGAAATGAAGTTTTTATGCACATTTTAGAAGATTCTCGAGGAAGGAAGTCGAGCTAGGAAGCTTTTGGATTCAATGATTAAGAAACGCAATGATTTCTAAGTATCTACGGCAAGAAAAGATCAAGTTTTGCCTTGGAAATCATCAGCGAGAGCATAGAATGAAGCGAATAGGAGAAAAGTCAACAAAAAGTCAAAACAGCACAAACCCAGCCGATCGGTCACAACCCGTAACCGGATCCGGCTGGGCAAATGGTCAAGACAAAACCGATTCGGTCGGAGATGAAACCGACCCGGTTTCTCGTACTGCAGTTACACAAAGTCGCATTTATTGTTGCCTTAACTCCCCATAATCATTGGAGTCCAATCATTTCTTGATATTTACTTGTTGGGAACATTTTTGGTCAGTTAAGCAAGCACCTTTGGCTATATAATGAACCTAGTACTAGTATACTAGGTGTGACACAACCAAAATTGTATTATTTTACACCAAAACTAATACCAACCATTTTATTTAGCCCAAAAGCTTAGTTCTTACTGAAAAACGCCCAGGAGCAAGGAGGGAACAATTCTCATCCATTGTTTTGGTAGTTTGGAGTTGCGCGGTGAACCTAGGTGATTGGAGGCGCGTGGTTGCTACAATCCACGAATTCTAATTCTTGTAATCACAAAAGTTTAGGTATTCTATGAACTTTGTTATGGAATTCTATTCTCTTGAATTGTTGGAATTACTTTGTTACTATTTGTGTTTAGTTATTATTATTATTATCAT
>BPTQ01000005.1:101959358-102051780 GCA_019973895.1 Chrysanthemum seticuspe | reverse complement strand
GATAGTATTGAAAGTATTTAAAAAGAAAAAAAAAATTGGTTACAAACTAACCGATTCAGTTGGTTATCCAACCGAATCCGGTTAGACCTTCTGTGTTGATTTTTATTTGCGATTTTATTTGTTCTAGACTTTTTAGTTATTTGTCTTATGATTCTTAGAATAATTCTGGTAATTTTATATTTTATTTGCTGATTATGTCTTGTAGTTTAATTATTCCTAGATTTATTTTCATTTTTCTTTACATTTGTTATTTATTAATTTGGTTTTAGTTAATTATAGTTTTTATGGTTAATGATTAGATAGTTATATTTTTTTTTCAGTTATTAGTTTAATTATTTTTATGATAGATTTTAATTGTTAGTTTTTTTTAGTTTTAATTTAATGTGATTTATTATGTTATTAAATTGTTGGTTTATGAAGAGTTTTCTTTATTAACTAGAATTTAGTACATCTTAATGATTCCTTAATTGCATTTAATTCCGTTTATTTATTTATTTTTATAAAAAAAAAAAAAAAAAAAAAAAAAAAAAAAAAAAAATTCGATCAAACCGATCGGTTGCAACCCGCAACCGGATCCGGTTAGAGTTTCTGTCTGAATTATTTTTCAACTAACCGATTCGGTTGATGAACCAACCGAATCCGGTTGGTGTTTCTGAGTTGATTTTATTATTTTTAAGTCTTGAGTTTTAACTTGTGTTTTTAGTTTTGTTAAGTGTCTTACATTGTTTAGTTTATGTTTCTATAGTTTGTTCTTGTTTTTACTAACTCTAACGTTTAATATTCGTGTTTTGTTTTGTTTTGCTTTGTCAAGTTGTCTAGTAATATGGATAGTTTGAGTGGAATCTCGGAATACCTTCGTACTTTGGATGAAATGTTCAAGGATACTGGAAATTCATTGGAAAAGATTGGAGGTATCTTGGAAGAAAGTAATAAAGAATTGGGAATTGATACGGGTAATATGGAGGAAATTGGTGAAAATAAGGTTCAGCTACCCAGGAAAGGAAGAGTCGTAGTGTTCACACAAGCACCTTTAACGGTGTATGATTCACCGCTAATGAGGTTTGGAACGCCTTGCAGTGTGGAAGGAATAAGTGCTTGGGACGCGCAGCTTAATATGGCTTATGGAGAAAACTATATTTTGGAGAAGGTTCTTGACGAAATTGGTCATGTACGATTGGACTATGAAGCATATGGAAGAAGGATGGTCAAAAATCTGAAGGTCAATATTCATGGACATATTTTTGAAACTGATTTTGTTGTAGTAGAAGAAGGGAATGCGGATGAACCTAATGTGTGTTTTGGTCGAGATTTTCTTGTCACGATCAAGTGTCAAGTGGATTTTGCAATGGGAGAGATGAGAATTAATATAACTGATCTGGAAGAAGGAAAAGGAGTAAACGAGATGTTAGTGGAAGTTTGTGCAAACATGGAAGAGAAAGAGGTGGAAGTGGTTAAGATGGGAAAAGCAAATCGGAAGAAACCGACATCAAACAAACTAACCCCAACAACAACCTCTACCACCAAAAATGACTCCACACCATCATCATCGACTACTACTTTCAAACCCTTAACCGATAAGCAAAAAGAAGCTATTTTAGAGAATCTAGAACAAAAGTTTCTTGAGCTTAATGAAAAGAAACCGGTGATAGAAGTACTCCAAGATTATGTGCTTTACCGTAAGAAGTTGGATGCATTGATGCTAGCAAGGGCTAGGTTGGAAGGAAAGAATCTCACGGAAGAGGAGCGAGATCGAATTTTGTTTAGAGGCATGCCGAGGAAGGAAAAGGATCCGGGTAATTTTGTGTTGCCAATCAAAGTGAATGGAACTACACCTGTTTATGCTTTAGCCGATACGGGGTCGAGTGTTAATGTGATGCCGTATCCATTGTTTAAAACTTTGGGACTAAGTAATCCGCAACCTAATCATTCGAAGCTTACTATGGCGGATAACTCTCAAGCGAAGGCAATGAGAGAGGTAAAGAATGTGAGAGTGCAAATTGGATATCAAACGTATTTGGCAGATTTCCTTGTCCTAGATATTCCGGTGGACAAGAGTTTACCACTACTATTGGGGAGACCATTTTTACGAACTTGTGGTGCGATTATAGACATGGGAAGAGGCACTTTGACTATTGATGATGGGATTTCGATGCAAACATACTACCCAAAACCAAGAGGGCCAACTTTGGAATTTATGGAGGATTTGGAATGGATGGAAGCAGGAGATGATTTAACATGTTTTGAAGTGGGACGTGATGTCCAAGGTAACCCAATGTACGGACCGTTAGCTCCGCCTTATTTTGATATAGAGGACGAAATGGAACGTGCATTAGCGGTAGAAGCTTTCTATAACCCATTCAAAAACATACTAGTTTACAAAAAGTTGACCGATTTTTTAGGTTCTTTACCGGTGCAACTTAAGAATTTGGAGTGGAGACCCGAAGGGTCGGGAACTTCCAAGAGACAAACCGGAGATGGAGCATGGCATGTTAAGTTTGATATACTATGTCCGGACGGACGAAGATTCATGAGAAAATTCGAAACTTTTGAAATGTTCCGTGAGTTGACTGGAAAATTTCAAAGCGAGGATATTCTAAGACAAGAGTATTTTGAGGAATTTTGAGGAGAAGACAAGAGGCCGTAATAAACAAGCAATTATTGCTTGAATTTCATGAACTATTTCTTTTTGATTTGATGCATTTAGGATTTTTGTTTCTTATTTAATTTTTCAATTTTATTTTATTTTTATGATTGAGTGATTTGGTTAATGCATTATAACTTTGAGTTTTGAGATGAATTTGGTTTAGTTCATTAGTATGATGAGTTGAGATTGAGTTTTTTTTAGATTGGATGATTGTTCAAAATTTCATATGGTGGGTGAATGTTGTGTGAATCTTTAATAGAATTTTTTGAGTAAAATTGTTGCTTGGAAGGTAAATGCCTGAGTAACATGTAAAAATGAAAAATTTGGCGAAATGCATACCGAAACGGTTGTGTCCTTGACTGAACCGGTTGCAATTGAGTATAAAACCAAAAATTCACTTTTCAAGAAAAAACACACATACACTAATTCTCCAGTGGGTTTTGCAAAAATTCATCCAAGAGAAGCAGATTGAAGGTTGTTTAAGTTGTAGGAAAACATCATGGCACCTAAACAAGTAAGCATCTACAGTCAATTAACTCAATTAAGGTTTTATTAGAGCATTTGATTCGAATTGAATATTAGGTCACCAATTTGGGGGTTTTTGTTATAATTCGAATTAAGTTGTAATATTTTAAGATTGAGTGGGTAATTGATATAGGAGTGCATTGCAAGAAGGATTGGATTGATTGATTCAACATAGGATGAATAATAAATGATTGAATTTTCGGATTTTATTTGGGTTGTGCTTTTGAATCAAGATAAGTTGAAATTAGTGATTCCTAATGATAAATGATGCATTTTTTTTAGAGTGATGGATGCCACATTATTAGAACTAATGATTGAAGGATATAGGTTTATCAAGTTGAGTTCTAAGATGATGATTGATGATGTTTGATGATTTGAGAAGCGAGTTAAGAATAATTCAAGGATGTGGAAATCATTGTGGATGATAGAATGCGATCTAGGAGTGGTTTGGGCATTAGAAAATTTGAGTTTAAGAGGATTAGGAGGCAAAAGCCTTACGCAGTCTGCACAACCGATTCGGTTGCGCATTGCAACCGCACGGTTGGTGTTTGACCATTTGGAAACCGATTCGGTTGGTGATCCAACCGAATCCGGTTGTGGTTTCTGTATTCAAATTTCTGAAATTTTGAAATGAATCTTAGAGGGTTCCATGAACCTTCTTGTTTATTCTAACACTCTCATATGGTCTTATATTTGTGATTCCTACAGAGAATTATTGTAGGTAGCTCGAGCGAGGAGGCAATTCCTATGAACCCGCTTGTTACGAAGTTTTGTGAAAGGAACGAGAAGAAGAAGGTTAAGTATAGTGTGAAGACGGAGGCAAATACTAATTTAAAGTTCAAAAATCTCACCGACTGGGAGAAACATGCTTTTCGGGAAAGGTTGTCGAAACTGCAACATAGGACATGTTTGGTTCCGAGGGTGATTGATTGGGATTTATTTGAGGAATGTGATTGTGAAGATGAGTTAAGAGGAATGATGTGAACGTCTTATGTATATCCAGGAGATGGAGATTCGTTCAATGATTTGTCATGGGAAAGAGCATTTAGCGTCAATGAAGAGGTCTATCGAGAATGGTGTATGGAGTTCTTTTCAACCATGTATTTTGAAAGAAAGGTGGATGTTAGGAACTTGATGACGGAGATTTGTGTTTGGTTTAGGCTTTGTGGAAGGGATCATGCTTACACGTTGCCAGCTTTTGGCGTGGCTCTTGGTTTGTATGAGCCACATGAGGTTAATCATCGATTATTTGAAACTCACTTTTCTAGACTTCGGAGGTTTGAAAAAGACTATCCTAGTATTCCCACTTATTGGAATCAAGTGGGAGATCCTACTTGCGCTAGGAGGAATGCTTCAACCATCAGGAATCCGTTGATGAGGATACTTCACAAGTTGATAGTGACCGGGCCATTTAATAGATTTGGAAGCAGGGACAAATGTCAGAAACCGGACTTATGGGTTATGAAGTTGCTGGAAGAAACTAAGGACGGTAATGCCATTTGGCAGATAGCCGAATATTTGTCTAGGAGAGCCCCGGGAATCAAGAGCAACAGTAACATTTGTGGAGGACATTTTGTGACAAAATTGGCGAAGAATCTTGGGTATTATGTTGATGAGGAATTGGCTAAGTGTGGAGAGCCAAAGTATAGTGATACGTGGACTGCGCAAGGTTTTGGTAATGCTTTGAATAGGAGATTGAAAACCTTAGGGTTATGGATTGAACCAAGACAACAACAACAACCACCACAACAGCAAGGGAGTATACTAATGGAGAACGTGCAAATGGGTACGTCCAGTAGTTTTGATTCAGGTTGGGGAGAGTGGAACAAACATTTAGATGAGATTCAATGTAGGGATGTATGGAGAGACTCGATGATGTTGAGAAACAACTACATCAATGATTATTCCATGCCTATTTTTCAAAACATGGCTCGTGAAGCCAATTATGAGTTGCCACCCTACAATCCACCCAATGTTCCACCATATCCTTTCCCTTACACTTCTTATCCTGGACCCTATCCGTATCCATATCCTGGGTACGCACCATTTCCTGACCCAGTACCCCCATATGGTCGATTACCTGAAGTTGGTGGAGCAAGCCACGATGTTGGAGGATCATCATCAGGAGTTGGAGGAAAGAAGAAGAAGAGGAAAGTTCGTTCGGAGATTGTGGACGAAAACTACGTAACCGAAAGTGATGATGATGAGTATGATGATGAAAAAGGAGATGACATGAGCGAGGATGAAGAGTGATTGTGGATCATTCGTGAATTATGGTTTCAAAGACAATGGGGTTATGATGTGTTAAAAAATATTATTTCTATTTTTTTTAGATTCATTAACATGTTTTGCTTGGTTTTATCTAGTTTTTAGTTGCAATTGTTTGTTTTGTGTATTGCGTGTTGCAGTTTTTGTTTGCAGGATGGATGTGTCGGAAGCTTATTGATGGTCAAATATTTGGAGTTGGATAACTCACATGCTTTCTTATGACCCAATATGCATATTGCATATTCTATTCCGTGGTATCTTTTAACTATTTTTTTCCATTTTCTTTACTTTGAAGTTCATTTTTCATTACATTGAGGACAATGCAAAACTTAAGTATGGGGGAGGGAAGAAAATAGGAAAATGATGTGCATTTTTATTTTTTTTTACTTTGAACTTTTGGATGCAAGTGATTAGAAGAAATTCGCCCTTGTTGGTCTAGTTGTTTTCACGCATGATTGATATTTAATATTTATAACCTGAGATTTCAATGGTAAAAATGAGGATTTTGAAATTTTTTGGATTTGAACCAAATTACGGAAGTAATTCAATTTTGATTCGATAGCATTTTCTAGCATGCATAATAGTCTTTTTCCACACTTTTGTGAGGTTTCTTTTTGTATAAAACACATTTTTTGTTTTATATTTGCTATGAGTGTGCCGGTGATTATGTCGATTCTAGAACTTGTACTAGTTATGCATTACGGTTAAAATCACTTTCGAGTGATCTAAATATGTTCAAATGATAAGAGGCACCTTAGGATTTAACCCAAATGGCCTTCCATTTACATCTAATGATATATTAGCTAACCACATTGGTTAGTTAACCACCCATATGGACCCATTTTTTAGTGCTTATCTTTAGCACTAGATACCCTTAGTACACCCTTCCGAGCCAATCTTTTCGTTTTGATAAACTCAGAAAAATACAAAAATATTTTACACTTTCAAGCTTTAGCCAACCCTTATCAAGTCTATTGGTTTGTTGCTAGTTGTTTGGAATGATTGGATTGTTTTTGATGATTATGAAGAAGCTACACTTTGTTTATAGTGTGTACCATTATCCATCTTGGATGAAAGAGACGTCTTTCTCGATTATTTTTTTTGGTGTATGCTTACACTTAGTGTGGGGGAACTAAAAAAAAAATAAAAATAAAATAAATAAATAAAATGGTTATAGCCAATGTGCTATATTAAGATGAAGTATGTTGGAGATATCGATTAGCCAATGAGCTAAATTGAGTTATACATATTTGCGGAGATCGATATGTGAAGAGGAGAAATAATCATTTTCGGGATTGTGGTTTGTATGATGGCTAGCAACATGGAGGTTTAGACTTGATTTTATTTTTATTTTAACACCAATTTCATAACTATCCCATGCCTTATCCATACCCTTTATGAACCCTTAGCCTTAACGTTATAACCCGAATAAAAGCCCTCTTTGATGAATTTATTTTCTTTGTTTTGATACTTGTACAAGCTTATGGTAAAAAGCATTGATCATGACTCGGCAATGAGTGATTGACATATACCCACCAATATATGAGAGTTGAGTGATTTTTCTACATCATTCGTGAGGTGTTCTAGTTATGTTATCTAAAGTATTTTGGTTCATTTTTAAATTTTTCACATATTATAAGCAAGCCGATGATTATCTTTTGGGATAATTTTTACATTTTTTTAGAACCATGGTGTCAATGACCATTGAAATCATCTTTTGCAAATGTTAGACCTACTCGAGGGCGAGTAGAGCTTAAGTGTGGGGGAATTTGATAACGCCTAAAATGAACATGTTTTTAGTAGCGTTATTGTTAGTTTTGTGCATGATAATCGGCTATATTTACTCATAACTGTTGCAGAAGTGCAAATATGCGTATTGTGTATGTATATGTAGCCAGGTATCACGAATAATGAAGAAATGAAGTTTTTATGCACATTTTGGAAGATTCTCGAGGAAGGAAGTCGAGCTAGGAAGCTTTTGGATTCAATGATTAAGAAACGCAATGATTTCTAAGTATCTACGGCAAGGAAAGATCAAGTTTTGCCTTGGAAATCATCAGCGAGAGCATAGAATGAAGCGAATAGGAGAAAAGTCAACAAAAAGTCAAAACAGCACAAACCCAGCCGATCGGTCACAACCCGTAACCGGATCCGGCTGGGCAAATGGTCAAGACAAAACCGATTCGGTCGGAGATGAAACCGACCCGGTTTCTCGTACTGCAGTTACACAAAGTCGCATTTATTGTTGCCTTAACTCCCCATAATCATTGGAGTCCGATCATTTCTTGATATTTACTTGTTGGGAACGTTTTTGGTCAGTTAAGCAAGCACCTTTGGCTATATAATGAACCTAGTACTAGTATACTAGGTGTGACACAACCAAAATTGTATTATTTTACACCAAAACTAATACCAACCATTTTATTTAGCCCAAAAGCTTAGTTCTTACTGAAAAACGCCCAGGAGCAAGGAGGGAACAATTCTCATCCATTGTTTTGGTAGTTTGGAGTTGCGCGGTGAACCTAGGTGATTGGAGGCGCGTGGTTGCTACAATCCACGAATTCTAATTCTTGTAATCACAAAAGTTTAGGTATTCTATGAACTTTGTTATGGAATTCTATTCTCTTGAATTGTTGGAATTACTTTGTTACTATTTGTGTTTAGTTATTATTATTATTATCATGGAGTAATTTTGGGATATACTTGTGTGTTGGGATGTAGTTAATCGTTGTTCTCAAAATGTGATGCATGTACATATGATCTTGTTTAAATGAGTTTGTTGGAAAAATACTAGTCTTGGTTTGATTTGTTGATAAAACATGTTTTAAGAAAAAGGACCGAAAGGATTTCTCTTGTGTTTTATTCCAAAAAGTGAAGTGACAAACTAGTATGGGGATATGGTGATTGACAACCACCATGTTTGCTTATTAAAACAAGACTAGGAATATTTTCATCACGAAGGGTCGAAAGATTCGTAAGAATAACTTTAATAAGAACATGTTGCAAACAAATGGAATTTCTATAGGATAATCATTGGGATAAGGACCGAAAGGATTACCTAAATGTTTTTGTTCTTAGAATGATTTTTACAAACACATACCATGGTTGAGGAATCATTTGCTTATGATTTGTGCATCATATAAAGAGTATACACCAAACCTTCATGAATACTATTTATGATTGATTATAGACTACACACAAGTATATATATATTTCTTATTGAATTTCGCTATAACATAATTATTTTGGGAAAGCCTTGACAAGCTTTCTCGTTGGAATCTTTTTAAACTAATATCTTTCATACACAAAATCCCTTGGGACGATCTCGACTTACCAAACTTTGCTATTGCGGACGAGTATACTTGCTCGTATGTGTTAATAGGTTAGACGGTTAAATCGTGTTTATAAATTTTTAAAACTTGCACCGACCGGGCACATCAGCTAGATATGCTCACTTTTGATGAACTATTCAACAGACTTAAATCTCTTGAGCCTGATGTCAGAAGTCCCTTTCGTTCATCCACTCCTAGTCACACAACATTTGTTGGGGCCTCCTCAAATAAGATGACTTATGCTCCAAGTCTAGTTTCCTCAGCATCATCATCCTACATTCCCACTCCATCAAATTCTCAACCTAAATCCAGTGGTGTATTGGAAGATGTACTTCACTCTTTTGTTGCTGATTATGACACTTAGCAGCAACTAGCCTTTGAGGATTTTGAAGAGGTGGATCCACTTGATATGGAAGAGATGAACTTGAAGTGGCAACTGGCCATGCTTTCAGTGGACATCAAGAGGTTTGAGCGTAAGTCTGGGAGAAAGTTTGGTTTCCAGGGAAGAGATCCAGCAAGATTTGACAGAAGGAAAGTCAAGTGCTATACTTGTGGTCAGATGGGTCACTTCTCAAGAGAATGCAAGGATAGGAAGACTGGTGATGAGGTTAGGTATTCTTCCTATCAGCAAGAAGATGGAAATTCCAAAGCTGGATCCTCAACTGCTATGGTCACTCTGGATGACCATGTCAACTGGAAGGTGCATGAGCCTGAGAATGATGAAGCTCCTAGTTCTGAGAATATTGGATTGCTGGCAAGCTGTACTTCAGAGGATAAGCATGATCAAATTGCCTTAAGGGCATCTCTCAGGTACATGATTGTGTGTTTGGTTGTAGTGAAAGATATAATGAACTTAAGGAAGCCTATGATGAATTGAAACCTAAATATAATGAATGTTATGTCGAAGTTGAGGCTTATAAACAGGCTTTAAAAACATTAGAAAGAAAAAAAGTTTGGTTTCAAAAGAATCAACTGGCTTATGATGAAAAGATAAGGGTGTTAGAAAGTGATTTAGAATGTGCTAAAATGGATTTAAAACGTACTGAGAAAGAAAAAGCTGATGTAGTTTCAGAAAACCAAGTGCTGAAAAAGAAACTAGATGAGGAAGTAGCTAGACATAAAGAATGGTTAATGTCCGGTGACAATTTAGCTAGCTTCATCTATAGCAGTCAATCTCCTAACTCAACAGTAGCTTTAGGTTTAAGAAGTATGTTGGCTTAGAAGCTAGGAATGATATGCGTAAATCTAAACCAGCATGATTAGCTAATTTTGTAAAAGAAGGTGTATTACATGCTGTACCTGGACCTATTAGAGGAGAACATATGCCCATTGACCTTTCCATCACAGTTGACTTTGATGGATCACACCATCTTTATGGCAAAAAGTCAAGAGACTTGCCAGACCCTGATTCTTCATCTACTGACTTTGTCTCTTGTGTTGACAGTGACAAGTCCTCTGACCAAGGGTCTACTTCTACCAGTTGTGATTCAAATGAAAAGTCAGACCTTCCCAAGACCTCACCCAAGCCTACACCCAAGACTCCCTACAAGCCTTTTAGAGTTGCTGCTGAGGAATCAACTTCCAAGACAGTTTCTACTAAAGACTTGTCTTTTAATTCTTTGCAAAACAATAATTTTGTTAAAAACAATTATGTTCATGTTTGTGGTTTGAATGCTTTTGCTTGTGATGAAACTTCTTTCATTTTGAATAAATCTTCTAAAAGGAAGACATGTTTTGTTTGTGGAAGTAAATTTCATTTGATTAAGGATTGTAATTTTCATGAGCAAAGAATAGGTGTATGTGCTAATCAAAAGAAATCTAGACCAATGTGGAAAAATGTTAATGATATTCCATCTTTTGTTCCACAAGCCACTTATAAACAAAATTCTGCTGATAAACAATTTTCAAAATGGGGCAGATCTGTTGCTCGACCATATGTGAGACCAACAAGTGCATATTTTCAAAATGGTTATTGGCCTGGATGTTTTGACACAATGTATGTTGGCAAGGGATATAGGGATACTGCTGTGAAGCCCTCAGCAGGTTGTTCTAGGACTAAAAAGGGACCTAATTTTCAATGGAGGTCCAAGAACAATGGTGGATCTTTTACATCTACATGGCCTAAATCTTATGATCCACAAGGCAGGCTCAAGTCAGTAATGACTTGAGTCTCCATAGTGTACTAATATTTTGTATATATATTTTTGTTGTTGTTGTAGGATCATCCCCTGAGGATTAAAGATGTTGGCATAGTGGATAGTGGTTATTCCAGAAGCATGTCAGGAAACAAAGAAAAGATGCATAATTTTGTACCCATAGAAGGAGGAGGCAGTCTGACTTTTGGTGGAGGAGATGGTAGAATCACAGGGAAAGGCACCATTAGAACACCTCATTTGGATTTTGAGAATGTGTACTATGTAAAGGAACTGCAACATTTCAACTTGTTCTCAGTATCACAAATTTGTGACACCAAGAACAAAGTATTATTTTTGAGGATGAATGTATTGTGCTCTCTAAAGACTTCACACTTCCAGAAGATACATCCATTTTGCTGAGAGTTCCTAGAAGCCATAACTTATACACATTCAATTTGAATGATGTTCAACCAGAAGGTAACCTAACATGTTTGGTGGCCAAAGCATCCCTAGATGAGTCTACAAAATGGCATAGAAGGATGGCTCATGTGAACTTCAAGACCATTAACAAGCTTTCTAAACTGGGTCTTGTTGAAGGACTTCCTTCCAAAGTCTTCACCAATGAACACAATTGTGTTGCCTGTAACAAAGGAAAGCAACACAAAGCCTCATACAAAGCCATTACAGCTGTGAGCACTATCTCTGAACCTCTTCAATTGCTGCATATGGATCTCTTTGGTCCAACCCAAGTTAGGAGTATTGATCACAAGTATTTCTGCCTGGTAATAACTGATAACTATAGCAGGTTTTGTTGGGTATTCTTTTTGAGGACTAAAGATGAAACATCTCAAGTTTTAAAAGAGTTCATTACCCTTGTTGAAAACCAGTTGAACAAAAAGGTTAAAGGAATTCGGTGTGATAATAGGACAGAGTTCAAAAATCCTGTATTAATAGAACTCTGTAAGTCTAAAGGAATAAAAAAGGACTATAGCACTCCAAGAACCCTACAACAAAATGGGGTACCTGAACGAAAGAATAGGACCTTAATAGAGGCAGCAAGATCCATGCTTGCAGACTCTAAATTACCCACTATGTTCTGGACTAAAGCAGTTAGCACGGCTTGCTATGTACTAAACAGGGTATCCATTACTAGCCCTCATTTCAAGACACCTTATGAACTTCTCACTGGGAAGGTTCCTGCTATACATTACCTCAAACCGTTTGGATGTCAAGTGACCATTTTGAACACCAGTGATCCATTGGGGAAATTTGAAGAGAAAGCTGATGAGGGGTATATTGTGGGCTATTCAGCTCATAGTAAGGCTTATAGGGTATATAATTTGAATGCTAGAAAGATTGAGGAGACACTTAACCTGAGATACCTAGAAGATAAGCCCAATGTTCAAGGTCAAGGTCATGTTTGGTCCTTTGACTTGGATTACTTAACTGATTACTTGAGTTATACTAGACATGTTGCTAACCAATCTGCAGGTACACAAGCGTCTCCCACTGACAATGCAGGTACCCTGGATGATGACTCAGAGAGTGAGTCTGATCATGATGAACAACCAATTCTTGTACCTTCCTTCTCTCCTAACCATTTTGCAGGTGATCATTCTAAAGTAACTTCTGAGGAGCATGAATATGAGTCACACTATGCAGAGGATCTTGCTAGGCTCAAGAAACAAGAGTATGCAGCCAATCTTGTAGCTGAGAGGCTTGGTGGGGAGTTTGCAAAAGAAGCATCAATGGAAACCTTGTTTCTCCTGATAGTTCTCCTGTTTCTCCTGACATCACCAAATCTGCTGACAGCCCTACTGCATCTACTCCAACTGCTACTAGTGTGTCCACAGACTTTGAAGAACCATATACACGATTTCCAAGTCCTTCAGATCTTGGTAATCATCAACCCAAAGATGGAATCTTCACCTCACCTTCCTATGACAGTGATTTTGAACCAACCATGAACAATCTTGACACCATAATTGATGTCAACCCCTCTGCTACAAAAGGATCAACAGTGCTCATCCTCAATGAAATATTATTGGTGATCCTCAAGCACCTGTTCGAACTAGAGGTACTGTGTCAAGTTCTAAGTACGGTCAAGTTGCTTTTCTTTCCTATGTCTCAAACCAGCAAAGAGACAATCACACAGACTTTAAGCATTGTCTGTTTGCTTACTTCCTTTCTCAAGTGGAACCAACAAGTGTTACTCAAGCTCTTGAAGATTCAAGTTGGCTTGAAGCAATGCAAGATGAGATGCAACAATTTAAGAATCAGCAGGTTTGGATATTGGTACCACTACCTGATGGGAAGTTTGCAATTGGGACAAAATGGATCTTGAAGAATAAAAGAGATGCAAGGGGTATAGTGGTTAAAAACAAATCAATATTAGTGGCTCAGGGGTTCAGGCAAGAGGAAGGAATTGATTATGATGAAGTTTTTGCACCTGTAGCTAGAGTTGAGGCCATTAGAATATTCTTGGCTTATGCATCCTATATGGGGTTCATGGTTTATCAGATGGATGTGAAAGGTGCTTTTCTGTATGGTGAGATAGAAGAAGAGGTATATGTCACTCAACCCAAAGGCTTTGAAGACCCAGATCATCCACAGCATGTTTACAAGGTTGTAAAAGCTCTCTATGGACTCCATCAAGCACCCAGAGCTTGGTATGCTAGGCTTTCTGCATTTCTGCTGAAGCATGGTTACAGAAGAGGTGCCATTGACAAAACACTCTTCCTAAAGAAGAATAATACAGACATCATTCTTGTGCAAGTTTATGTGGATGACATTATCTTTGGCTCCACTAAAGAAGCTTGGTGCAAGGAGTTTGAAGAGTTGATGAAAGGAGAGTTTCAGATGAGTGCTATGGGGGAGCTTACTTTCTTTTTGGGTTTACAAGTTCAGCAGAAACCTGATGGTATTTTTATCAGTCAGGATAAATATGTGAGAGACATTTTGAAGAAGTTTGATATGGAAAATGTCAGAACTGGCACTACACCTTATGAAGCTCCAAAACCAAAGAACAATATTGAACCAGATCCAGCTGTGAATGTTCACTTATACAGATCTATGATTGGTTCATTAATGTATTC
The DNA here is from genome assembly GCA_019973895.1 of Chrysanthemum seticuspe. NCBI lineage: Eukaryota > Viridiplantae > Streptophyta > Magnoliopsida > Asterales > Asteraceae > Chrysanthemum > Chrysanthemum seticuspe. The sequence continues at coordinate 102,037,781 of BPTQ01000005.1, read as the reverse complement.
AACAGCTTCTAGGCCTGACATTACCTTTGTTGTGAGTGCTTGTTCTAGACATCAGGGCACTCCACTTACTTCCAACTTGAATGCAGTCAAAAAGATCTTCAAGTATCTGAAAGGCCAACCCAAGTTAGGTCTTTGGTACCCAAAAGAGTCTCCTTTTGTATTGGAAGCATATAGTGATAGTGATTATGCTGGTGCAAATCTGGATAGGAGATCCACAATTGGAGGTTGCCAATTTCTGGGTAAAAGATTGATTTCTTGGCAATGCAAGAAACAAACTATTGTTGCTACCTCAACTACTGAAGCAGAGTATGTCGCTACTGCCAATTGTTGTGGTCAGGTACTATGGATCCAAAATCAATTGCTGGATTATGGGTTTAATTTCATGAACACCACAATCTTTATTGATAATCAAAGTACCATATGCATAGTTAAAAATCCAGTTTTTCATAATAGAACTAAGCATATTGAGATCAGGCACCACTTTATAAGAGATGCATATGAAAAACATTTGATAAAGCTGGTTAAGATTCACACAGATGAAAATGTGGCAGATTTGTTGACTAAAGCTTTTGATGGACCCAGGTTTCAACACCTTGTTGTCTATATTGGGATGGTTAACCCTTAACTGCAAAGTTTGAGGGGAGGCATAGGCCTTAGGGGAGGCATATGCCTCAGGGGAGGATTGTAGTTGTATATATTGTAAACTTTATTGATATTTGTTTATGTGTTTATGTTGCTAACACTAACCTGCTAATGTTCTTTCAGTTTTGTTTGTTTTGGTTTGGTGTGTTTGCTACTTTGTGTTTATTTTGCAGAATGCATTTATGAGCAGTTGCTAAGATTTTCGTTAGAGTTCAACAAGTTTGATTAAATGGGAATATGGTCATGTAAGCTTAAAGAGTGTTTCTACTGATTCAATTGCACAAGTATTGTTACAAGTGATCTCATTGATTCTACTGAAGGAAAGTACTGAAGTAACAAGTGCTAATCATGAAGAGATAAAAGTCATGTTGTTCATTCATTCAAGAAACACTTTACAGTTTACAATCAACTTCAAATGAAATACAAGATCATTGCTATACAAGATCTATCAAACATATACTAGTTCCTATCATCTATTACAAAAGCTGGTGGGTATGCATGACCAGTACGATGAAGAAGCTGAAGATGGATTGATGAAAACAACGATGGATGCATTTGTGATATGAGAAATCTTCAGTTGTTCCATCTACTCGTTCCACCATAGAGCATCTTCTACTCCACCTTCCTTTTTCCCTTTCCCCTGCTTCCATGGAATGATGCACCAGATTCTGGAGCAGGAAGACCAATCACCACCTCCCTTGTCTTTGGGAGTGGTGGATTTCTGGCACGTGGCCTTGGTTGGGGTTGGGGTTGTGAAGGTTGAGGCTTATCTACACCTGCTAATGTCCTATCCTCTTCCTCTCTCACCAACCTATTGAAGATTGGCTCTAGACGCTCTGTGAAGTCATCAGAACCCCTAGATGAATCACTTGGATTCACTATACTATCATCTTCAGAAGAAGGGAGAAATGGGGATTTTGAAAGTCGAGGCTCATTTTGATAGGGATATCGAAATAATGGGTGTGAATCATCACTGGATGATGATGATGATGATGATGAGGATGATGATGAGGAGGTTAGATCTATGACTTCTGGTTTGGTAGACATGGCTGTAGCTGCTGATTGTGGTAGTTTTGAGAAATTAGGGTTTTTAGAGTAAATTGGAGTTAAATGATATGTGTTTGTTGTGAATTTGGGATATCTTATAGGCGAAGTCAAGGCTTGATGACTATTAATGTGAGTTGGGTGGCACAGTAAAACTCAAGATATTTACTGAAGATACTTAGTCACTTGAGTTGTTTATGCTGATTGACCTCCTTCAGCAGATTGACCATCCTTTCTGCTGAAGTGTTAATTTTGAAATTGAATTTGGTTGAAGTTAATTTTGAAATTGAATTTGGTTAAAGTACAAGAATCTTGAGTTTTAAAGTGTAAAAAATAAGTTTTTAAAGCGTATGAAGATTTGTGAACCGAAACTTAGGCGTAGACACTAAAACTTCAAAAACAAAACCGTTTCACCCAACTATTTGGCGAATGATACCACTGTTAGGTCACCATGTTTGCAACACAAGCATCAATATAAAGAAATGAGATAAGAAGTGATCGGTTGAACAAATACAAACACACACGTATGAATGTGAAAACCTTTAGGCGTAGATAATGAAAGTAAATGAACAACCAACTCTCAAATGAGAGTTACAAGACTATTTATAGGGGAAGAGAACTAGGGCAACACATCTAGTCCCTTCCTTTCCTTATTGGGCTTTTGCATAGGCTCATGGGCTTTCTACATGAGCCTAGCCTTAATTACTAACATAAAAGCCTTAATTAAGCTAACTATTACATATTGATTACTAACACTTGAGAAGTAGTTTAGGAGTGATTCCAACACAACCTCAATGGGTCGTATCAATTGGTGCTTTCATTGAGAGTCCTCATTGAGAGGGCTACCAAATAAGGGTTCCAAAAAAAAAAAAAAAAAAAAAAAAAAAAAAAAAAAAAAAAGGTGTTTACCGTTCAGCGATCACTATTCACAGGGTACTGTTCATTGCCGAAAAGTAATGTTCATCGCTGAAATTACTTTTCACGAAGTATTTTTCTTCAAGTTACTTTTCATGGCATCGGGAAGCAATGATCGGGACGCACTATCTAATCTCTTGTAAATGGGTACACTGGCCGAATATCATAGTGAGTTTGAGATACTTATAAATCGAGTAACGGGATCTCTGAAAACTTACTTAAATCGTTTAATATCTCTGGATTAAAATCGGCTCAACAATGTGCACTCTTAAGGTTAAAGCCTACAACTTTCGACGAAGCATTTTCATTTGCTCGCTTAATGGAAGCACGTTTTGAGGATCAACAGTCGTCTTCTTCCAGCAACAGAGCGAGTAGCAGCAACAGCAGATCGCAAAACCATAAACCTACACCGTCGTTAAACTACCTTTGTTGATAACGCCACCTAAAACTACTGTTGAACCACCTCCACTCGAAACCACTAAAAGAAACAAAATACATGAGGTGCCTCTTATGTGGATGAAATCAAAGTTTTATGTTGTCATTCAAGTTGGGCCGAATAAAGTTGTATATGGCGGGCTGAATTTGGACACCAGTTATGCAAATTATGGAAAGCCTTGGCAACGCTTTTTGATGCACTTTATGCCGTTTTCTTATAATCCAAAAGAGGGTGAACTACAAGTGAATGTGTGGGATCCTAGAACTACATGAGGCGAGATTTTGAAGCAACACCTTGAGGACAAGGCGATTTCCGAAGGAGTGTGGAATGATATATAGGTGATGATGAATTATATAAACATGTAATAAACAAATAAATGCAGCGGAAAACATCACCAACAACGGATCCATATAGCCATATGATCAATCAATAATTAATTAACATAAACGGTATACCTTTGTAGCGTGATTCGGTAGATCTCTAGCAAACACCAATCCATGAATGGAATAAGAAACCTATGTAATCAATAAGGTTGATCACCACAATGATGGAAACACACTACACATCACGGATCACCACCTGATGCTAGTCTAAACCTTTTAACATGCGATCTAGCCTTGAACTACACTAGAATAAGGTTAGATGAGATCAAAAACCACAAACCCTAATATGAGGGTGTATAATTTCGTGGCTTTTGGCTAGGGTAAGGGGATAAAGTTTTGGTAAGTTGGTAAATCATTAGTCCTTTAGATTTGATCAAATCACATTTGATCTTATCATATCATAACTTACATTTAGCACCCTAAAAAGCTTTCACATGCCCTTCTAAACCCCTTAAGAGTAAAAAAACCTATAGGGCCCACAATGGGCTTCCCCATTGTTGGCCTAGTCCAAAAACACTAAGTCTAACTTAGTATTTAGTGGCCCATTATTGATCTCGAGTTACGTAGTCATATATAACGTAAATACGATAAATACATTATATTCAATGGTGTATCTGTGTATATGTGTGTGACCCCATAGGCTCACATATGTCTAGACATATAATTATTTATTATGACACGAGCATACTCCAACAGCTCCCACTTGCGACGTCATAATAGTCAAATAATTATACAAGCAAAGGTTAGCGTCTATCAACACGCCAATGCCCTTAGAGATATGTGAGGTTAGTTTCTTAAACATCTGATAAATGGTTTATATGTCATCAATCCCTTTGTTACAGATACCATGTTGAACATTAGACATGGATCAAATGACACTCTAATTGTTCAACTATTATGTTCTCGATCTTGATATTGAACAAGATTACGAAGTGAATTAAGATTCATCTTAATCTCATTTGGGTACGGCCATACAAACATCTGTTCAATTCATCGAGGGGCCCAGTAGTATCTAACTCCAAATCATGTAGAGGAACGAATCCTATTTTAACTGCACGTGTCATTCATGTGCTTCAAATCACTCCTGAAAATGTCCTTTATAACTACCTTGTTCAGGACAGCGTTTAACCATATCAAGGAATAAAATTACACACATGCAAGACCTGCTTGCCTCTCAACCGAGAGGTTAGGGGTTCGATCCTCACTCCCTACAAAAGGCCGGAGGTCCTTTCTATCTTTGGTAGAACTGGAAGCAGCCTCTCTACCTTAGGTAGGGGTAAGGCTGTCTACATCTTAACCTCCCCCATACACCGGAAACGGTATTGGGTACCCATAACCCGTGGAAGACGGCATTGGGCGTTACTTTACTTTACTTTTTTTACATGCAAGACCTGCTTGCATCTCAAGTCTAAGGATAAGAGACATAACCATTTGCGAGATTCACTATTGACGCCGATCCATGCAGTGAATACTCGTAGGTTGGGTCAGTCCAATGTTCATCATAATGAACATCATGTGAGTATCGTCAACCGGCAATGGACAATTTTAGAATAAATAAATTATTCCTGGATTAAACATGAAAATATAGAACACAGTAGTATGAATGAAGATGATCATACAAGGTATTTCAATTCATTATATAATACGACTGCTTAATGTTCCATTATCCAAATACTAAAAACAGATATGCATTAGACTACTTATAGGTCGGAAACCGATGTTCCCACCATGATCAAATTATGTTGTAGAAGACAACAAGTAGTCATCTGAGTAAACCTTGAGAATACTTGTTTCAAAATCCATGAAAGGTATGATGATTGTGCTTTTGTATGTGTGCATTCAGGTACAATACGAGTATTGCAACAATGCATTCCATAGGGTGTTTGAAGCTAGCAAAACACCTACTTTAGACATTCATCTAAACAGTTTCTCAAACTGTAAAGTATTCTTATTCTTTCAATGTATAATGAATTAATGCTCTCAGTAGAGAACATCTAGTCAACAATGTCATCATTCATGATGATATCCTACCATGACTAGGGTTGATCATCATTTTAGTTAAATAAGCATCAATGTACGCAAACAAAACAGAGATCCTCAAATATCCGTAAATGTTGAACATATATTTGGTCCTTTGTAGGTCCATTAGAATGTTCGTTTAACAATTATCTAATGACTTTCACTTAGATATTTGTTGTTATTAACTCATCTTGCATTCATGCAAATGATATAATTTGTCCAATGCACAATACGATATACATAATTAATCCTTTAGTTAAACTTAAGTGTGGAAAACTAGAAGGGGGGGTTGAATAGTTTTGTCGATTTTACGTTAGTTTCAAAAACTTTAGATTCGTTAATATGTGAGATCTTATGGATGTAGAGAAAGTATAGATCTAATGATAAAGCAAGAAAATAAAGTAAAGCGAAGGGAAAGAAAAGACACAACCGATGTATAGTGGTTCGGCTACAAGGACACCTTCCTTGCCCTACTCCACTCCCTGAGTCACCTACTCGAGAGTTCAAGCACTATGTCAACAAACTCCTTCACTTGGCGGAGAAGCCTTCACAACGTTGCTTACACTTTTTCCAGTACAAAGCTAGATACCGAGTCCGTAACATGGTGGACCAAACCGACACGACTATTACACAACAAATATGTGAAATATCAAATACAAGATCTTCGCTACAGAAATCTTGCGGAGTGACAAATCAATCAAGGACCCCTTGATTGGATGACTTGTAGAATGCTCGTGATCTCGCCTTAGAGAAGGACCTATATGAGGATCACAATAGAAAGAAAGAAGAACAAATGTCTAGATCAAGTGATCTATATGTTAGAAGAGAATGAGAGTGTTTGAGAGATTTATTAAGAAGAGGGGTGAGTTAGAATGAAGAAATGGCTCTCTATTTATAGGCAAAAATCTTCACTGTTCCCCGGATCCCACGGATCCCTTCCACTTGGGATCCGTCTAGTGTAATCCTAGGGATCCGTGGAACGCTCCTCTTTGCCCATGGGTTTTTTGGTTATGGGTCATGTGTTATGGGTTGGTCCATGGGTTTTCTTTAGATTCAATATATCTAAGTATACATTGTATCTAGCCAACTTGGGTATGGGTTAAGATCCATGGGTTATGGTCCATGGGTTATGGTCCATGGGTTATGGTTTTTACCCATCCTAATAAACTATTACAACAAATGCTTAATTACTACATTTTTGTATTTAAATGGCTATATGTAAATGCTTTACAAAAATAATATGTATCCTTATAATTATACTTAAGATAACATTATATTTGTTATCAACAAAACACAAAGAGATCGCAAAATATTAATAAACGTTTTTACGGTTTATTTGTATTAACAATCTCCCCCTTTTTGTTGATGACAAAACATAATGTTATGATGAGTAAAACTTAAGAATAGATGTAATTTTTGAAAGCCCCTAAGTTTTACTTCTTCTCCCCCTTTTTGTCGAAACAAAAAGTTAACCCTTGGAAGAAATAAACGCTAACTCCCCCTTGACGGTAGCTCCCCCTTGTTTGGGGCGTCAAGTGAAGAAAAAATAAAAATCCTACAAAAAGAAAGGTTAGTAACATGCTTAAATAATCTTGGGATTGCCGAGAATCAAGATTGGGAGCCAAGGTATGTAAACAAGGCCTTGTAATAAAACAACAAATTGTAGTGGTATTTATGCCATGTACAAGCATGTAAACACAAGAATAAGACTTGTTCTTGAAAATGACTTAAAAAGAAAAAAAAATATACTAAAAATAGAAAATAGTAGTAGTGATTCCTTCCATGCTTGAATAAGGTTATGGATGGATGCTTTGATGAGTGATGGTATTGATGCGATCAAGGATGAGGTTGAGTATGAAACGCATTTCTTCCCTAACTTCTATTGCGATTTCCCTAGTGGATTGGCAATGTTCACAATGTAAATGATGTGGGTAATGAGTGCGGAAGTTTTCTGGGTTGTTTTGACTTGAGTTATGCGGAAGATGTGGTGGAAAAATAGGAAAATATGGATCAACATCCGGAATGTTTGTAAGTGGTGGTGGAAAAGAACCTAGATGTTCTTGTAATGTGATGGGAGCTAATGGTGGTAATGTTTCAAGATTTTGAAAAATAGTATTTGGAGATGTGGGGGTGTTGAAAAGACTATTTCTTTTTGTTTAGGTTGTTTAGATCTTTTTGGAGTCTTAAGGAGTTCCAAAAGATTGACTTTAGGTGGTGATGAATTTGGTGTACTTGTTGGTGATGAGGGAGGTGCTATAAAGGAAGCATCTTGTGGTGAGTTGTTTATTGAGGAAGAACCATTTGAGGTTGATTTTGCTAAGCAACAAGATCGGATACTAATCCGTGCGGATATCCTAGAGTTTGATTGTGGTATTTTGGATGGTGGTAGTACAAAGGTTTGGGTATCATGAAGATGATTGTTTGTACTAGGTGATTCATCTAAAGGGTTTGTGGATGACATGGTGTATTGTGTTTGTGAGGATGAGATGGATTATGCAAGCATTTTGGGAGTTCTATATATATATAGAAAAACAAAGCATTGTAATGAATGCTTGACCAAAAATGTGGATTAAAATCTAATGATTAGATACGAATTTAAGGCATGTAATCATGATAACACAAGCATTAAAGAGCATACTCCAAAAAAATAGAACAAATGTGGATTTTTCATCCAAAGTGAGAAAAATAGAAGGTAAAAACAGCTTCTGTCTCACGGATCCCACGGATCCTTCCCTTGAGGGATCCGTCCAGCATGAAGGCTGGGATTCGTGGGTCTGGTGATTCAGGCAGCACAAAATTTTCCTTTTGGAAACATTTTTGCCTATTGTGTGCCTATATGCAAACTATTTGGAGTTGCGGTTATCTTGACCTCTAAAAGGAAAAAGAAAAATAAACTAGAAGTAAAAAAAATCTTATTGAGATAACCCGAAAACACATATTTAGTACATAAGTACGTAATTGAGTGTTATCAATGCTCCTAATTCATTGTTGCTTAAATGAATGTACACGAAAACACATATTAGTTATGTGTCCCCTTTAGCATTCAAAAGACATGAGATGCAATGAAAACGGGTTTTTACTTTGTATTAATAATAAAAAAGTGATTTGTCCTAGACGTGAGAAATTGCTTATGTGAAATTGATACGGGAAGGTATCATTCTTTTATAAAACATTTTGAAAAGAGTTTTTCTTTGAATATGTGTATGTGTTTTAAAAAAAATAAGAAAGCTATAAGTCGAAAACTTATCTTGGGTTTTGAAAATTCCCGTATTGTTTGTGAGTTGTGCGTGAAATAGAGATCCTAGACTCAGAAAGAAGAAGGCTAGTGTTTACATACCTTGTAGAGTCAAATACGTTACGACGTTTGTTCCATTAGACCAAGACCAAGACAAAGTAGGTTGAATTGTTCCCGCTTCAACGGTTTGGTGAGGACGTCGGCTATGTTGTCTTCGGATGCTACCTTCTCAATAGAGATGTTCCCCTTTTGAACATTGTCTCTTAAGAAGTGATGTCGAATCTCTATATGCTTTGTGCGAGAATGCAATACCGGATTCTTGCTTAAGTCGATGGCACCTTTGTTGTCACATAGGATGGCTATGTCGCTTAGATGAATGTCGTAGTCGACTAACGCTTGTTTCATCCATAGTGCTTGTTGGCATGCTTTGCCGGCGGAGACGTACTCGGCTTCGGTTGTTGATATTGCTAATGCCGTTTGTTTCTTAGAAAACCAAGATGTTAAACAACATCCCATGAAAGTACATACCCCACTTGTACTTTTTCTATCAACGTAATCACCTGCATGGTCAGAATCTGCATATACAATTGTTTCTACTCCCGTGCCCTTAGGATACCATAATCCTAATTGTGTTGTACCCTTAATGTATCTAAATATCCTTTTTACAGCTTCTAGGTGTGATATTTTAGGGTCTTCTTGAAACCTAGCACATAAGCAAACATTAAACATGATATCCGGCCTACTTGCCGTGAGGTAGAGAAGACTACCTATCATGCCACGATATTTAGTATTATCTACGGATTCGCCGTCTTCATCTTTTGTGAGTTTGGTGTCGGATGACATTGGTGTCCTAATTGGTTTCGACTCTTCAAGACCGAATTTCTTTAACATCTCCTTTATGTATTTAGATTGATTAAAGAAGATACCATCTTCTACTTGTTTAATTTGTAGACCAAGAAAGAAACTAAGTTCTCCCATCATACTCATCTCGAACTCGTCATGCATGATTTTAGAGAAATCATCACACATGTCTTGACAAGTGGATCCGAATATAATATCATCTACATATATTTGCACTATGATTATATGTGACTCTCTTTTCTTAGTAAAAAGTGTGTTGTCAACTAACCCCATGGTATAGTTGTGTTTAATTAAAAATGACTTGAGTCTATCATACCAAGCTTTTGGAGCTTGTTTAAGACCGTAAAGGGCTTTCTTTAATTTATATACATGTTTGGGTTTTTCAAAATCGATGAAGCCCGGAGGTTGAGCTACGTATACTTCTTCATTAATGAAACCATTTAGAAAAGCGCTTTTGACATCCATTTGATAAAGCTTTAGATCATTAGCACAAGCATACGCAAGAAATATTCTTATAGACTCTAATCTAGCCACGGGAGCATATGTCTCATCAAAGTCTATTCCTTCTTGTTGGTTATACCCTTGGGCAACGAGTCTAGCCTTGTTCCTAGACACTACTCCATTTGCATCTAATTTGTTTTTATATACCCATTTGGTTCCTATTATGGTTTGATTACTAGGTGGAGGGACAAGCGTCCAAACATCATTAGACACGAATTGATTTAGTTCTTCTTGCATAGCCATTACCCAACTCTCATCTTTTATGGCTTCTTGTGTATTCCTAGGTTCTATGGTTGAAACGAAACAAAACAAGCTACTTTGATTTTGAACTTGAGACCTTAATGTTCGTTCGTTTAGCTTACCTATGACTTTATCTACGGGGTGATCTTTGGACTCTTTAATGTTTATGATTTCATTATTTAAAGGTTCTTCTTCTTCATTTATCTTTTTCTTTATTTCTATAGCATCACTTTTTATGATCTCGTCATCAACAAGAGGTGGAGAGGGTTTGGGTGGACTTTCATCAAATTTTATATTTAATGACTCTTCTACCTTCATTGTTTCTTTGTTTAATATGACGTAAGCTTTGCTATTTGGCGAATAACCTAGAAAGATACCTTCGGTTGATTTAGGATCAAAATTTGTAAGGTAATCTTTAGTGTTAAGAATAAAACATTTGCTTCCAAAGACTCTAAGGTGATTTAACGTAGGCTTTTTGCCTCGGAGTAACTCATATGGAGTTTTACCTAAGATTGGTCTTATTAAGACTCGATTGAGTATGTACGTTGAAGTATCAACGGCATTACACCAAAACTTTTGAGGTATGGATTGTTCATTAAGCATTGTTCGACTCATTTCTTGTAGGGTTCTATTCTTTCTTTCTACTACCCCATTCGATTGTGGAGTGCGTGGAGCCGAGAAGTTGTGAGTAATACCATTAGCGTCACAAAAGGCTCCAAATTGCACTTCATTATCGAATTCCCTACCATGATCCATCCTAATGGACACTATAGGACTTCCTAGTTGTCTTTGGATCTTTTTGCTTAATATTTCAAAATAATTAAAGGTTTCCGTTTTGTTCTTTAAAAATTTTGTCCATGTATACCTAGAGTAGTCATCCACTATGACCAAAGTGTAGTAGTTGCCTCCATAACTTTGGATAGCGGATGGACCAAATAAATCCATATGTAGTAATTCTAGACACCTAGTTGTTGACACCATGTTTTTAGCTTTATGACTAGAATGAGCTTGTTTTCCTACATTGCAAGCATCACAAAAGTGATGTTCATATTTTAACTTAGGTAGATCTCTTACTAGATCTTTGGATGATAGCGATTGAAGAAGTCGCATATTGGCATGACCCAATCTTCGATGCCATAAGGTCGAAGTATCATCCATAGAGGTAAGACAAAGTTTGTCTTTAGGTTCATTACCAATTTTAATGACATAGACTCCATGTTTCCTAATTCCTCTTCCTATGGTTATGCCATTTTTTAGTATCTTACTACCGGTTTCGGTAAAAAGTACATTGCACTTTTTATCACATATTTGTCCTATACTTAAGAGATTAAAGTTTAGGTTTTCTACGTGACACACATCGTTAATGGTTAGAGATTTGTTAGAAATCGTACCTTTACCGATGATTCTACTTTTGCTATTTCCAAACACCACATTACCTCCATTTATGGATTCATATGTAGAGAATAGATCCCTATTGCCGGTCATGTGCCTCGTGCACCCGCTATCCTTGACCCATTCATCGGGGTCTAGATCGACCTTTAAGCACACCTAAAACAATAATAAACTCAAAAGTTTGGTCCCCATTTGTTCATGGGTCCATTAGTGTTAAACATTCCATTCATGTTAGACATGTATGGATAAGATGAATATGCATTCCATGGAGCAAATTTTAGAAAAGGAAAACCGTTTTGCATATTTGGGTTCCATCCCATTTGATGGTTACTTCTTGGATAAACGTTATTAGGTCTCCTAAATGAATTAGGTTTTGAAAAAGATGGAGCTTTGTTTCTTGCATAAGTAGGATTATATTTTGGAGGTGGTTGTCTAGTGGTGACGTGAGTTGGTTTCTTCCTATTAATGATAACAAAATCAGTTCTAGATGAAGACGCTACGTTATTACTACTGTTTGCTACAGCAGATCCACGGATCCCTGTCTGTACACTAGCCGGTTCCCTTTTTAGGGGATCCGTGGGATCCGCCACAACAGTGGCTGGTTTTTCTAGCGCCTTAACAAATTTTGTTTCTTTACTTTCACTAGTTGATGGATCAAGTTGTTGAATACCTAAGCCTTTTAGGTTGTTACCGGTTTTAACACCATCTAGTATTGTATCTAAGGTGTTCGTACTCATTCTAGCAATTTTAGAATCTAGATGATTAACTAGTGTTTGAAGTTGAACGCAAAGTTCACATTCACCACTTGCTATTTTACCTTTTTCTAAACGTTTTAGTTTTGCTTTTAATTCTATGACTTCTTTATCTAAACGTTGGTTTTGACTCTTTAAAAGCTTATTTTTGTTAATTAGTTTTAAGCTAATGTTGCATAGTTTGTCATATTCACTATGCAAAGAGTCGTCATCAAGTGATGAACTACTATAGTATTCGTGACATACCTCGTCATTTGCCATGAGACAAATTTCTTTGTCCTCCTCGTCGCTCATTCCCCACGTGCCGCTCACGAATGCTTTATGATCATCCCGTTTGGGACACTTACTAATAAAGTGGTTTGGGTCCCCACATTTAAAGCAAGTACGATCATCCTTTGGCTTCTCGTCCTCTTTGCTTTTCCAAAAGCCTTTCTTATCTTCATATGGTTGTTTGACGTATCTTCCCTTTCTTCTAAAGAACTTTTTAAAGTCCCTTACCGCCATATCGTACTCCTCATCGTCACTACTCGAAGAGGAGTTCTCTTCTTCGCTTGAAGCCTTTTTGGCTTTAAGGGCCAGAGATTTGTGTTTCTCTTTTAACTTTGAGGCTTCGGAGTCTTTGGCAAGGACAAACTCGTAGACTTTTAGGTTGCCTATGACTTAATCGAGGGTGAGGATTGTCAAATCTTTTGACTCTTCGATCGTCGTCACCTTGGATCTCCACTTCGATGGAAGTGCCCTTAGATATCTCCTAACATGGTTACATCTAGAAAAAGATTCATCAAGTGCTTGTAACGATGTAATAATAGTATTAAAGTTAGCAAAAGAGTGATCTATAGTTTCCTCATCCGATATTGAAAATTGTTCATATTGTTGAACAAATAAATCAATTTTATTATTCTTAATTTGTTGGTTGCCTTGATGAGTTACAACTAAAGAAGTCCAAATTTCTTTAGAGGTTTTAAGCATAGAAATTCTTTCGAATTCCTTTTTCGGTAAAGCATTATATAAAACCATTTTTGCTTCACTATTTTTAGAAAGTTTTTTCTTTATTTCATCATTTAGTTTATCATGAGGTATGTTAACTAAATTCCCTTTATCGTCTTTTGAGGTAGCCTCAAATTTGCCTTCAACAATAATGTACCAAAGATCAATATCTTTAGATTTCACATATGTTTCGAATCTATTTTTCCAATATATAAAACCATTAGTTTCAAGTAGTGGTGGTCGTTGCATAGATTGCCCTTCCTTATAATTTTCAGAACCCATAGTGATCGAAAAGTTTTTAAAATAAAATTTTATTTAAAACTTTGTAAACTTAGCTCTGATACCAATTGTGGAAAACTAGAAGGGGGGTTGAATAGTTTTTCCGATTTTACGTTAGTTTCAAAAACTTTAGATTCGTTAATATGTGAGATCTTATGGATGTAGAGAAAGTATAGATCTAATGATAAAGCAAGTAAATAAAGTAAAGCAAAGGGAAAGAAAAGACACAAACGATGTATAGTGGTTCGGCTACAAGGACACCTTCCTTGCCCTACTCCACTCCCTGAGTCACCTACTCGAGAGTTCAAGCACTATGTCAACAAACTCCTTCACTTGGCGGAGAAGCCTTCACAACGTTGCTTACACTTTTTTCGGTACAAAGCTAGATACCGAGTCCATAACACGGTGGGCCAAACCAACACGACTATTACACAACAAATATGTGAAATATCAAATACAAGATCTTCGCTACAGAAATCTTGCGGAGTGACAAATCAATCAAGGACCCCTTGCTTGGATGACTTGTAGAATGCTCGTGATCTCGCCTTAGAGAAGGACCTATATGAGGATCACAATAGAAAGAAAGAAGAACAACTCTTTAGATCAAGTGATCTATATGTTAGAAGAGAATGAGAGTGTTTGAGAGATTTAGTAAGAAGAGGGGTGAGTTAGAATGAAGAAATGGCTCTCTATTTATAGGCAAAAATCTTCACTGTTCCCTGGATCCCACGGATCCCTTCCACTTGGGATCCGTCTAGTGTAATCCTAGGGATCCGTGGAACGCTCCTCTTTACCCATGGGTTTTTTGGTTATGGGTCATGGGTTATAGGTTGGTCCATGGGTTTTCTTTAGATTCAATGTATCTAAGTATACATTGTATCTAGCCAACTTGGGTATGGGTTAAGATCCATGGGTTATGGTTTTTACCCATCCTAATAAACTATTACAACAAATGCTTAATTACTACATTTTTGTATTTAAATGGCTATATGTAAATGCTTTACAAAAATAACATGTATCCTTATAATTATACTTAAGATAACATTATATTTGTTATCAACAAAACACAAAGAGATCGCAAAATATTAATAAACGTTTTTACGGTTTATTTGTATTAACATTAAGGTTTCTATTCATGCTTTCAATCTCATCAGGTGAAAAGAAACGGTGTACCCAATGTACAAAACCTCTTGACATTCTCAACTGAGTGAGACACCGAAGTGATAGTTACGTTGTGGATTAAACGAGAAAGAATCACAACCGTAATTAAATAGCCAAGTCTTTATCACCCTCAATAAACGCCCAAACAAGTCATCTTCGCGGAAGGGTAGAAAGAAAGAAGACGAAATAAGTAATCGTGCCCGGAAAACCTCACTTCAAATTCAAATAAGAAATACCGTCCAAAACACCCCGTAGTCAACATTTTCAATAAACACTTCAAGCTGTGACATAATATTTTCCGTGAAAGTGTGTAGACCAAAGAATCAAATCTCATAACCCATCGAATCTCATCATCAAAACTCAATAAATCTCATCAAATCGCACATCTCCAATCCCATCATCATCAAATTTCATGTTCTCAAGTTGCATCGTCAAATCTCATATTTATCAAATCACTCATAAACCCAAAAATTCACATTGACCTTACCAATTCACATCAAAAAATAGATTAAATCTATTTGTCTAATCCCATAGTTTACAATCAACATGAAATTCATGAACAAAGAATGAGTACTCGATCCAAGAGTCTTTGTATATAATCCGGTTAAACTCATCATCACGTTCGGTCCAACTCAAGCCCACTTAAGATTAGTACATCCGAAATTAAACACCCATCCGAAATTATGTACTCTCAGAACTTAAGACATAAAATGTGTAACCACAATTTTGAGAAAGATTCGGATGACAAACACTTTTAACAACCATATCACATGATGCCTTATCGTTAAACATATCCAGACACAGTTATTAACGAAAGCAGCCCAAGAATTGAGACTTGAGACCCAGTCCAAATACCATCCAACTCGATCTAAATTGATAAGAAAGCCCACGAGCTCTTGAAGATATACGGATTTGGTGAGAAGCCCATACAACACATGACTACCCTAATTCTTGGAAGATATAAGATACCACTAAACACTTACATAACCTAATCTCTCTCACATTTGCACGCCCCCATCAAGAACTCATTACATACTTATCCTTCAAACCCTAAAATCTATCTCACACAAATCCGCCCCCTCCTCCATATTATCTCAACAAACCCTAAAAACACTCCCAATAAAACGCCTCCCATCTTCACTCAGTCACTATTCTAAATCCTTTAGCATCAAACGCCCTTACCAAAACTGATTCATAACACCTCCATAATAAGATGAAGTCCGAATGAGACTCAGTCACAGGGATAACTAAGAGTCCTTCATTAATACCACATGGATGGTACGAGATGTGTGATGGTTTGGAGTGTTTGTATTGTGATGGCTTCGAGGTAGGTTTGTTTAGAGTTTCAATTTTGTTGAGTCTTGAACGAATCAAAGAGATAAAGATAACAACCTTGTTATATTTTGTTTCTTGAATGATTCGAAATTAATATGAAGCTTCGACATCGAACATAATGAAAGATCCATGATGATAAAGGTTCGAAAAAAATCTTTTGCAAGATTAGAAATGAACCTATTTCAGAGATCAACTTTTATATTAAATACTTGTTTGTCGAGTCTTGGTAATGATGGATATGAGATATGAGTTGTAGGAGGAGGATGAGTTAGGTTTTAAAGATTAGTTGTTGGAGTTGGAATATTGTTGAAGGATCTATTTTTGTTCTTTGTTTACGTTTTTAATAATTCATGGACCAATGATGGTTAACTTGAGGTCGATGTTGATGGTCTATGATATGTGTTTTGTGGTCATGGTCAGTCGGTCTTCTCCTTTATCATTTCTCTTACAAGTCGCTAGCCAAATTCTAGTGCCAAGTCGCTAACTTCATTGAGTTGAGTCGCTAGATGTAGTCAAGTTGCTAACCTTTTGACAAGTCGCTACTTGTTAAATAACAAGTAGCTAGGTCTGATTTTTTTTACAAGTCGCTAACATTATTTCCTCAAGTCGCTACCACTTTCTGTAAACAACTCGCTAAGCCTTTAAAACCATACAAGTCGCTACATAGCCAACAAGTTGCTACGATAAGTAAATACAAGTCGCTAGGTAGATTGACCCAACTCGCTACACAGGTTAATGACAAGTCGCTAGCAGATTAGCCAAGTCGCTATAACAACTTTAACGCACAACTCGCTACGACTTGTAAATACAAGTCGCTAGGAAGATATATTATACAACTCGCTACATTGCATTTTTTTAACACAAGTCGCTACTTGTTAAAAACAAGTCGCTAAATCATTACTCAAGTCGCTACAAAGAGCATACCAACTCGCTAAGATGAACCCAGAAAAAGTGACAAGAAAAACGGCTTCTTTTGACCCACGAATATGACAATGGAAATTACCAGAATGACCAAACCCAGATAACCTTCTTAAGATCTCTTCATTATTGACCCGTTTTTTACTTTTAAGATGACCAAATGAGATTTGTTAGTAGACTTCATATAGAGGACCAACTTTAGACCACAAAAACTGACTAACAATTTTAAACACTGTTTGCCCAGAATACTCAATATTTGTTAAACCTCTAAAATGACTAGAATACTCGATATTTGTTAGACCTCTAAAATGACCAGAATACTCAATATTATATTTGTTAGACCTCTAAAATGACCCGAATACTCAACACTGTTTGCCCAGAATAATAGCCAGAAAAACAATATACAAAAACAGTTTTAACACGGTACAATAGACCACAATAAATCATCAAAACCACAATAACCTTGGCTCTGGTACCATTTGTAGGATCGTAAATATTATGTTTGATGATTCGGGTGGTCTTGGATGATGAAAATACATGATAGCCATTTTAGAGAGAGAGAGTAGAGAGATGGGTGTTCTTGCTAGAGAGTTGCTTTGTAAATTATGGAATGTTAGATTGAGAAGCACCACCCCTTCCAAGGATGGAAGGGGTCTTTATAGTTACAGACATAACGACCTCCTGACGGCCGGTGGATCAGGTATACAGTGGGTAAAGACCCGTCCTTCCTCCACGGTATTACTCTAAGCTATTCTATGCTACTGACTAACTAATAAACTACTAAACAACGTAAATAACTACAAGTCTACGAGCTAACATATGCTAGAACATAATTGGGGTGACCGACACTTTAACATGGAATTTCCAATTCCTAACATTTTCCATCAACGTAATCACCTGCATGGTCAGAATCTGCATATACAATTGTTTCTACTCCCGTGCCCTTAGGATACCATAATCCTAATTGTGTTGTACCCTTAATATATCTAAATATTCTTTTTACGGCTTCTAGGTGTGATGTTTTAGGGTCTTGTTGAAACCTATCACATAAGCAAATGCTAAACATGATATCCGGCCTACTAGCCGTGAGGTAGATAAGACTACCAATCATGCCACAATATTTAGTATTATCTACGGATTCTCCATCTTCATCTTTAGTGAGTTTGGTATCGGATGATATTGGTGTCCTAATTGGTTTTGACTCTTCTAAACCGAATTTCTTTAACATCTCTTTTATGTATTTAGATTGGTTAAAGAAGATACCATCTTCTACTTGTTTGATTTGTAGACCAAGAAAGAAACTAAGTTCTCCCATCATACTCATCTCGAACTCGTCATGCATGATCTTAGAGAAATCATCACACATGTCTTGACAAGTGGATCAGAATATAATATCATCTACATATATTTGTACTATGATTATATGTGACTCTCTTTTCTTAGTAAAAAGTGTGTTGTCAACTAACCCCATGGTGTAGTTGTGTTTAATTAAAAATGACTTAAGTCTATCATACCAAGCTTTTGGAGCTTGTTTAAGACCATAAAGGGCTTTCTTTAATTTATACACATGTTTAGGTTTTTCAAAATCGATGAAGCCCGGAGGTTGAGCTACATATACTTCTTCATTAATGAAACCATTTAGAAAAGCACTTTTGACATCCATTTGATAAAGCTTTAGATCATTAGCACAAGCATACGCAAGAAGTATTTTTATAGAATCTAATCTAGCCACGGGGGCATAGGTCTCATCAAAGTCTATTCCTTCTTGTTGGTTATACCCTTGGGCAATGAGTCTAGCCTTGTTCCTAGACACTACTCCGTTTGCATCTAATTTGTTTTTATAAACCCATTTGGTTCCTATTATGGTTTGATTACTAGATGGAGGGACAAGTGTCCAAACATCATTAGAAACAAATTTATTTAATTCTTCTTGCATAGCCATTACCCAACTCTCATCTTTTATGGCTTCTTGTGTATTCTTAGGTTCTATGGTTGAAACGAAACAAAACAAGCTACTTTGGTTTTGAACTTGTGACCTTAATGTTCTTTCGTTTAGCTTTCCTATGACCTTATCTACGGGGTGATATTTGGACTCTTTAATGTTTATGACTTCATCATTTAAAGGTTCTTCTTCATTTATCTTTTTCTTTATTACTATAGCTTCACTTTCTACAATCTCGTCATCGACAAGAGGTGGAGAGGGTTTGGGTGGACTTTCATCAAATTTTATATTTAATGACTCTTCTACCTTCATTGTTTCTTTGTTTAATATGATGTAAGCTTTGCTATTTGGATAGTAACCTAGAAAGATACCTTCGGTTGATTTAGGATCAAATTTTGTAAGGTAATCTTTAGTGTTAAAAATGAAACATTTACTTCCAAAGACTCTAAAGTGATTTAACGTAGGCTTTTTGCCTCAGAGTAACTCATATGGAGTTTTACCTAAGATTGGTCTAATTAAGACTCGATTGAGTATGTACGTTGAAGTATCAACGGCATTACACCAAAACTTTTGAGGTATGGATTGTTCATTAAGCATGGTTCGACTCATTTCTTGTAGGGTTCTATTCTTTCTTTCTACTACCCCATTCGATTGTGGAGTGCGTGGAGCCGAGAAGTTGTGAGTAATACCATTAGCGTCACAAAAAGCTCCGAATTGCACTTCATTATCGAATTCCCTACCATGATCCGTCCTAATAGACACTATAGGACTTCCTAGTTGCCTTTGGATCTTTTTGCTTAATATTTCAAAATAATTAAAGGTTTCCGTTTTGTTCTTTAAGAATTTTATCCATGTATACCTAGAGTAATCATCCACTATGACCAAAGTGTAGTAGTTGCCTCCATAACTTTGGATAACGGATGGACCAAAAAAATCCATATGTAGTAATTCTAGACACTTGGTTGTAGACACCATGTTTTTAGCTTTATGACTAGAATGAACTTGTTTTCCTACATTACAAGCATCACAAAAGTGATGTTCATATTTTAACTTAGGTAGATCTCTTACTAGATCTTTGGATGATAGCGATTAAAGAAGTCGCATGTTGGCGTGACCCAATCTTCGATGCCATAAGGTCGAAGTATCATCCATAGAGGTAAGACATATTTTGTCTTTAGGTTCATTACCGATTTTAATGACATAGACTCCATGTTTCCTAATACCTCTTCCTATGGTTATACCATTTTTTAATATCTTACTACCGGTTTCGGTAAAAAGTACATTGCACTTTTTATCACATATTTGTCCTATACTTAAGAGGTTAAAGTTTAGGTTTTCTACGTGACACACATCGTTAATGGTTAGAGATTTGTTAGAAACCGTACCTTTACCAATGATTCTACTTTTGCTATTTCCAAACACCACATTACCTCCATTGAAGGATTCATATGTGGAGAATAGATCCTTATTGCCGGTCATGTGCCTCGTGCACCCACTATCCTTGACCCATTCATCCGAGTCTAGGTCGACCTTTAAGCACACCTAAGAAAATAATAAACTCAAAAGTTTGGTCCCCATTTGTTCATGGGTCCATTAGTGTTAAACATTCCATTCATGTTAGACATGTATGGATAAGGTGAGTATGCATTCCATGGAGCAAAGTTTTGAAAGGGAAAACTATTTTGCATATTTGGGTTCAATCCCATTTGGTGGTTACTTCTCGGGTAAACATTATTAGGTCTCCTAGAAGGATTTGGTTTTGAGAAAGATGGAGCCTTGTTTCTTGCAAAAGTGGGATTATATTTTGGAGGTGGTTGTCTAGTGGTGACATGAGTTGGTTTCTTCCTATTAACGATGACAAACTCAGTTCTAGATGAAGAAGCTAAGTTATTACCACTGTTTGCTACAGCAGATCCACGGATCCCTGGCTATACACTAGCCGGTTCCTTTTTTAAGGGATCCGTGGGATCCGCCACAACAGTGGCTGGTTTTTCTAGTGCCTTAACAAATTTTGTTTCTTTATTTTCACTAGTTGATGGATCAAGTTGTTGAATACCTAAACCTTTTTGGTTGTTACCGGTTTTAACACTATCTAATATCGTATCTAAAGTATTCGTACTCATTCTAGCAATTTTAGAATCTAGTTGATCAACTAGTGTTTGAAGTTGAACGCAAAGTTCACATTCACCACTTGCTATTTTACCCTTTTCTAAACGTCTTAGTTTTGCTTTTAATTCTATGACTTCTTTATCTAAACGTTGGTTTTGACTCTTTAAAAGCTTATTTTTGTTAATTAGTTTTAAGCTAATATTGCATAGTTTGTCATATTCATTATGCAATGAGTCGTCATCAAGTGATGAGCCACTATAGTATTCGTGACATACCTCGTCATTTGCCATGAGACAAATTTCTCTGTCCTCCTCGTCGCTCATTCCCCACGTGCCGCTCACGAACGCCTTTTGATCATCCCGTTTGGGACACTTACTAAAAAAGTGGTTTGGGTCCCCACATTTAAAGCAAGTACGATCATCTTTTGGCTTCTCGTCCTCTTTGCTTTTCCGAAAGCCTTTCTTATCGTCATACGGTTGTTTGACGTATCTTCCCTTTCTTCTAAAGAACTTTTTAAAGTCCCTTACCGCCATAGCGTACTCCTCGTCGTCACTACTCGAAGAGGAGTTCTCTTCATCGCTTGAAGCCTTTTTGGCTTTATGGGCAAGAGATTTGTGTTTCTGTTTCACCTTTGAGGCTTCGGAGTCTTTAGCAAGGACAAGCTAGTAGACTTTTAAGTTGCCTATGAGTTCATCAAGGGTGAGGATTGTCAAATCTTTTGACTCTTCGATCGCCGTCACCTTGGATCTCCACTTCGATGGAAGTGCCCTTAGATATCTCCTAACATGGTTACGGCTAAATCAATAGTATTAAAGTTAGAAAATGAATGATCTATAGTTTCCTCATTCGATATTAAAAATTGTTCATATTGTTGAACAAATAAATCAATTTTATTATTTTTAACTTGTTGGTTACCTTGATGAGTTACAACTAAAGAATTCCAAATTTCTTTAGAGGTTTTAAGCATAGAAATTCTTTCGAATTCCTTTTTCGGTAAAGCATTATATAAAACCATTTTTGCTTCACTATTTTTAGAAAGCCTTTATTTCATTTCATCATTTAGTTTATCATGAGGTATGTTAACTAAATTCCCTTTATCATATTTTGAGGTAGCCTCAAAATCGCCTTCAACAATAATGTACCAAAGATCAATATCTTTAGATTTCACATATGTTTCGAATCTATTTTTCCAATATATAAAACCATTAGTTTCAAGTAGTGGTGGTCGTTGTATAGATTGCCCTTCCTTATAATTTTCAGAACCCATAGTGATCGAAAAGTTTTTAAAATACAATTTTACTTTAAAACTTTTATAAACTTAGCTCTGATACCAATTGTGGAAAACTAAAAGGGGGGGTTGAATAGTTTTGCCGATTTTAAGTTAGTTTCAAAAACTTTAGATTCGTTAATATGTGAGATCTTATGGATGTAGAGAAAGTATAGATCTAATGATAAGGCAAGTAAATAAAGTAAAGCAAAGGGATAGAAATGACGCAACCGGTGTATAGTGGTTCGGCTACAAGGACACCTTCCTTGCCCTACTGCACTCCCCGAGTCACCTACTCGAGAGTTCAAGCACTATGTCAACAAACTCCTTCACTTGGCGGAGAAGCCTTCACAACGTTGCTTACACCTTTTTCCGGTACAAAGCTAGATACCGAGTCCGTAACACGGTGGACCAAACCAACACGACTATTACACAACAAATATGTGAAATATCAAATACAAGATCTTCGCTACAGAAATCTTGCAGAGTGACAAATCAATCAAGGACCCCTTGCTTGGATGACTTGTATAATGCTCGTGATCTCGCCTTTGAGAAGGACCTATATGAGAATCACAATAGAAAGAAAGAAGAACAACTCTCTAGATCAAGTGATCTATATGTTAGAAGAGAATGAGAGTGTTTGAGAGATTTAGTAAGAAGAGGGGTGAATTAGAATGAAGAAATGACTCTCTATTTATAGGCAAAATCTTCCACTGTTCCCCGGATCCCACGGATCCCTCCCACTTGGGATCCGTCTAGTGTAATCCTAGGGATCCGTGGGATGCTCCTCTTTGCCCATGGGTTTTTTGGTTATGGGTCATGGGTTATGGGTTGGTCCATGGTTTTTCCTTAGATTCAATGTATCTAGGTATACATTGTATCTAGCCAACTTGGGTATGGGTTATGATCCATGGGTTGTGGGTTTTACCCATCCTAATAAACTATTACAACAAATAATTAATTTATAATATTTTTGTATTTAAATGGCTATATATAAATGCTTTAAAAATAACATGTATCCTTATAATTGTACTTAAGATAACATTATATTTGTTATCAACAAAACACAAAGAGATCGCAAAATATTAATAAACGTTTTTACGGTTTATTTGTATTAACAGACATAACAAAACCCCATATGAGATATTCAAAGGTAGACTTCCTGATATCAGCTACTTTCATGTGTTTGGATGTCCTGTGTTTATTCATAACCACAAGGATCATCTAGGCAAGTTTGATGCCAAAGCTGATGATGGATACTTTCTAGGTTACTCACTGATCTCCAAAGCCTTCAGGGTGTTTAACACAAGGAAACAACAAGTTGAGGAAACCTTTCATGTCACCTTTGATGAGAGTTTAGAGAGCATCAGGTTCACCAACACCTCAGTGGAGGAAATAGGAATTGATAACTCATCAAGATATCCTCCTGATGAGTATAACACTGAAATCAATTCCTCATACCAAGCTGATGCTGACATCTCATATTATGTCTTACCTCATGACCTTCCCAGACCAACAATCAATGAATTCATTGATAATCAATCAGTCCCTGTTGGGATAGGTAACACTGAACTAAATGTTCAGGAACCTGTGATTCAAGAACCCCAACCTGAACAAGACATCTCAACAGATGATCTTGATGATTCTGTGGCTCCTGCACCTAAACTCGCTCCTGAGTTTCTAGTGACCTTTTCAAGCTCAGATCCTAGACCACAAAGTAAGTGGACAAAATCTCAGGACATTGAGCTTGTAAACATCATTGGTGAACCCACTGAGGGCATGCTTACAAGAAGCATGGCAACTAAACTAACTGCAGCTTCAGCAAATGAATGTCTATATGCTGATTACCTATCAGAAATAGAACCCAAGAGTGTCACTGAGGCTCTAAAACACCCAAGCCGGGTTCAGGCCATGCAAGAAGAACTTCAATAGTTTGATAAAAACAAGGTCATGACCTTGATCAAATGTCCTCAGGATGTCATTGTCATAGGAATGAAGTGGGTTTTCAGAAACAAAACTATAACATATTGGATTTCACATACACATCAAATCACTAACATATTAGGCGTACAAGATGATTTCTAGAGAGAGAAAGAGTTAGAGGTTTAGGGAACTTTTAGTGAGAGAAAGAAAAATCTTATTATGAGCTCCAACTCTCTACCTTGGGAGGTAGAGAGTATTTATAGCCTTACAATAAAACGCCACCTAACGGGCTGTGGATCAGGCATACAGTGGGTAAAGACCCGTCGGTCCTCCACGGTGTTACTTAACAAAATACTACATAACATTAAATAACTACGACTACGAGCTTTCTAACGAATACATATACTTGAGGTGACCGACACTTTAACTACTGGAATTTCCAAATCCTAACAATCTCCCCCTAAGGGAGGTCACCTCAAACACACATTAAAATTACATAGAATACAAACAGATATTTCATTGAGATAGTTCTTGGATTCTTGTTCATGTTCTTTGTTCTATAGCTCGTAGTCTTAGATTCTTCAATTTTGCATGTTTGGATAATCTGAGTGCAGGTCTTTAGCTGATCCACGTGATACTGTGTTTTTTAGCCAGCTTTGAGATCATCAGCTACAGTAAATCTCTGACTTATCCATTGTGGTGTTGGTATGATGTGATGTTGTGACATTTGGACCGACATGCTCACATTCTGGATCATGATATATTCTTATCAGAGTAGCGGAAGCTTTTCGTTGAATCATGATATTGGCAGCAGCGTAGCAGAAGCATGGAGTGATAATATCAGAGTCATTGATGCACTAATCATGATTTCTTTGGAAATGAATGTGTTGTGTGAGCATGCAGCTATGGATTGACCGCTCCATTCTGATCAGTTGCAAGCGTAGGGTGTTGCTGCATAAAACAGTTAGCAATAAAGCGCACAAGAGTGTCTTTGATCACTTTTGTTGAATTGAGGTACACGGCCCACGGTTCCCCGTTGATCAGTACAAGAACTGCCTGTGATCAGGTATAATTCCAAAGAATTTCCTTGACAGGGTTTCGCAGCTATTCTAGTCGTTCTGAAACCGGAACGTCTCAAAGAAGACAACACGGAGTGAGTGAACCAGCGAATGGAAATTCACCGATTGATGAAAAGAGATTTGAAAAACAATCGTGTACTGCTCAATAGAAATTGTTTTTGCAATACAACGAAGGTTTTGATGAAAATCAATTATCAATCATAAACACCTTTTATTTTGAAATATAAGTACACAGTCGATGTGCTAAAGAAAAGAGTTTTTAAGCACAATGATCGGTTTTTCAAAGGTATCCGTCAATCCATAACCTGAACCAGGATTAATTCAAATGATTGAATCGCCCCATTGTTTCTGTTCAGTTGTCACATGGTGGATCTATTGGGTAGATCTCACATGCCACCCACCAGGAGCTTGTTTGATGTTGGCTCCAGAAGGCTTTCCGTCTTCATTGTGAATATGTTTGCATATCACTCAGATGTTCTGGCAATACCACAAGGATAATGCGTAGGACTCATAAGATATAATCTCTCTTTCCACATTGTGTGAAACAGAGAGTCTTCATTGAAAGTGTCCTAAAGAGATTTATATGATGATCTCGTGGCTCTAGACTCAATTGTGCACATTTGGTTCCTGTGCCGGAGACTAGGGAGAGGGTCTCCTTCTTCAATATCAACAATCTCTAAGAGAAAGTCGATAGATTATGTAGGTTCCCCGTGAGAATGAAACAAGCCCTTTTAAGAGGAACTTGAGTGGTTTGGGAAGTTGTAGTGCAGTGCGTCACTGGGTCCATGACGTCTTGTCTACAATACCGATGTTACCTTGGTAACCACCAGTAGCATATGAATTGAACCCGGTTTCTGCCCTAAGGTTGAATAAATGGAGGGCTATTTCTTTTCACCCTTTTTCACATTCAATTCTTTTTCATTCTTCAACCTCTTCAGTGCTTACCGAAACTTCATAACTAGAACCTTGTTGGGTTTATTCCAGTACTAGCTCAGTTTCAGTCCGCACACTTCCCATATCTCATTTTTCTCCTTTTTTTTTCAATATACCTAAGGAATCTACACTATCAAGTGGTTTTGTCCCTGGGTAGATCCCTCCGGTTCTGGCGGATCATTGGACCTCAACCTAACCTTATCATCCTTATATCACCATGCATAAAGTAAAGTTGGTCGGTCTTTTGATATAGTTCTTCCGCCTTGAAACCAATTGAAAACCATTTGAAAATCAATCAAGATACTTGTGATATAAAATCAAAGTATTTTGTATCTTAATTGTTTTGATATTTTAGAAATGATCCCCCTCAACATATGCATAAAATTCAGAAATTGTTTAGCACATGGAGGCAAGAGATCTTTGAAATCGTTAGATTAAGAATGAAAGGTCCAATCTTTTGATTAACATTTTCTAAAATGATCATCATCACTTCCCAATCAATTTGAGTAGATAAAAAATTTTTAGGAAGGATGAGGTTTTCAAAAGTTTGCTCCCCCTCAATATGTGCCTCGAAGTTTGAAAGAGTTTTCCACATATTAGAGGGAACCTGCACTTAAAGACAATTCAATCACATTTCAATAATTTAAAGTTTAAAGTAGATGCTCCCCCTCAACATGTGCATGGAAAATTTGAAATCGTTTGTCACATGCGGGGAGGAAAAACTTGCTAAACTCTTATGAACCTAATTATCGAATTATCAGTTTAAATCCAATTTAAATCACAGATTCTCCCCCGATCACAATTATCAAATCATTTGAGGTTTGTGATCTCTGTCGATTTAAATTGATTTTGAGAGCTTTTAAGGAGAATTGTGACTTGATTATGAAACTTTTGTGATCTCTGTAGTTTTAACTGATAAGGATCGGATTTTGAGACTTTAAGCTCCATAGATTAAACATGCATGATTATCTTTTGAAAACAATTGTATGACAAATAACCTTTTGATTTAATTGAAATCATTCTCCCCCTCAATCAATGACATCAGTTGTTGATTGAGAGATAGATAGTTTTGACTAACGTGAAGTCCGGATGATTTTCAAAAATAGAGTCCGAGTTATTTTTTCAAACCAATTAGTTTTCATTAGATTGAAAGTAATTGTTTATAGAATCAGAGCATGAGATTTGAAAAACAAGATAAGGCATGGCTCTGTTATTTCTTTGAAAAGCGGGTTACAGCCTGAAATGACAATAAACCATTTGTTTCACATTCTCCAAATTTTTTTTTTTTTTTTTTTTTTTTTTTTTTTTAGGAAAATTCGAACAACATCTAAAGTCCCGTGACATTCTTTGAATGACAGCACAAAGACCGTAGATATAATCGAATCGAGAAAAACATGACAACATGACAATATATATATATATATATATATATATATATATATATATTGAGATTTTTCAAGATTTTTCAAATTTTTATGGATTTTTGAAAGTTTTATATTTTTTTATTTTGTTTTTCGAATAAGTATTTACAAGAGATAGATGAAGGAAAAACTTTTTACTCCTCTTCTTCCTCTTGAAGACGTTTGAGTGTTTCTGGTTGAAGGCTTTTAAGACCAAGTCGTGGAAGAATAAACTCAAAACGTTCTCTAGGAAGAGCTTTGGTGAAGATGTCTGCTAACTGGTATTCAGTCCTCACAAAGTAAAGTTCCACCACACCGTTTTCAACTTGCTCCTGGATGAAATGATGTCTAATATCAATGTACTTTGCTCTTGAATGTTGAACATTGTTGCATGAGAGAGCAATAGCACTTTTATTATCATAGTACAGAGGGATTTTTTTGAATTCAAAGCCATAGTCAGATAATTGGGATCTCATCCAAAGGATTTGAGCACAACAAGATGACATGGCTATGTATTCAGCCTCTGTAGAGGAAATAGAAGTACTCATTTGCTTCTTTGAAGACCAACTCACAAGCTTATCACCCAAAAACTGAGCACCTCCCGACGTACTACGACGTGTATCTTGACACCCTGCATGATCAGCATCTGCATAGGCTGTTAGTGACATACCGGTGTCCTTCGGGTACCATAGTCCCATATTGATGGTTCCTTGGAGATACCGAAAGACCCGTTTAACCACTTCAAGGTGCTTTTTAGTAGGCTTAGCCTGATATCTAGCACACATGCACACAAAGAACAAGATGTCTGGTCTACTAGCTGTGAGGTACATCAGGGATCCAATCATACTACGGTATTTCGTTTGACGTACCATGATCCCTGAGAGGTCCTCATCCAGCTTGGTACGTTCAATCATGGGAGTGTCAACGGTGTCACAAGAAACAAATCCAAATTTCTTTAAAATCACATTTGCATATTTAGATTGATTTATAAAAATGCCTCCGGGATTTTGTGAAATTTGTAATCCCAAGAAAAATGGCATTTGTCCCATCATTGACATTTGAAATTTGGAACACATTTCATTAGAAAAACGATCACATTCATTGGGGTCAGTCGAGGCAAAGATAATGTCATCAACATAAATTTGAACGTGAATTAAATGTTTGCCTGACTTTCTGGTGAACAACGTCGGATCAACTGCTCCTTTGGTAAATCCAGTAGATAGAAGGAACTTTGATAGCGTATCATACCATGCTCTAGGAGCTTGCTTCAAGCCATAAAGGGCCTTTTTCAAGCGATAAACATGAGTAGGATGCTCTGGATTCACAAAACCCTTTGGCTGGCTGACATAAACCACTTCTTTTAGATCTCCATTAAGAAAGGCGGTTTTCACATCCATCTGATAGACAACCATGTTCTTGCTAGCAGCATTAGCCAAGAAGATTCGGATAGCCTCGATACGAGCAACTGGAGCAAAAGATTCCTCAAAGTATATACCTTCCTCTTGACGATATCCTTTTGCAACTAATCTAGCCTTATTTTTCAGAACATCTCCATGCTCATCAAGCTTCACTTTGAAGATCCACTTAAGAGCAATGATCATAGCACATTCTGGAGCAGGTACTAATTCCCATACATCTAATCGATCAAACTCATGAATTTCTTCTTGCATGGCATTGAACCAGCTATCTTCATTCATAGCAGTTTTAATGTCTTTAGGTTCGATCTTAGAGAGTACGGAGTTGAAGAAGCACCATAAGGCATCGGTTGCAAGTTGTTTCCTTGTGGATACTGGACGAGAGAGGTTTCCAATGATGTTGTCCAGTGGATGATCATGTGTCCATTTTCTGAGGTGTTCATGTGGTTGTTGTTGTGGAACTGAAGTAGCAGAGTCGATGTCTCCAGATGAAGATGGTTCAGATGATGATTCAGGAGCAAATATATTTTCAAATGGAGCATCTTCGGGAGTAGCAAAGGGATTAACTTCATCTTGTGAATCAGAAGCACTTCCATGATGTACACTCGGTGATTGAAGGTTTGTTGATGAGACAGATTGATCAGCTGTAGGTGCTTCCTGACTTAATGACATAGAAACTGAAGGATTGACTTCATTGACAGGGACAGAAGCAGCCTCTGTTAATGGAATTGACATATCAATAGCACTTGGCTCAAAGTGTTCATCAAACATAGGATCAAACAATTTCTTCACATCATCTTCAGAGGGAGGTACATAAAGAGTTGCTGGTGACTGATTAGAGATAAGAGTAGAACTGATGGGACTACTAGATGAAAATTGAGTTGCGGGTCCAGAACTGGTTTGTCCTGGAGCCATTTGACCGGTCAACTCATCGAACGTAACGTGAATTGTTTCCATGATATTTCGGGTTCTCTTGTTGTAGATTCTGTAACCCTTCTTGTTTGGTGCATAACCAACAAAAACTCCAATATCTGCCTTTGCTCTTAATTTTCCTAAGTCTTGACCGTCATTCGTTGGATAGCACAAGGCACCAAACACACGAAGGTAGGAGAGATCAGGCTTTCGTTTATGAACAAGTTCATATGGAGTTTTTTCATGAGAGGTGTGTATAAGGGAACGATTTTGGGTGTAGCAAGTAGTGGCAATGGCTTCAGCCCATAGAAACATAGGAACCTTTGAATAAATTAGCATTGTTCTTGAGGCTTCCACAAGAGTTCGATTTCTTCTTTCAACTACACCGTTCTGTTGAGGAGTTCGTGGAACACTTCTTTGATGACTGATTCCAACACTTTCATAAAACTGAATTAAGTCTTTGTTAACAAACTCTGTGCCATTGTCTGTTCGAACAATTCTGACTGTATTGTTGAGTCGAACCTGAAGCTGTTTGATTAGTTTGATGATGACATCTGGAGTTTCATCCTTTGTCCTCAAAAACTTTACCCAAGTAAATCGAGAGTAGTCATCAACAACTACTAGAATGTATTTCTTCCCATTTATCGTTTGCACTCTCATTGGTCCGCACAGATCCATATGAAAGGTATGAAGAACTTCCATTACTGAGTTTGTGGGTTTTGGTTTGTGGGCATATTTCGTGCTTTTTCCCAATTGGCAAGCTGAACAAAGATGATCTTTTTCATATTTTAATTTGGGTAAGCCTCTGACAAGATCCTTTCTGGAAAGGTTATTAATGGTGCCGAAGTTCAAGTGATTGAGACGACGATGCCATAACCATGACTTTGTTTTAGAAGCCTTTGACAGCAAGCAGATTAGAGAAGACTTCATCATGTCTTCGATAGACATGGTGTATAGGTTAGAACCACGAGTACCTCTTAATAATTCCACACCATCAAGTTCTCTAACGAAGCAAGTATGTTTTCTAAAGGCCACCTCTAGATCGGAATCACAGAATTGACCAACAGAGAACAAATTATGACCAAGACCTTCCACATAATATACCTGGAGATTACACTTTTGCCGACTACATAATCACCATAACCCATAATTGCTCCAAAATGGTCGTTCCCGAATCTAACAGTCCCGATAAATTTACTCACGAAGTTCATGAGCCGCGACCGGTCTCCAGTCATATGCTTGGAACAGCCTGAGTCCAAGTACCACAGAACGATTTGAACGATCTGCAGTTGAACACAGACAAGAATGGATAACTGGATAATTGGGATCCCCATGCAAGAATGGGTTCCATTTGGTTAGTAACAGTGATTGGAACTCCCACATCAGAAATAGAAACACCCATATTAGAAATAGAAGCAATGGAAACATTAGAAATAGATGCAGTGCTAGTATCCGTATTTGACCTATTCAAAATTTCAAAGTATGTTCACTTCTTAAGGGAATAATTCTACCAGTAGGCATCCATTTTCTAGTGGGCATTGCCTGATTAACCTTATGGCCAAAAGGTATCCATTGATAACCTATCTTACTAAATCTTCTTCCTGTGGGTTTCCACTGTTTTCTAACTTTCTTTCGCTTTTGCCTTTTAGCCTTCTTAGCTTGATTTTTAACATTAACAGTTTTAACTGGGCATTTGACAGCTTTAGACAAATCATTCATACCACATTCAAGATTAGTAACAGAAACCACGCAATCATCATTACATATTTTGCCAAAAGTAGTAGAAGTCGCATTAATTACAGTACACTAGAATCAACAAGATTCGTTTTATTCAAATTCTCCCTACGGTGATCTTCTACTTTCTTCCAATGCACATTCTTAGCTTGCGAGGTCCTATCATTCCTTGTATTGCCTTGAGACTTTGACCTGCTCGCTTTAATGTCACTGATTACTCCTGTAGAAGGAACGGGAACATTAGTTGGTTTTGCTACTTTTTGCCTTTCCTGTTTTGATGTGCTGGGATGTGAACTATTCGAAGGCACACTGAGGTTCACTTTCTTAACACTGGAGGTGCTGGGATCTGAACTATTTGAAGGCCTACTAAAGTTCACATTCATAACATTGGTCATTGAATGACTTGTATACTTGGCATTAGGAATAGAACAGGGTATCAAGGGATTGACTTGCTCACCTAGGGATTTAGGGCATATTGTAATTAAGCATTCTAGAAGTTCTTGAGATTGTTTGGCATATAATCATGCATGGCCAATTGCATTATCAAGTGGTTTCTCTAACTTATCCTCTTCTACAATCTCACGGAGACATTCTAGACTATCCTTAAGGTATGAGAAATATGTTTGAATGGCAAGTTTGTTATTCCTAAGATGAGGAGGAACATATTTCACAGACAAAGCATATTTATTACACCCATTCACCTTTGATGCACCATTCTCCCCATTGGTCATTGGCATTTTCCCTTTTACCTGACTCTTCAGATTCTCAATTTCCTTTTGCAACGAAGTTATTTGTTCATTATTTTTATTACGAGTGACTTTTATTGACTCAAATAACTCATTGAAATGACGTTTAACCTTTTCATTTTCTTCTAGAAAACTCTCATTTTCCTTTTGTAAAGCATTAACCAAGTTTTGAAGATGAAAATTTTGAGAATTCCGAGAATCTAAAGGAGGAGGCATTTGGGAGCCAGTCACATTGTTCATTTCACCCTTTAATTGAGAAATTTGGGCTTTCAACTTTCTGATCGTGTTACATTGAGCTCGAATCTGTTCATCACGTTTGCTAATTTCAAAAACTACATCAAATTCAGGAACATCCAAGGATGTCTTGATATTTGAGGTTTTAACATTTTCTTTCAGATGTTGATATTTTAATTGCAAAGCAAGATGCTCAACTTCCAATTTAGAAAACTGTTTTACCAGGTTATCATGATCATCCTGTTCAACCTTATCATGCAGTTTAGAGTTAGTTTTTTCAAGCTCAATGACACGATCATGGGAGACTTTCAGAGAAACAGCTAATTCATGAAATTGAGAAACATTAATGGAACAATTTGTAGCAGTGTAAAACACATCTTGAGCAATACATTCAGAAATAAGATTCTCATTCAAGGTATGCAAGTTCTTCCTCTCAATCTCATTATATTTTAGTTCTCGCTCATAGTCACTAACCTCAACAATCATCGCATCAAATTCCTTTTCCATTTCTTTAATATCTAAGTCCATCCCCTTTTTAAGACTCTCAAATTGACCTTTTAGTTGTTTAAAGAAAGGCATGACCTCAGTTAAATAGCATTCTTTAGTTTGCTCAAAACCCCTTTCCCCTTCAGTTATCCCAGTGGGTGTGATCCTTTTTTTACAAGTTTTCTCAAAATCAACAAATAATTGAAAGATAACATATTGACTGATTAAGGTCTTGCTTTTAGTGGCAATAGTTCTAGGAACTAGATGCATTGGTGTATTTGGAGGATACACAGTCGCTGAAGGCATTTTCCTAAGGGGAGGGTTTGTAACAACAAGATTCTCTGCTTTTTGCTTATCTAAATCCTTTTTCCAGAACACTTGTTCGGGAGTTAACAACGTTTGAGGCTTAAACTTGTTCAAGGAAATCCAGTTTTCCTTCTTGTAATCATGGGGTTTGATCGTTATGTTATTCTTTTTACATTCAGGATCTTCTAGCTTCTTATTCATTTTCACCCTAGATGCATCATCTACTTTTCTATCTTCCTCAGTGCACTCAACGCAACTAGGTTTCTGTCTAGGTTTAAGAATCTCATTTCCATCATAGATTACCTTATTAGCAGCTCTAGCCTTTTTAATCACCTATGGATTTAGTTCCTCAACAAGGGGAATACTATGCTTATCGCTTAAAACTCTATGCTTAGTGATCAAGTGAGCAGTCTGAATGGTATTCCCTTGTACGTAAAACTTATTTTCTAGCTTGTTTTTCAAAGTTTTTAGATTGGAAAAATCATTCAAAAGTTTTGATTCCTTAGCATTGAATTCTTGCTTAAGCATTTTAACATTTTCTTGAAGTTCTTGTTTTTGCTTATCAGTTTTAGAAAGCTTTTCTTGTAAGGAGTTTAACTCTTGTTTTAATACTTCTTCTCTAAACTTACTTTTTCTAATAGTTGTACGCATTTGGTCATCCATTTCCTGCTCACGGGTGGTTAGCTCGAACTTAGCACATTGTTCATAAATGGCCACTCGTTCTTTATAGGCATTAAGTTCAGAGATAACAGAATCATCGGGGGCACATGCAGTGTATTCATCAAAAACATAGTCATCATTGACTGCAGAGGATCCATCACTTGGTACAATCTCACTTTCACTTAGTTTCACATATTGATCATATGGGACAAC
Source organism: Chrysanthemum seticuspe (assembly GCA_019973895.1). Lineage (NCBI taxonomy): Eukaryota > Viridiplantae > Streptophyta > Magnoliopsida > Asterales > Asteraceae > Chrysanthemum > Chrysanthemum seticuspe. The sequence continues at coordinate 102,003,322 of BPTQ01000005.1, read as the reverse complement.
ATTGATATTACCCATATTTTCAATATCTGACTCAATAGTTTCAGTTGATTGTACTTTGTCATGCATCTTTTGCACATCAGCATCATCGTACAGTTTTAATACCTCAGAAATGATTTTGTCTTTGGATGGACCAGTTTGTGGTGATGAAGAGACTTTAGAAGGGACCATTGGAGAAATGCTAGCCATGAAAATTGTTTGTGCAGTAGGTTCATCATCAACGTCAGAGTCGTATGCATCACAATCAGCGACTTGAAAGGCATTCTGATGATTGTGGCCTATCTCCTGAATTGGCTGCTCATCCACATCTGCATCATATGTCTTGGCATTTCCCTCAGCAAGAAACAACAACTCCTCTTCATCCAAGGCTGCACCATTATCCTGAGCTTGCACAAGTAACATTTTATCCCTGAAGTACTCTGCATTCTGAGGGCGTTTTGGCGATGTGCAATTCCTTGCAATATGTCCCTCACCACCACAGTTGTAACACTTGATCGGCTTTACTTGTCCTTGATTTCCATTCCTTCCCCTATTCTGATTTGCCACATATCCTCTATCAACTCTACCTCTTCCTTGTTCATACTGCCTTTCTTGAACTGGTTGAACCATAACCTTCCCATCTCTGACAGTGGCTTGATTGTGTGGATTAGATGATGTTCTGAGGTTGTTGTTGGTGTGTGGGAGAGAGTTCATGTTTTGACTGATCATGAGAGCCAGTTGATTAATGAAGTTTCCCACGTGTGCATCAGCATCAGCTTGTTTGAACATTGGATCGGGAATGAGTTTGTGATTACCATTACCCATGGGTATAACTTGAGATGCTTTGGTGGTAATTCCAATGTTTGAGTAGAAAGCAGTTGAATCATTTGATGAGCTTATCTCTCCCTGGTTGGTTTTGAACTGATTAAGAATCCTTTTTTCAAACATAGCATGTCTCTCATAGTTTGTATTCTTCAATCCTTTGGTTAGCTTCACAGAGGTGACAAACTTGTGCCATTCGGGATTCATGTTGTTCACAAACTTTGAGTTCAGCTGAATGTTTGGCATAGTCATTCTGATGTTCCTCATATCATTAACAAGCTTGTGGAATCTCACGTAATACTCATAGACACTCTCATCTGGTTTCATCTTGAAGTGCTCAAATTCATCATAGAGTTGTGATTCTCTGTCTTCCATAGTTAATTCAGAACCTGAGAGAAGCATCTTGACATTATCCCACACTGCCTTGGCTTCGGTGTTGTGATTGATCAGCTTGTAGATATCTTTTGGAAGACCTTGAAGTATGATGTTAGAAGCCCTGATATCAACATCGAATCTCTTTTTCTCCTTATCATCGAGCTCATCATATGTCTTTGGTCTGTCTATTCCATAGATCATTGTTCCATCTGCAGTTGTATCAATTAAGTCTCTTGTAGTCTCAATCTGATAAGGTCCTTCATCAATCGATTTGAGAATGTTGACCCGATTTTCCTTTCCAAGACAGTACAATCTGATTCTTTGAGCCCAAGAGTCGTAGTCAGTTCTGTCAAGCATGGGTGGACGAGTATCTGAACCAGCTGCTTGAACATCCTCGGCAACAGTGGAGATGATTGTAGGTACGTTGGTAGACATGTTTAAAGATTTCACGGGATTTTATAACTCAATGATTAAACCGGGAAATAGATTCTTTCACGGGATTTTACTAAATCAAGAGAAAACCGTATTACAAACAAAAGTCAACCAAGTCGCTAAGAATCCTTGAACTAAGTCGCTAAGAACCAAGTTGCTAAGTATTAATAAGACAAGTCGCTAAGATCCAAATCGCTACGAATTTTGACAGCAAATCGCTAAGCACCAAGTCGCTAAGAAATCAAGTCGCTAAATAGCAACTCGCTAATGTCCAAATCACTAAGACCAAGTCGCTAAGAAACTTGAAGAGCAAGTCTCTATCAAAAATGGAAGCAAGTCGCTACCCGTAGTGGAGAATCCACTAAGTGTACTGTTTGTCGGCTTGTCTAAAGAGACAAGTCGCTAGGACCAATTCGCTACAAAAACTCACTACAACTCGCTACCTTTTACTGAAGCAAGTCGCTAGCATGAAAATTACTCCGAGAGCCAAGTCGCTACCAAGAAAAACTTTAAGAACACAATTTTCAATCCAAAACAAGCTCAACCACAGTGATTCAAGCTTACCAAATCAAAACCCAAGCACATACAATGATCCTAAACACAAGTACACCCAAAATTCAAACTTTAACACAAGAAAGGAACCAAATGATGCAAAAACCACTAAACTTTTTCAAACTCAAAAACCATCTAAAAACCACTAGAAATCCAAGGATATGTAAGAGATGATCTAACCATGGCTCTCTGATACCATTTGTAACATATTGGATTTCACATACACATCAAATCACTAACATATTAGGCGTACAAGATGATTTCTAGAGAGAGAAAGAGTTAGAGGTTTAGGGAACTTTTAGTGAGAGAAAGAAAAATCTTATTATGAGCTCCAACTCTCTACCTTGGGAGGTAGAGAGTATTTATAGCCTTACAATAAAACGCCACCTGATGGGCTGTGGATCAGGCATACAGTGGGTAAAGACCCGTCCGTCCTCCACGGTGTTACTTAACAAAATACTACATAACATTAAATAACTACGACTACGAGCTTTCTAACGGATACATATACTTGAGGTGACCGACACTTTAACTACTGGAATTTCCAAATCCTAACAAAAACTAATGAAAACGACACTGTCATTAAAAACAAAGCCAGACTTGTAGCCAAAGGTTACAGTCAACAAGAAGGCATTGACTATGATGAGACATTTGCTCCTGTTGCAAGAATGGAAGCCATCAGGATCTTCCTTGCATTTGCTACCTACATGAACTTCAAAGTTTACCAAATGGATGTAAAAAGTGCATTCCTAAATGGTGAGCTCAAGGAAGATGTGTAAGTTCAGCAACCTCCTGACTTTGAGAGTAGTGAATTTCCTGACTATGTCTGCAAGCTTGACAAAGCCCTTTATGGACTTAACAATCTCCCAGGGCATGGTATGAAACTCTCTCAGCTTTCCTGATTCAAAACAAGTTTGTCAGAGGAAAGATAGACAACACATTGTTTATCTATAGGACAAAACAAGATATGGTCCTAGTCCAAGTGTATGTTGATGACATCATCTTTGGCTCAACAAATTATACTCTTTGCAAACAGTTTGAAAAACTGATGACAAAGAAGTTTGAAATGAGCATGATGGGTGAACTCACTTACTTTCTTGGACTACAAATCAGGCAAACTGATAAAGGAATCTCCATCAGTCAAGAGAAATATACTAGAAATCTCTTGAAGAAATATGAGATCTCTGACTGTGCCTCAGTGAAGACACCAATGGTCCCTCCTAACAACCTTGGACCTGGTCTCACTGGCAAATCAGTCAATCAAACCCATTTCAGAGGGATTGTTGGCTCACTGATGTATCTCAATGCTTCCAAACCAGACATACAATTCTCAGTCTGTCTAATAGCAAGATATCAGTCCAATCCCAAAGAATCCCATCTCACTGCAGCCAAAAGAATACTAAGATACCTAAAGGGAACTCCAAGTCTTGGACTCTACTATCCAAAGTGCTCAGAGTTTGACCTCAAAGGATATTCTGATTCTGATTATGCTGGCTGCAACATGGACAGAAAAAGTACCTCAGGATCCTGTCAATTTCTTGGAGGGAAACTGGTCTGTTGGAGTGCTAAAAAGCAACAATCAGTGGCTATGTCTTCAGCCGAAGCTGAGTATGTTGCTGCAGCAGGATGTTGTGCCAATGTATTATGGATGAAAAGTCAACTCAGTGACTATGACATCCACTACAAAATGGTACCCATCTTCTGTGACAACACTAGTGCCATTGCAATCTCCAACAACCCTGTCCTTCACCAAAGAACCAAACACATTGATATCATATATCATTTCATCAGGGACCACATAATGAAGGGAGACATAGAACTTCATTTCATCCCTATTAAATGTCAACTTGCTGATATCTTCACCAAACAATTGGATGAACCTACCTTCAGGAGACTGAAAGCTGAATTGGGAATGCTAGACATTGAAAGTCAGCAACCTGAAAACCAATCCCAATCTCAGTAAGTTTTCCCTAAAACGGTTCATCCTCCCTGAACAAAACCTCAAAAATAACCCTCTCACTGAATGAGTAAGACTCATTCAGGGTTCCTGACTCTTGATATTGAGCATTGAATGAGTAACTAAATGCACCAAGTATTAGTTACTTAAATGTCCTAGGTTGGTAAACATACCAATTAAATATAGGAATATATGTCTCTCTATCTTACTGTCAAGGGTCCCTCAAACTTACCCAATCCCACTTGGCATTAAATGCCCCCTCTCACATGAAATATCTTATTGATATTTTATTGTTGCAAAATGCACTTTTACTGTGCACTGCAACTGTTCCTGGAAAACCGGGATTTTACAGCGGGTAGTGGAGTGGTGGCATTAAATGTGGAAATTCGAAACGTTTTCAAAAACTGACTTTACAAATCCACACTTGTGCATAAACAACCTCTCTCATCACTCTATAAATACCCCTCACAAAATCATTAAAACACACACAAATTATTTCTGCAACAAAACACTGTCAAAATACTCTTTCAAACCCAGAAATCTTTGTGTTCTTCAAACCTTTTTCTGAAAAACCTTCTCTGTAAACATTTACAAAAAGTTTTTCATCACAAACTTGAGAGATTTAAAACTCTTTGATTGTTCTAGTACAAATATTCTTTCAAAACCCTAAAAATCTTTACATGGAAATGGCTAGAACACAATCTCTTCAGTTTGATCTCAGTGGGTAGGGGATTTCGGTAATGTTGAATTTAAAACTAACAATGTTATAGGCAATTTTGAATACCCCCAAAATGTCCCAGCCTATAAGGACATAATGAAATTTTTATTCAACTGCCCACTGAAAATGGCCTTTGTTCAGTGTCCCTCTATACTGTACCAAAACCTCCTCATGGAGTTTTGGACTACAGCAGTGGCCTATGACCCGACACCCTCAACTAATGAGACAGACCTAAGACCCCTCAGGGAGTATCTCATTAAGTTCAGTCTTTTTAACGGGGAAAAATCAGTCACCCTGGACTATAAAACATTTTGTACTGCAACAGGGTTAGACTACAATAAAGGAGTCTATGTTGCCCATCCTGAACCCTCCACAGTGAAGGATGGGTTAAAACAAATCGTTTTGGATCCAAAATTTTTGGACAAGACCCCAGTCACCAAGAGTTCATTTCCTGAGGCTTGGAGGATCCTGTTCACCTTTGTGATTCAGGTCCTCGGCGGGAACCACTCATCCACTGAACAAGTTAATTCTATTCAGTTGATGATGGCATACTGTTTGATGAATGGGGTCAATGTCGACATTGGGGAGATCATTTACAGTGATCTCGTAACCAAGCTACTGAGCAAAACTAGGGTGAAATACGTTTCATACTCTAGGTTTGTCTCATGTGCTTTACAAGTGTTACTGGGTTGCAATTATCCTCAGGAACAAAAATATTGTGCTTTACCTGGCATCCTGAGTCAATCTAATTTTCAAAAGGACCCATCCCTTGTCACTAATATTGAATTGACGGCCCATATGGTTGATGTAAAAAACCAGAGGGACTCAGTGTCTCCTAACCCTGCTCCAAAAAAGAGAAAGGGGAAGTCTCAGACTGGGACTAAGACCAAACCTAAGTCTCAGGGCCTTGAGGCTTCAGGAACACAGCCCAAAAGGCAAAAGAAGCCCAAAACTGATATGCCACCCACTGGAGACCAAGCAACATCCACCCTGGTGACAATGAAGGACACTGTTAAATCACAATCAGTGCCCTTGGTCCCAACTACTACTCCCCAAGATCCAGAGGGAAACATACAACCCGCTGGTAGGGGAGCGCCTTCCACAACGCCCAAGGATGACATTCGCAAATCACAGCTTTTGTCTGAGGGCCAACTGAATGATCCTAAAGACTCAGAGAGAACTGAACAACCCGCTGATAGGGATCTCACTGCCACTGACTCCGCCAAAGGCACTAGAAAACGCCCACCAGTGTCTCAGGGGTCACAGGGGGACAAAGACTCGGAGGGAAAGAAACAACCCGCTGATACGGAACCCACAACCAATCCTGACTCAGGCGAAGGCACTGGGAAATGCCTACCAGTGTTTGAGGGGTCACTGGGGGACAAATACTCAGGGGGAAACATACCACCCGCTTATATGGAACCCATCACCAGCACTGGTTTACTGACGGTTGCTGAAGTTAATGAAATACTTTTCTCTGATGAAGAACAAGCTGAAAGTGAAGATGAAATTCTATCAGCAGGAGAAGAAGTGGACGCTGATGTTCAACCTGAACAAGAGCATCAGTCTGATCCACAAGAGCCTAAAGAGTCACCTTTCCAGCCTGAAGATAATGACTCTGACTCTTCTGCATCTTCCTGTCCTGAAGAATTCAGAAAATTTGATAATACTCTTCCACTGACAGAGAGGCAACTTGTTATGTGGATCACTAAAGCTTCAAGGAAGCTATATCCTGGGGTTACTGAAACATTATGGGATCAACACACAGAAGCTGTTGCCAGCTATGCTGATCTAAAGTCTGATGTGCTCACCTTCAATGCCAACACTGATGAACACAGGGATCTCATGTACCAACATCTACACAGATTGGATGAAAACCTGGTCAAATTTCTCAAGCATCTTCAGACTTGTGGTGTTACAATTGATGAAATCAGGGATGCGGTCAAAGAAGACCCAACACTAAACTCAAAAGTGCTGGAGGCTACTGAGGCTTACTTGAAGAATTCCTCAGACCTCACTGAACTAATCCATATGCTAAAGATTGCCAATGTTCAGGGTCTTCGGTTCAGTCTCTTCAGGCAACACTAGGTTCCTTAGATGCTCAGGTGACCACTCTGGCTAAGGCATCATCTTCCATGGCTTGGAATCTTGGGCCACGGATGACTACTTTGGAATTATCTCAGGCTAATCTGGAGAAACAAGTCACCAGTCTTCAGCAGGATACTACTGACATCAAGGCTATGGTCACTGAAATTTATCAAGCCTTCAAGGGTCAAGCCACTCAAACTCACCCAGTGACCGAAGCAACTCTTGCTCTCACTCATGTTGCGGTAACAGTTGAGGGGGAGAAGACTACTGAAGAGACTTCTTCTCACACTGAGGGGGAGCCAGCTCGACCAGTCTCTGCAACACCAATATCATCAATCCCACCAGTTTCAGCAACACCCATCTCATCAGTCCCACCAACAACAACAACATTGACAGTTACACCTATCATGACATCACCACCACAATTGGTAGCAACATCTTCCTCAGGACACGACAAAGGAAAGGCAATAATGCAAACACCTGAACCTGAGAAGATCCCCTATATGATCGGCAACACTGAGTACATGCTCACTCCACAACAGCTAAGTGCCTATCTGGCTAAGGAAGAAAGAAGGAGGAAACTAGCTGAGGAAGAAAGAAAGAGCAAAGAAGCACTGGTACAAGTTGTTGCTGAAGAAGCTGAGAACATAGGAATTGATCCTAAGAAGATTCAAAAGGGTCAGGCTGGACAGAAGTTCAAGGATCCTCAGGCTGCTAAAATGGCTGAAATGAAAAAGAAATTGGAAGAAAAGAACAAGAGAGCTGCAGCCATCAGGCAAGAAAGAATTGATCACTACAACTGGTCAATGACAAGCAGAAGGCTGCCTGAGAAAATCACTGATGTCAGAATCATCCCCAAGTCCAAACCACTGTCAATGAATGTCTACATGGGGGATGATAAAAGTCACTTCGAGGTTCATGATCCCCTGAAATTCACTGACTTTGGGATCACTGAACTTGATGAACTTGGTCCGATCATTGAAAAGAAGCAGAATGCGGTGGTTAAGGAGCTGATGAAAATGCTCAGCAAAAGGTATGAAAGACTGAGGGAAGCACTAGCAATATTGGGGATTCAGCCTGCCTTATTTGCACCTCAAGGATCTCAACCTCAATCATCACAGGGCAAACGAAAGAGGGTTGAGTTCCAGCCTGAGATCAAAGTGCCTGGACTGGAATGTAATAGGGAGCTACCTGAGGGGGTGAAGTTTGTAAACTGTCTTGTGATTGAAAAGCCTGAAAGAGGAGTGTTCTACATTGATGTCTATGGAAACCCAGCATTCCAAAGATGGAGTGACATTGATCAGGCATGTGTGGCTGCAATGCTAAGCTACATACATGTGGCCTCTCAAATTCAGACTCCTGCAAACATCAGGTTCTGTGCTGACTTAAACGCTAAGATAAATGAGCACCCTGACAAAGAAACACTCATCACAAAGAAAGTCAAGCTTGAAGCACTGGGGATCCATCTTAAATGACATCATTATCTTTTATCTTTTGTACTAGTGATAGGAACCATGTAATTGATCAATAAACGATGTATGTTTTGTTAAAATATTCAGTGTTCCTTATTATGTTCATTAGTACATTCAGTGTAAGAAGAAGCCAATTGCTCACTTACACTGATCAATCACTTAGGCTATTTGTATATCCAAATAGGGGGAGACTGTTGGGTTCAGTAAATACCCAAATCCCTTAATCTAAGATTTGAATAGAAAATACCCTAAGTGTTTGGACCGTCAAACACTAACAGGTCACTGAGTGCATAGTCTCTCAGTGAGCCATCTTAAGGTTACTCAGTAAGAGGCGAAGAAGTAGTCTCTCTACTCAGTAAGGCGGAACTTAAGGAGTGAAGACTGAGTCAAGAAGAAGATGGTGGATTCAGTGAGTGATGACAATAACTCACTGAATCCCTCAACTCCTCACCAACTACTAACACTGAAGACAAACTTGACTAAAGACTGAAGGCGGAGAAGACTGAAGAATGGGCGGGACAAAACGGTTATGCTTGAAGCGATAAAGACGGAGTGCTTATCTTCAAGAAGTCAACTTTCCCTGAAAGGCCCAGCATCAGTACTGACAAGTAGAAAGTGGCTTTGACCCTTACCAGATATAGCCTTTGTAAACAGAGACAAAATACATCAGTATTTTGTCTTCTGTAACCTGTCAGTTTGTCACTTAGGAAAGAGTTAAAACTCATACTTGTATAAATAACATAAGAGATGGAGTGAAAGATCTAAGCTTGTGAATTGTAAAACACACACACACACACAAGCCATCTTTCACTCCTCCAAATACAACTCAGTCCCTGAGATAGCTCAGTGGTTTCATAGTAGTTGTGTTCAGACTTAGCCTGAACTTAGTGAGGAGTACCAACCCTTTGTGATTTCAATCCCAAGTACTATTCCGCAAGTACTTGGGTAATGTATTCTTTTGATTCATTTCTAATAAGAATATAAACGTTGAAAATTTATTAGTGTGTTTCTACTTACATTACTTTCAGTCATTGATTCACTATTAGTTCATTTTTAAATACTTAACTGTTTTTATACGATAGTGAATAGGGAACAAGTTTGAAAATGGTTTCTGTTGCATTTTAAGTTTTTTCGAAAACAATTTGCAATTTACATACATTCAAAGCATACATAAGAAGCAAATCAACCAACACACAACCACAATATGCAAAGCCTCAACCGATGAAAAAACATATGCTTGGCCTCGTGAGCCATCACGAGAACCAAGAGTCAACTAGGGACATAACACACAACCACATGGAGGACTCCCACTTGCTTCAAGACCAAGCAAGGACAAGTAGAAGCCCATTTTGCATATGAAAAATGAATCTGCCAGCCCAGAATTTCTGCATTCGGAGGCACAAAAGGCCTAGAAGGAGTCATCCCCGAGCTTAGCACCAAACTACAAAGTTGTGGGCCCATGAGTTGTGAACCTGCAGCAAAAAGTTGGTTAAAAAATACCTTACCAATCACCGGGAAAGTCCGTTTTACTGCAGCTTGTTCCAGCAGCCATTTTCCGTCTTAATGTCTTTAAGTCTTTTCCATTTCGTTCCAAGCTTCGATTACAATGTATTGAAAGTAAAATACAACTAATTTACTATCTATCTACTGTAAAATGCCCAAAAAATGGCAAAAACCAAATTAAAAATTTATACATAAAGGCCGAAACAATGGCAACCCCAAAAACAAGAAATAAACGACGATCACAACCATTCATTGCATAAGTGGTCTAGGTTTTCATCGGCTTTGCATATAAATATAATAATACCATAAAACTATGTACATTACAAGGTGTTGGCTAATTCCATGGCCAAACATGCATGTATTTGCCATGGAAACAAAATAACTAAACAAGAATTAAATCGTTAGCCAACGAAATCGAAGAAATTAATTAACAATAATTAAAACCCCGATTGGTACGCGTGTCAAATGACCTTAGGAACCCACTGATATTAGGACCTTCTTAACATCATTTTCTCATAGAAAATTAAGCCATAGGGGCTGATTTGAAATCGTTTCACAAATCGATCAAATAACGCGTTTTAGGCCATTTTTCACGTACCCGATAAGTATACCAATTAAAATATGCGTAACAAATGGCTATGAGATCAAAAATCACAGATCATAATACCCCTTATGGGTCGTTCATATGTGAAAAGATTGAGCCCTAGGGGCTGTTTTAAACATGGTTTCAAAAATCATCAAAAAACACCCGATTTGGTCATTTTTACGCATACCCGATAATCATATGGCACATATGATGGCTCGTGATACCACTATAGGTGATGATGAATTATATAAACATATAATAAACAAATAAATGCAGTGGAAAACATCACCAACAACGGATCCATATAGCCATATGATCAATCAATAATTAATTAACATAAACGGTATACCTTTGTAGCGTGATTCGGTAGATCTCTAGCAAACACCAATCCACGAATGGAATAAGAAACCTATGTGATCAATAAGGTTGATCACCACAATGATGGAAACACACTACACATCACGGATCACCACCCGATGCTAGTCTAAACCCTGTAACAAGCGATCTAGCCTTGAACTACACTAGAATAAGGTTAGATGAGATCAAAAACCACAAACCCTAATATGAGGGTGTATAATTTCGTGGCTTTTGGCTAGGGTAAGGGGAGAAAGTTTTGGTAAGTTGGTAAATCATTAGTCCTCTAGATTTGATCAAATCACATTTGATCTTATCATATCATAACTTACATTTAGCACCTTAAAAAGCTTTCACATGCCTTTCTAAACCCCTTAAGAGTAAAAACACTTATAGGGCCCACAATGGGCTTCCCCATTGTTGGCCTAGTCCAAAAACACTAAGTCTAACTTAGTATTTAGTGGCCCATTATTGATCTCGAGTTACGTAGTCATATATAACGTAAATACGATAAATACATTATATTCAATGGTGTCTCTGTGTATATTTGTGTGACCCTATAAGCTCACATATGTCTAGCCATATAATTATTTATTATGACACGAGCATACTCCAACATGATACGCCTTTGGATAACTATCTTTCTTGGAGTCATATTCGAGTCATGTTAGGATTATGTTATGTTAGTCATTATCTAGAAAAGTATCTTTTGTTTTGTGAGTTTATCTTGTATTCAACTTGTGATACAAGTTAGGGTTTATCCGGTATAAATACCGAATCATTCATTAATGAAAAGCATAGTTATGTCAAACAAATAATACTCTTCTCTTCTCTAATATTTTTAAGGAGCTCGCGTCCGTTTAAAGTGGTGATCTATCTCGATACAACCTCAACGGGTCGTATCACGTTACTTTTGAATGGAATTACTTCTCATACTCTATTCCGTTGGAGTTCAATATTGTTCTTGTCGTCCAAAAAACTCGTACCTAAACACATGACTAGTGAGAACTTTTTAATTTTTATTCTTTGAATTTTACCTTCTAGTATAGCAAGTTTGTTTGGCAATAGCTTTTACATTTTATTTTAAACACTAGTAGTGAAAACTAAGAAGGTCTTGGCTTTAAAATTACTTTTTTAATTCTAATTTATTTTACATTTCACAATTACAGTTCTAAAATAGCAAATTTGCAACCTACAACAAACTAACAAACAAAGTGGCTATAATTTTTACCAAAATTATAGTTTGAAAGTTTCAATTTTGAAAGATCCTCAATATGGGCCGGCTTTAATGGGCCTAAACACACCTCTCCAGTCTCCACCAACAACCACCACACACTAACCCTAACCACCAACCACCACCATGGCTTCCGATAACGACAACGGCGACCAATTCCTCAACGACGACGAAGAAGAAGACATCGACCTCATCAACGACGACGAAGAAGACTCAACGTCAGTCACCATCGCGGTCGCCGGAACTCCCACCGTCACCACCACCACCGTCACACCGTCAACAATTGACTCACGGCGGTTGTTTCAAAAGCTATGGACTGATGAAGATGAGATTGAGCTGTTACAAGGCTATTATGATCACATAACGACACGTGGCATGATGACGTCATCGAGTCATCATCATCCTGATACGACGGCGTTTTATGAGGTGATTAAAGGGAAGCTGCAGTTAGAGTTTAATAAGAATCAGTTAGTTGAGAAATTGAGAAGGTTGAAGAAAAAGTATCGAAATGTTGTTAGTAAACTCGCTTCGGGTAAGGAGTACGTGTTTAAGAGTCCGCATGATCAGGCCGCTTTCGATATTTCGTGTAGGATTTGGAATAATGATGGTGAGGTTCAAAATCATAATTTGAATGGGAATGGAAATGGGAATGGGAATGGGAATGAAATTGGTGATATGGAGAAGAAAGTGAGGTCGCGTAAGAGAGCGCGGTCGTGTGGTGTTAAAATCGAGGAGGGGTATGTTCAGCCGCTGCAACAGTTTGGTCCCGGTTTAGGGGTGGGGATGGGGAATGAGGGTGGTGTGAGCCGAAATGTGAATGCTAATGTGGTTGAAGAGACGGTGAAGAGTTGTTTGTTGCCGTTGTTTAAGGAATTGGTTAATAATTCGTCTGATGTGGGATCGAGGGGGGTAGGGTTAGGAGGGATGAATTTGGATTCGGTTGGGATTGGGGATATGAGTGATGAGAAGTGGAGGAAGCAACATATATTGGAGTTGGAGGTTTATTTGAAGCGATTAGAGTTGATGCAAGATCAAGTAAAGTCGAGATTGGATGAGCTGAGGTCAATGGAAAGTTGAGGAAACAAATGCGTCTTTGGGTGCTACATCAAGTGATTTCTAGAGTTCATATTTATTTTTCGTGTTTCTAAGTTTGGTACTTTCATGGTTATATATATTGGTGCATAACGAGATGGAATTTTCGAATATGTTAGCATTTATCTTCTTTAGTTTTTGTTGCTCAGTAATGTTATGGAATCAATTGGAAACAACAAAGGTATAGATAGATTGCAGTATTGCACACAGTTTTAAAACTAGAAAAAACTTCCAACTTGTTCATTAGGAAGCTCGAACCTGCTGAGAAATTATGATTATTTTTCTCAATGTAACGATTCTGTCGCTCTTACCAACAAAAGATTGCTGTAACTTCTAAGAGAGTGTATACTGTATAGTCACTCAAGTGTAAAGGTGCTCAAAATTGGATTTTTGATTTTAAGTCGAACAAGTTGAACCATGGTACCATGGTACTTAGGATATAGATTAATGTTTGCAGGTATGCTTTTGCATCAGAGCTCCTTTTCTGTTTTTATTGAAGTGAAAACTGATACATGAAGCAGTCATTGCAGAAATGTTCAGCAGCAATCATCCGAGATGCAAGCTGTAGAACATATTTCTTATTGCGCTTGGCCGGTACTGCTAATACATGCATATGAGGGTTCAAATATTTGTGAGTGAATAAACTGTTTTAAATAAGTGTATAGCCACTTGGATCAAAATACAAGCTCAAATGGATAAAAGATTCTGCAAGGAAAACAGTCAACCAAATAAGAAAATAAAAAAAGAAACTTCAACTTTTTTATGTTCAATTTTTAATGGGCCAACACAAGTAGTGATCCACCTGAATGGGGCGCCCCACTGGGTCGATGGATCGAGTTTTCTGACCCATTGGATCATACAAATTGGGCTGGTCGGATCGGATATGGATCGAACCCGGCCCGTCGACAACCCTACATCACCAAATGAATGCGTCTGTGATTAAAGTTTTATTGGAAGACAGGATACCAGAAAGTCAAAATGCTAGGACAAAACCGATATGAATTAGGTTGTGTTGACAAAACTAGCGGTAACAGTAAATAATAACGGGAAGCGGTTGCAAGAAGCAATAATAGGAAGCGGCAACAAGTAGCATTTATATATCAACGCTACTTTATGTAGCATTTCTAATACTAGCATTATAAAAGAAACCTAAAACGCTACACATTCCTTGCCAAACAAGCTTTATATTTCAAAGACTAAATGCTAGGTGGTCCAAAACGCTCTAAAACGTTGTGCACCAAACATACCCATATCTAGAACTTTGTAAAGGCAACATTCTTAACAATGCATATTTCTAAGGTTACTGTAACACATGCTTGGTATCAAATTCAAGAAACTAAACATGTCCTCAAGAAAACTTAGTAAAAAGGCTACCACTGTAACACTTGTACACCAGGAACAGAAAAAACCCTTTTAGAGTCTTGATAAATATTAAATGCATACATCTAACACATACTAAAACTATCTAGTAAAACTGCAATCTCATTGCACAAATACCCGAAAAATCATCCTTAATAATATGTAACCTTATCATTACAATTTTCATAGAAACTGGTTTCATGACTAAAGACATAAAATATCAAAAAGGTGTATCCATTCCGCTTCTTGTTTCAGCTGGGCTATACAAAGCTGACCTGTTTCTTGGTCTATTTTCCTCTAACTGCTTAACCACTTCTTCCATGGTTGGTCTAACCGACGCAACTGGTGCACAACAACCCATAGCCAACTTCAGTGCGTGAACCAACCCATCTTCCATTGGACTCCTGATACCTTTTAAAACCTCAACATCAAATACCTCCATTGTGGTTTCTTCCAAAACCGCCACCTTAACCACTGCTGGTAAATCAACAAACCCATCCCGAACCCCGTTCTTCCCAGGCTTTTTTCCTAATAAAATTTCTAACAACAATATCCCAAAAGCGTACACGTCTGTTCTTGAATTGCAACTTTTCATTTTTTGAAGTTCGGGAGCTTTGTAGCCGTCGGCTTTTGCTGATGCGATGATTTCGTCGGCTACTGCTGGAATCATGAGCTTGTAGAGCCCGAAATCTGTGAGGCGGGCAACAAAGAAATCGTCGACGAGGATGTTTTTTGATCTTATGTTGCCATGAGTAATTGGTGTATCGATAGTTGAATGTAGGTGTGCTAGACCTTTGGCTATAGCTAATGCGATCTTGTGACGCCTGGCCCAGTTCAAAACGGGCTTCCCGGGCTGATTCTCTGAAAAAAAAAAGGAACCACGGGTTATTAATCAGTCAGGTGCATTGTAAATCGGTTTATATAAATGAACTAGCAGCATGCATCCACTATAATAAAATATGATAGCAGTGTCATTTATATGGAAGCGGGTCAGTGGGGTTGCATTTCATCATGGGTAAATTAGGGTGACAAAAGAATAGCTATAAAGGAAATGTGTCAAATGGGTCAACTGGGTCGAAAGTCTGAAGTGTAATGGAAATGCTTGCAAATGTATTGTTTCATTTAAAAAAAAAAATCAAAATATTATGAAATAAATTGTTATCAATTTTGTAAATTTAGAGAAAATGTAGGTCAACCCAACTCGGCATGTGTTGACCTGCACTTCCAAGTGACCTGTTAAATCTATATTGGCCAATCAGTCCTTCACCCAACCAGCCCCTATTGCCACCAAAATTTTTTGTCATAGATGATTCTTTTAACTGCGTATGGAAACACTATCATGAGAAACTAACTACCATCGACAATATTAGAGTCTAAGAAAGAACAAAAAGGCATGCAATCTCCGGATAATTAATCAGTAGCAATCGCCCAAATGTGGAGATTTTCAGCAACAAGACCAGAATAGGTTTTTCTGTCCTACTAACAACTCTTATCAGACACAATAACAATCCTATTTTCACTTTTATTGCGTAAATACAAGAATTATTTGCCTCAATCCTGTACATATACAGTGGTTTGTTCACAATAAACAAAGAGTATGATAGTCAGAAACAGCATTTGATATAGTTATATTAAGCATTATTTAATTACCACTATCAGGAACTGATCAGCAAGAAAAAGGATTTTAGGCAATGACTGAAAAAAGCGCAACTACAATCACTCGATATACATATCTTAACGCACATATTAAAATGTAATACAGCCATATCAAGCATGTTTCAACTTTTAAGCAACTATCATCTAATACATACCGTAAAGCGCATTATTGATAATAACATATTAAAATAATGCATTGTTTGAGAAACTATTATCAAACACACATATCATAAATCACATTATATAAGGTAGCAAATAATTTCATGCATATTTAACTAAACTAAACATGCATTAATACACCACATTAGTTAATGTAATAAAGTTGTAAAGTTAGCAACATCGACCCCATTGCTAATGAATTGGTCGATTTGGATGGGGTTTTATCTCAAAAGGTTTTAAAACTCTAATATGAGGAATTCAAATATTTGGCTAAAGAAAAACGGGCCATACAAGTTGAGAATCAATGTTTACTGCACACAACCTCCCAGTCGTTTTAGTCAAAGACTTAGATTAATACTGTAATAACATTGTTTTTGTAACTGTTAGATCACGCAATAAAATAAGACAATCTAAACTTGTTTTGACTCGTTGCCCAACATATCTAAACCTCCCATCTTGCAAAGGTATATCATGTGTAATTTATTATAATTATCAATCAAAATGGTAAAGCACCCAATATAACACGCAACACAGTTATTATAGCATGATTTAATGAAAATTGCAAGGTAAATAAGTGATTAGATAATTTACCATGTAGGAGCTCATGTAGAGTTCTATTAGGAAGATAATCATAAATCAGCAACTTCTCCCCTCTCTTCCCTTGATAAAACGCTCTCAACGGAATTAAACTCTCATGTCTAATCCTCCCCAATTGCTTAATCACCGGCATACACAAACTACCATCTTTACAACTCCCTTCCCTCAACAACCTTAAAGCAATGGTCCCCCCATCCGCCAATTTCGCCTTATAAATAGTCCCATAACTAGTCTTTTCCATAACTTGACCCGTTGCATTCAATACATCTTCCAATGTCAAATGCTCACCACCTTGAAACAAAATCAACTTTCCTTCACCAACGCTGCCACCATTTTCATCCTCTTCACCTTCATCAAACTCCTCATCTTCCAAATCCAAATTCTTCTTCCTTTTCCCTTGTGAATAGCCAATTAACAACGAAGCAAAAACCACTATCCCTGACATTAAACCAATCACAATACCCGCAATAGCACCCGAACTTAAACCATTACCACCATGTGACATCCCTCTACATGCCTTCAACGGCTCACCACATAAACTAGCATCATTTCCTTCAAATGACTCAACCCCAAATTTCAACCCTCCAAAACTCGGCAAAACACCCGAGAAATTATTATAACTCAAATTCAATTTCTCCAAATTTAACCCACTCAACCCACTAGGAATCTCACCAAAAAACTTATTACTACTTAAATCAATCTCCTTAATCCCTTTAAACCCTATCACAAACTCCGGAAAAGAACCCGAAAAATTATTACCACTCAAGTCTAGATACAAAAACTTCTCACAGCTAACATTATGCAACCCAGGCTCGGGCACTAACCCTGACAAAAAATTACCATTTAACCTCAACCCAACCATTTCATTACCACATAAGTTCCAAATAGACCCTGGAACTGACCCACTTAACCCATTATGACCCAAATCAATATCTTTCAATGAAGAACTATATCCTAGCTCAAAGGGTATAGAACCAGTGATACCATTAACAGATAAATAAAGATTCTGCAAGGAAGCAAGCTGACTTATCTCAGGAGGAAGTTGACCTGAAAGATTAGCAGATGGAAGCTGTATAGACACAAGGTGTAAGCTTGGTTCAAAAGCAAGTGAGATATTATTATAGTCTAATGAAGATGGTGAACATGATAATGGTGTGGTGCTTATTGACCATTTTAAGCCTTGCCATTGGCATATAGGAGTAGTGATGTTCCATGAGTTTAGGATTTGGTTTGGTGTGGTTCCTTGGAGGGTTGGTTTGATTTTTGTTAAAAGGGTTGTTATGTCTTGTGATGGTGTTTTTGAGATGGTGTTTGTGATGAGGAATATGATGATGGTTAAGGTGAGAATGTGTGAAACTGAAACTGCCATTGTTGTTGGGAGTTTGGGAAAGAGAGAGAGGAGGAGAGGAGAGGGTTATTTGGAAGTGGAAGTGAAGTGGAGTGTCTTGTTGTTAAGAAAGTGTTTTGACTGGTATTAATGTTTGTGTTTTTTTGCATTTTGGTTTTGTCATGTATTAATTGTTTGGTGTGACTTGCAAGAGTGAAAAGTTAGTAGCAAAAGAGTGGCTTGTACATGTATGAGAATTAAGTATGAATGTATAATAACTCTTTTGTTGTAGACAGTAAGGGATCCATGGTTAAGAGTTATCAGACTCATTTTAAAAGAAATATTAAAGATCATGCTCGTTTTTAAAAAATGTATACAATTTGATATAGTTCTACACTATGTAAAAAAAATTAATGGGGTTTTCGTGCACGTCTAAGGACCCTTTTGGTCCGCCCCTGGTCGTATAACTTTGTAATATCTTTTATGGTATCTTTCTATCTAATTTGTTTTAAAATAAGTATTTGCTATAAAACAGTGATTAAAATGTTTTTAAAAGGTCAATATTTTTTATTAGTGGAACTAATTATCTCACAATATACAACCACAAACTATCTTACATGTTTCAAGTAAAACTTGAACTCACAACTATTTAATTAAGGAGCTTCTCACACATCAAAAGGTACAATTATAACACAAGCCATTTGTAACTCATTATGTGCAATTTGAAAGTTTACTTCAATTTGGGACGAAATTAGCATGTGAAAAATAATATTGAGGCTGATTCATCGCCTCGTTAAGTAAAAAATTTCACCGACTATGCATGACGTAACTCTTTCTGATAAAAGTTTTTCAACTTTAAAACCAATATAGTTATTAGTTACGCGACTGAAGGCTACCAAATTATTCAGACACAGTTTGGAAGTGGATACCAATTTTAAACAAACTAAAGTAGTAATTTGAGACTGTTTTATTTATGTGAAAGTAAAGCAAAGTTACACTTTAAACTAGCCACTTTTGGGTGCACAAAAGAAAAAGAACATTACTGTATTTCTATTCTATTTTTATCTTTTAGCTTTTCGAAGGGAGGAGTGTATGTACGGGAATGTGTGAATTTATTGTAGGGAAAGCTGAAGAGAGTGTTGACTGGTAGTAATTTTGTTCCCACTTTAACCTATTTCAAAACATTAACCATTATTTTTGTTCCTTTCATGCTCCACCGTTGGATCAAGATCGTACGGTGGAAAATTAGAGGATGTAACCTGAAAAGTGGCTGATTGTTTAATGAAATCATATGTTTTTTTATGGTTTTGTTTTTTCGTGTCTTGTAATTAAAAAACATTAACCATGATCCTAGTAGCCGTTTTAATGTTAAAACACTTTTAAGCCATAAAAACAATAGTAACTACTAACTAGTTACTCCATTTTGTTTATATACTTATATTTCCGTTGTACCAAATCAAATGGGAGGTGATGTATACATCATAATAAGTTAGGCTGCATGCAATAGGTCGATCGAGGCAATGCTCGATCGACAGAAGACTCGATCGCCCTTGTTACTCGATCGACTGAAGACTCCACTTGGTCGCGATCACGATCGAGTTTAAATGTTTAATTTCAAAAAAATTACCGTTTTTTGCAACGGTTTAAAAAAAAACCTTTATAAATACACAATACAAACACACTTCAATTCACAAATCTATTTCACACAATTCAAACTCAAAATACTTCTCAACACAAGAGTTAATATGGCTTGCCGTCTCCCCCATTCCGTTGAAGATATGCAAGTGTACGTTCAAAATCAATGCAATAACGACGATGAGGCTCGAAAAAACGCTATTATAAGCGTCATCGAATTGTTTGACCAGGCGAAGGCTGAGAAGGAATAGATGAGAGAAAACTACAAGAGTTGCAACGACATTACGCCTGAACTAAAAGCTGTGATCGACAAATTTTTGAAAGATCAAGCCCGCAAAGATCGCGAGATTGCTGACAAGTTGTGGCGGTGTGTTAGGTTCCCATATTGGTAACACAAGCATCAATATAAGAAATAGATAAGAGAAAGGATCGGTTGAACAAAGACAAACACTTATGCGTATGAAATAAGAAAGGTTATGCGTATGAAGTGAAATGAATTGAACAACCAACCTTCAATAGAAGGTTTACAAGAGTATTTATAGGGCAAGGAGCTAGGGCAACACATCTATACTCCTTCCCTTCTTATGGGCTTGGGCCAAGGCTTATGGGCCTTCTACATAAGCCTTAGCTTAATAACTAACATAAAGGCCATATTAAGCTAACTATTACATATGAATCACTAACACTTGAATTAAGGTTTAGGAGTGATTCCAACAATCTCCCCCTAAGTGTTGGTGATGAATGAAAGAGTAATAAACGTTGTAGGTGCAGATGTAATAGTAGCTTTGACGTCTTCTGACATTCTTCTTTCTTGTGAGAAGAAGTGTCTTGATTCGAACAATCTCCCCAGAGTAGAGAAATTGTTTCCTTTGAGCAGTTATGTTTTGACGTCATCATTTTCTTTGTTCTTTGATCTTTGTTCTTTGTGATGATAGTGATAAACATTTAGGAACTTAGTGTTGACAGCAATTCGTGGCATGATGATGTTGTGTTTGTCCAAATCATTAATGATGTCTGAAAAGCGATGATGATATGACTCTAAGGTCTCTCCTGGTTCAATCATGAAGTGTTCATAAGCCAAGTAGATTTTAGATTTCATGTCTTCCTGATTGAGTGTAGTGCCTTCCATAAGAAGATGAATATGTTCCCACATTGCTTTTGCAGTCTTTTGAGCATCAACACTTCGAAGGATTGGATTGGGTAATCCTAAAAGGATGTATTGCATTGCTAGTTCATCGACTTCAAAATGTAGAAGTTCATCAGCAGTGAGGTCTGAGATAGTTGCAATATTTGTAACATCATCTCTTGGTGGATTGGCATCTGGATCTGAGGGTGTGACAACAGTAGGCATCTGAAATGGACCTTCCATAATGACCTTCTTTAAAAACTTTCCATGTGGCTTCTTTAGATCACAAAACCTAAAGAACCTTATCACCCATTGATCATAATTTCCGGGAGTGAGCATTGGAGGTCTATCAAGTGAGCCAGCTTCATGAATTGATTGTTGGCTACTTAAGGCTTCACACATCTTGCCAAACCATGTCGGTTCCTTCATAGTACTCCTGGATGGATGTTGATTGTAGAAGTTTGTGTAAGGTTGTACTTGAAGACTATGTGGTGGTTGAACCATTTGTGGTGGAATTGCTCCTAGTTGTGGAGTATGTTGTTGATTAAATTGTTGTTGATAAATTTGTTGTTGTTGATTAAATTGTTGATGTTGTGGACTTAGTTGTTGTTGTTGTTGTTGTTGTTGATTATAAGTGTAAGGAAAATAGCTAGAGTATGGTGGTTGTGACATGTTGAAAACTTGTGTTGTTAAATGGATCTTTGTAGTCGAATGAAACGTTGTTGATGAAGTATCCTTAGGCGTAGAAACCAAGTGTAGGCAAAGTAACACTTAAGCGTAAAAACACCAAACTTACGCGTAAACGTGATAGTTACGCGTAGGATTAGCTTACGCGTAAGAATTGAGAAACACTAAAGTTATGCGTAAACTGAAAGTTAAACGTAGAAAACTTAGGCGTAGGATTAGCTTATGCGAAAGACAGAGCTTAAGCGTAAGAATAATCTTATGCGTAATGAGTTCTACGCATAAGTTTGAGCTTATGCGTAAGATTAGGGTTTTGCCCAAAAGATCCTTTACACTATCACAGTGTAAAAGATATCCAAAGTCGAAGTGTTTTCAGGCTTATCCAAGCAAGAAAAACACTGAGTAAACCACGAAACTGAAGATCAAACCAAGGATGAGTTACGCGTAACTTTAGGGTTTTGCTACGCGTAAAAATCAACAAAAATTTATTTCTGCCCAATGATGTTTCTAAACCAGATTTATGTGATGAAACAGCTTCAATATCACCAAAATAACACAAAAGTATGAAACTTGATGATCCAAAACTTCTAAACACCTTATGCGTAGAAATGAAACCACGTATAAAACCAAGCTTAAAAACAATGAACCACACGTAAAGTTTGAAACTTTTTGCTAAAAACAGATATTTTAACACCTTAAAACGTTGAAAGTACAATAATCTTGGATTGAAAAGTGTAAAAAAGACGTTTTTAAGCGTGACAAAGTATGAAACTGTTTTTACGCGTAAACCACAAGACTAACTTCAAAAACAAAAGATGTTCACCCAACTATTTGGCGAATGATACCACTGTTAGGTTCCCATATTAGTAACACAAGCATCAATATAAGAAATAGATAAGAGAAAGGATCGGTTGAACAAAGACAAACACTTATGCGTATGAAATAAGAAAAGTTATGCGTATGAAGTGAAATGAATTGAACAACCAACCTTCAATAGAAGGTTTACAAGAGTATTTATAGGGCAAGGAGCTAGGGCAACACATCTAGACTCCTTCCCTTCTTGTGGGCTTGGGTCAAGGCTTATGGACCTTCTACATAAGCCTTAGCTTAATAACTAACATAAAGGCCATATTAAGCTAACTATTACATATGAATCACTAACACTTGAATTAAGGTTTAGGAGTGATTCCAACACGGTGTGTTCAAAAGATAACGGACAACGTCAGCACCAAAATCAATTGGAGCTATCGGGAGAACAAAAACGATGGTGTAGGTGCATCAACTTCGACTACCAACTTCGAGCTACCGGGGGAACCTCTGCTAGACGAGGAAGATTTGGCTCGCATCGAGGGATTTGCCGGTTATCGTACTCCCTCGTATGACTCTGCATGCGGGGAGCATTCAGATTAGATTTATGATTTATGTATTTCGTATCGTTTTTATATTTAATATATTATTGTTTTTATTTAGTATTGTAACATTTTAATTATTAATGAAATTTTATTTTGTGTTAAAAATGTTTTTTTTTTAAATAAAAAAATAAAAAAATGAACTTGGTCGCCCTTACTGGGTTATCTAATCGCCTGAAGGTCGTTGTAAAGAGAAAGCTGACGTGACAGGGAAAATGAGAGGGATTGAGGCTCCTTACTGAAGACAGCCTTATGTGTACATTATATACATCTATAAATAGTGTTGTATCATGTGCATGACAAATATTTTTACCAGTTTAAAAAAGGTTTTAAAGTGATAAAATAAACATATGATTTGCTTACAGTGATCTCCGGTATGTACCTTTAAAGTGTAAAAAAATGCAAAATCTTGAAAATTATATTTAGTTATAATAAATTACTGTAAGGTTAATGGACTACATTTTTTACTGAAAAAATAAATGTTTAAGTGTACTAATTACACGTTAAATTCATTTGTTTACACTTAAAAATGTCCGGTAATTATATGCATTTGTTTACACTTAAAAGGTGTCTAGTGATCGCTCATTGGCAAATTTGAAATGACATTTTGTTACTGTAATAAACATTGTAATAACCGTACTTTTTAAAAATGTGTGACCCATATACATGTTCATTTCTAGACCTACCATTTTTTTTGGGTTAATATACAAAAAAGTTACTAAACTTTCAAAAATATTTGTCCTAAGTCACTAATGTTTATCTTCTGTCATCTAGGTTACTATACTTTACGTAACCGGTTATCTTGGATACCAATAGTGAGACGACCTACTGTTGCCGGTTAAATGCTGACGTGTATACACACCGATGTTTAATTCCTGTCATCTAAGGTACTAAACTTTGCGAAAAATTTGTCATAAGTCACTAATGTTTCATTCCTGTCATCTAAGGTACTAAACTTTGCGAAAAATTTGTCCTAAGTCACTAATGAAAATTTTGTCCTAAGTCACGAGTTGTGGCACATGTTACTGAACCTTTAAAATTATACGTTTTATACGATTTTATACACCTTTTATACGTTTTTATTCATTTTCATTCGTTTTTATACGTTTTTGTTTGTTTTTTTACGTTTTTGTCCGTTTTTATACGTTTTCGTCAGTTTTTGTCCCATTTTTTACGTCCGTTTTTATATGTTTTTATGTTTTCATCCGTTTTTATACGTTTTTGTCAGTTTTTATATGGTTTTATACATTATTTATACATTTTTTTTCGTTTTCATCCGTTTTTATTCGTTTTCATCCGTTTTTCTACGTTTTCGTCTGTTTTGCTTACGTTTTCGCCTATTTTCTTATGCTTTCAAACATAAAAAAGGGACGAAAACGAATGAAACATAGAAAAACGGGCAAAAACATAAGAAAAATGGACGAAAACGTAAAAAACAGACGAAAACGTATAAAAACGGATGAAAAAGAATTAAAACGTATAAAAAATGTACAAAACCATATAAAACGGACAAAAACGTATAAAAACGGATGAAAACATAAAAACGGACGTAAAAAATGGGACAAAAACGGACGAAAACGTATAAAAACGGACAAAAGCGTAAAAAAACAAACAAAAAAGTATAAAAACGAATAAAAATGAATTAAAACGTATAAAAGGTGTATAAAATCGTATAAAACGTAAAATTTTAAAGGTTCAGTAACATGTGCCACAACTCGTGACTTAGGACAAATTTTTTATTAGTGACTTAGGACAAATTTTTAGCAAAGTTTAGTACCTTAGATGACAGGAATGAAACATTAGTGACTTAAGACAAATTTTTCGCAAAGTTTAGTGACTTGTTTGTATAGGTTTAGTAACGTATGTGCCAAATCCGGTTACCAATCCTTCGAGTGACTAGGGTGACACTTATAAAAAGGTTTAGTAACATATGTGAAAAACCCGTGAAGTATAGTGACCTAGATGACAGAATACAAACATTAGTGACTTAGGACAAATATTTTTGAAAGTTTAGTAACATTTTTGTATATTAACCCTTTTTTTTTTAGAACGACAACCAAATATTTCATATTATACAATTACAAACTATCTCACGATGTTCTAAGCAGGACTTGAACTCACAATCATTTGGTTGTGAAACTTCTCACATAACAAGAAATACCGTTGAGACACAAGCCTTTTGGTGACCTACGCATCTTTGTTGCTTATTTCTAAATACAAATTTTCATCATCTCAAAAGTAAATTTCGTTTTCGTAGTTGGCTAGTTGCGTAAAATATTAACGCAATCATGTTATTAAAAAATGCAACATTCTCTCACAAGCCTATCAACTTTTTCTTTATATGAAACGACAGTAGCGGTTGTTTTCAAACTAGATAAAATATCAATCTACCAAGATTGTTGTAATGTTTGAAAAAGGAATATATATGATATGAATGATGTGTTATTGTGTCATTGTGGACCGTGGCACTAAAAGGTGTTTAAGAGGCATGCCTGCAAAAAGTGGCATAACAAGACATCCTTTCTTTTTGTTTCCCTTAACTATTGGGTTACGAAGAATCTAGTAAATCCCAATCAAAGCTGTTATTCACAATTTCATATTTTGGAAGTCCTATGCGACAATCACAAACTTAATACAAAGGTCATTTGGGTACATGCGGCAAAACTAGTTATATGCTGTAAGTAGTTATAAATTACAAAACTGTTAACATAAGCGATAAACTATATTTTTTTTTAATAAAAGTGTGTGTTGATACAAAAGTTGGACGTTCCTGATTTGGAGCTCCGGTTCTCGTACCAATTGAGAATTGCTGCTTGAGACCTGCGCACTAAGAAACAAGAAACACCGTTAGGCTTACCGTGGGATTGTCTCCCACGATTATCCTCCGGCGTGAGAGTGAGTAATCGGTTTAGGGTTTAAGGAGTTTTAGGGTTATGAGATCGTACCTTAAACGAGGGATCTGATTCCCTTTATATACGCACGGAATCTGATATGCCTGGGCTCGAGCCCAAGACTCATTTAGCTATTAGGGTTTTATCTTGTCTTATAAATACTCTTTGTAATATGTTAGTTCATCATTCAATCAAAGTTTAAGATCAATAATTCTCTAGTTCTTCTCTTCTAATTCTTAAGGAGCTAGCACACGCTTGAAGTGGTGCCTTATCCCGATACAACCCCTAACAGGGTCGTATCAATTGGTGCTTTCGTTGAGAGTCCTCATTGAGAGGGCTACCAAATTAGGGTTCCAATTAAAAAAAAAGTAAATAAATAAATAAATAAATTATTGTTCATCGATAGCTATTCACAGTACTGTTCATCGCACTATTCATCATACTGTTCATCGGCACTGTTCACATGTACTGTTCATCGGAACTGTTCACAGGTACTATTCATCAATACTGTTCACTTTTCACGAGTTATTGTTTTTCGAGTTTTTATTCATGGCATCGGGTAGCAACGATCGGGACGCACTATCTAAGCTCTTGCAAATGGGTACGGTGTCCGAATATCATAATGAGTTTGAGATACTTATAAATCGAATAACGGGAATCTCTCAAAAGTTACTTAAATCGTTTTATATCTCTGGACTTAAACCGCTTCTACAATGTGCACTCTTAAGGTTAGCGCCTACAACTTTAGAAGAAGCATGTTCCATAGCCCGTATAATGGAGGCTCGTTTTGAGATAATTGAAGGGAAAAAGCTGAATATTGAAGAGAAAATAGATATCGTTCTATCATGGCCAAGTGAAGAAGTTCCATATGTGATTAAAGATTCCTTAGATGCTAATGAAGATACTGGTGTTGTTGAGGTTAGTAGCGCTATAAACGATGTTTTTGATATTGGTGAGAGTAATATGGAAAGCATAGAAGTTTGTAGTGAGTTTAGCGAATTTTCAGAAAATAAAGAAAGTGTGGAAGATGTTGTTGTGGGTGGTGGTGAAGCGTGTAGGGTTGACGAAGATGAGTCGAATATAGTGATATTGCTACTTAAGGATGGAGGTGGTATATCTGATGATAGTATATATGAAATAAATTTGGGTTTAATCAAGGAGTTTGTGATTAAGATGTTGGAGGCTAGAGATGTTTCCGGAGAGAGTTTGGTTTTTTGTTTTAAGCGGGTATATCGCGAGAAGAGTCGTAGGGCAGCAAGAGATGGAAGAAGGGTGTTGTGTTATGCGAAGAAGAAAACAATGGATGTTGCAATTCAAAGAAGATCATGGAATCCCGAAATTAAGAAAACTTTTGAAGACAACACCTTGAGGGCAAGGTGATTTTGAAGGAGTGAGGAATGATATGCCTGGGCTCGAGCCCAAGACTCATTTAGCTATTAGGGTTTTATCTTGTCTTATAAATACTCTTTGTAATATGTTAGTTCATCGTTCAATCAAAGTTTAAGATCAATAATTCTCTAGTTCTTCTCTTCTAATTCTTAAGGAGCTAGCACACGCTTGAAGTGGTGCCTTATCCCGATACAACCCCTAACAGGGTCGTATCAGAATCCTTGTTGGTTCCGTGTTCCCCAACCTTCGGCGTATCCCGCCTAAGTCGGTTGGGAATGATTATCTTCTTATTTTAGAAGATATCGGATATCTATTCCGTAAATAGATATGGGCTTGGGCTTTCGTGAGCCCAAACATGTATTAATATTGACCCAGTTCGTACCAGGCCTGAAAGTATCGGACTGTAGTCGGGTTCATGACCCGACTCCAGACTATACGTCATCATGTCCCCCCAGTCTAGTATGCGCAGTGCGTAACTGCGGGTGCTAGACTAATGACCGTAATCATAAAATAAATAACATACGAAACGTATGAAAGAAACCAGACGCCTACCCGTAGGTACAATGTATCGAGACATCTAAGTGAATAGTCACTGCCTCGTTAATCGGGGGAAAGTTACTGCCCCGTTGTCACATCAAGCCATCTCAACCACACAATGAAAACTAGTGGAATCCACGTGTCGCCAATCGTGTGGTAGAGGAGGAGTATATAACTTGGCGATTCATTTTCACCGGATTCCTCACAGTAAAAAACGCCATCCACCATTTCTAAAGCAGTTTAAGAGCTATAATCCCCAAAAGTAACCAACCACAAAGGTAACCGCGCATGCGATATAGCAAAAAAGTATATCATCATGGTTAAACAGTTGTCTGACTTCACCTCCGACCTTAATTTGATCGATCTGATGGAATTTACCTCAGATTACTTTATACCCCGGGACGTGCATCCAGTGGTTCCGGATGCGCGAGCCACGATTGCGGATTTCCCCGAAGGGAAAGTGGGTGTATACACACGGTTATTCGAATTTGCGAATCAACGTGTGCCCCTGTCACGCTTTCTGTGCGATGTGTTAAACTATTATACGCTACACATATCGCAGCTGCATTGTATCGGCGCGGCTAAAATTACCAATTTTGAGGTAAATTGCCGTATGCTGGGGATTAACCCCACCATCCACCTATTCCGCGCCTTTTATCACACCACATGGGCGCATGGGTGGGTGTCTTTTGCAAAGCGCGCTGGTAGACTGCAGTGTTATACGGATAAATTAGATGCCCTTAGGAATTGGAGGGAGTATTTCTTCTGGGTAGATAATACATGTTTTCCCTGGGATTATGATTTTTATACCCGGGGAACGCTACAGAGGGATGAGTGCCCATTGCCTGGGTCTTATAACGTCGAGGATGCGGAACTGATAAATGCTAACCGCATCCCCATTAGTGCGTATCCTGAGGGATTTTTGGTGCACATGGGAATCAGTCGCAATTATTTTGGCCCCGAAGATGAGATCCCTATCTTTTTAGACGCCAATGGCCAGGGTGGGTACTTATTCCTCCGTACTTCTGTGTGTAAATAATGTAAGAACAATCTTCTGTCTATGTGGCGCATTATATAACCTGTTTGCATATATGTCTTGTCTTGCGCAGAAATGGATCTCTTCACCGTCGTACAGCTAGCGAAGCCCGTTTCCGTAAAGACAGGAGTAAGGCTGCTGAAGGATGATGAGGAGCCCATTCTAGCTGCGACTGCAGGGCGTGTCATGGAACTGAATGCTGGAGATACAGGGACCAGTTCTTCAGTTGCAGTGGAGGCAACGCCTCTGCAGAGCCGTCCCAATCCTGAAGTAACTTCGCTGGTAGCGCAGTCAACGCCCGTAGCTGTGGCTCATCCTGAAGAGGAAGAAGAAGAAGAGGCTGCGCTTAGTCGCAAAAGGACCCGAAGAGATGATGGTGCGGGCTCTTCAAGGAAGAAACGTCCCGTGGTTCAGACTGTGGAGTTGTCCTCCACTGATGAAGCGTCGTCGCACCCGTCTGCCGATGACGCGGAGCCAAAGTAAGTAAAACCATATATGTATAACCTTCTGTTAGTTGGTGAATGTGCTAGTTGTAATTCTAACATTGCGCTGGTGATTATTCGCAGGGTGGAGCAGGTCATAGAGTCACCTCCCAAGGCGAGTCCGATACAGTCAGCGCATTCTGAGCCGCCGAGCCAGGATAATGAAAACCAAGCTGATGCAGATGTGCCGTTGGATCAATTAGTTGAAGAATTGGTTCAATTCTCCGCTCATCAGGCTTCGTTAATTGTGAAGCTGAAAGATCGAGTATCTGGTGAGGAGGACCAAAGTTCAAAGAAGGACCAAACAATAGATCTGTTGGAGGCGCAGCTGGCAAGCACCCAAGCGCAACTGGATAGCGCCCGTGCAGAGGCTAATGATCTCAGCGCATATGCGCAAAAACAGGCCGAGGACAAGATGGCACTAATGTGTCAAATAAGTCAGGATCGTGCTGAGGCTGCCAGGTACAAGTCTGTGTGCCGCTGGGCCCTTAAACATCTAGAGCAGGGCAAGGAAAGTTTGTTTGCACAGTTGGGGGAGCTTGCGGCCACTGTGAGCTGGTCCTTGGAAGTGCAGGAGGCTAAACTGCGCAAGATGAGCATTGAGTACGACGAGGAGTTGTATCCTCAGCTCATGTCCACCATAGCGGAGCGCAGGTGGCTCATAGGCCACGGTCTTCGCCTAGCTGCCCGGAGCACCCTGGAATCGCCAAAGGTGGTGAATGCCTTCGGAGAGGTTGTGCAGTGTGCTCTAGAGCGTGGTAAATCAGAGGCAGTGGAACAACTCCATGATGCAGAACTGTTGAAAGCACCTGTTGATAAAGTACCGGGTTATGATGCTGAATCATATGATCATTTGGTCGCTGCCATGCAAAGAATGAAAGACTTAGAGCTCCCAATGATATCGGAACTTGAGCGCGACCAAGATTATCCGATAAATGTTATTATGGCAGGGTTGACATTGGCGCGTCATCGTGCTGAGGACGCCGACACCCAGCCGGACTATTTTTTGAAGCCCCATGAGTCGCAGCTTCAGGTACCTATGTTTGCGCGACCTAGGGATAGTCAGAATCCCTTTGCTTTAGAAAAAGAGGTGCCTTTGCAGGAGGTCTTGGAAGCGCATGCGACCCGCCTTGCTAAGAAAAAAGGTATTGCGGGCAAAGCTATTTTGTGTGGGGTTGGTGCAGCCCATTTGCCAAGGTCTGATGGAGTGCCAGTCAGTGTGGCCACCGTGTCGCATCAGGATGCAAATGTGTTGAAGAGTATCAGCGAAGTTAAAGATGCGACAAGTCATGTTGGCACTTCGTCACTTAGGCGTTGTAATAGCGTGTAGCGGATATGGTTGCTATCTTTTGTAATAACTCGTAGTTATAAATAAAGGTCTTTTTGTCGCTTCGGATATAACTAAAAAGTGTAATGTAAGCCTATCTGTTTGTCTTTGTATGTATGAAGAAACAAGCGTATAAGCCACTGCAAATGTAGGAAATTCATAGTCGTGTATGAAAATTATAGTATACTTGGAAAATAATTCTAAATATTTAAGCATAATCGTGTATGTTATAATTCACAGCGTACTGTAAATATCGTATTAAGGAAGCAAGTGTCTTGGCTCCAAAGTTGTTAAACATGCACGTGTGCATTGCTGCGCACCCGTCGTGGGGTGCGCACATATCTTATTCCAACGTCTTGAGAACAAGGTGTTTAACAAGGATGCGTGATCCAGTATTGATGGGTTTGCAACCCTCTTACTCAACAAGTTAGTTAGTAGGTCAACTTATCCTTTTACCATCGTGGGTTTATTTGTGGTGCATGCACGCCATCGTGGGCAAGAAATAAAAAATTGTTAAGACATACAGTATATGGAAATAACAACTTAAAATGTGTCGCGGAGTTAGCTAGAAACCGCGACGTTTTTATTAATACTTGCAAGTTTATCAAGAAATAACAAAGAAAACAGTAAATATGAAAAATAAAAACTGAGTACATGAATGTTTATTGAGCACTGAAAGTGCGGAGCGTCTGCGCGCTGTGCCGTAGCTATGCTTATAGGTAGCACCTCTTGAGGTTGCTGATATTCCATGTGCGCGGTAGGTCACGACCATCCAAACCTCGTAGCCGGTACGCGCCTGTGCCCGTTGCTTCGGTAACCTCATAAGGTCCTTCCCACTTTGGTCCGAGCTTACCTGTATCTTCAGCGTGGCTTGCCTCATTGGCGCGGTAGACAAAGTCGCCTGGTCTGAATGAAACACTGCGTACCTTGGCATCATAGTATCCTTTCATTTTTGACTTTGACCTTGCCTCCCGTATGGCCGCGCGTTCGCGTCTTTCTTCCAGTAGGTCCAAGTCGACACGTCTTTCGTCGTCGTTTGTAGTCACATTGATCTCCGCAGTGCGGATAGTTGGCATGCCGATCTCAGTGGGTATAACGGCTTCTGTCCCGTATACTAGAGAGAAGGGGGTATCCCCCGTGCTGGTTTTAACTGAGGTGCGGTGCGCCCATAGTACATGTGAAAGTTCTTCAACCCACCTTCCTTTGTGCTTGTCCAAACGTGCTTTAATTCCTTCACCCAGACTTCGATTTGCGCGCTCGACTAAACCATTGGTTTGTGGGTGCGTAACTGACGCAAAGTGTTGGGTGATGTTTAACTTTTCGCACCAATCTTTGAAGGGGTTGTCACAGAATTGTTTCCCGTTATCCGAGATGATTTCTCCAGGTAATCCGAAGCGGCATACTATGTTGTCCCAGACAAAGCGTTTCACCTAGTTGCCAGTAATTGTCGCCACTGCTTTTGCCTCGATCCACTTGGTGAAGTAGTCTATAGCTACTATGAGAAACTTGAGACCGCCTGCTGCTATTGGAAAAGGACCTGCGATATCAATGCCCCATTTGTAGAATGGCCACGGCGCCGTGATTGGCGTTAACTCATGATGTGGTTGGCGCGGTACGGGTCTGTGGACTTGGCAATCATTGCACTTCCTTATCAAATCCCGCGCATCTTTATGCATGGTTGGCCAGTAGTATCCCGATCGCATGGCGCGTGCTACAACAGACCTTGGTCCTGCGTGCATGCTACATGAACCTTCATGGATTTCTCGCAGCACATAATTTGCTTGTAAGGGGCCGACGCATCGAAGCCATGGTTGGAGGAAAGAACGTCGATACAGTATATTGTCACGCAATTCGAATCTCTGCGCTGTGCGCCGTATTCTGCGAGCTTCTGTATGTTCTTGGGGTAATGTCCCTTTGCTTAAGAATTCTGCAATCGGTGTCATCCATGTAGGACCATCCTCCTCTATGACTGCGGAGACTTCCATCTCCGATATTGACTTGCTTTTCAGTGTTTCCACCAGCACTTGCTTTGATAAGTGTGCGAAGCTTGTCGAGGCGATCTTGCTCAGTGCATCTGCTTTGCGATTTTCTCCTCTAGGAACTTGCTTGATAGTAAATCTGTCAAAGCTTTTGATCAGTGTCTTAGTCTTCTCAAGATACTGAATCATATTTTCTTCTTTGGCCACGTATTCACCCAACACGTGGTTGGCCACTAGCCGGGAGTCCACATTTGCTTCCAAGTTACGTACACCCATTCGAGCTGCAATGCGTAGTCCAACAATTAGGGCTTCATATTCTGCCTCATTGTTTGTCGAGGTGAATTCAAAACGCAGTGCGTAAGTGAATTCCATTCCCTCTGGGTTTGTGAGAATAAGGCCAGCTCCTGAGCCGTCCACGCATGACGACCCGTCTGTAAACAAAATCCATGGATCTTGTAGTTTTTTCTCGCTTGGTGTAGGTACCTCGTCAGTATCTGGCTTCTCGATGATGAAGTCTGCCAGGACTTGTCCTTTTATTGCGGTACGTGGTCTGTAAGAGATGTTATGTTCGCCTAGCAACACACTCCACTTCTGGAGTCGTCCTGACGCATCGGGTTTGGAGATGATCTGCTTGATGGCTTGATCTGTGATTACCGCTATCGGGTGCGCTTGGAAATACCGGCGCAGCCGCTTGGCAGCAAATACTAATGTCAGGACCAACTTTTCCATGGCACTATAGTTCATCTCCGTCTTCTTGAGCGCTTTGCTGACAAAATAGATAGGGGTTTGCACCGAGTCCCTATCTGTTAGTAGCACTGCGCTGACTGCCCCATGAGTTGCTGATAAATACATGATCAGCTCTTCCCCTGGTCGGGGTGCCACGAGTGTTGGGAGCGTTGCTAGATGCTGTTTGAGTGTGGTGAAAGCTTCTTCCGCCTCCGTTGTCCACCGAAAGTTACCCTTTTTTATACACTTCTTGAGTGTTTTGAAAAGAGGCAATGACTTTTCTGCTGATTTAGACAGGAACCTGTTAAGGCCAGCCAGTTTTCCATTGAGGGATTGGACTTCCTTCAGCGTGCGTGGTGAGGGAAGTTCTATTACTGCCTTTGTCTTTTCTGGACAAGGTTTTATGCCATCAGGTTCTATCAGGTACCCTAAGAACATGCCTTCGGTAGCGCCGAAGGTGCATTTCTTAGGATTTAGCTTCATGTTGATCTCTCGTAGAGTTTTGAATGTTTCTTCTATGTCGCGCACAAGCTCCTTTTCAGTATGGCTTTTTATGACCAGGTCATCCACATAGACTTCCAGGTTGCGGCCCACCTGTTTTTCAAAGGCATTGTCTACCAACCGCTGATAGGTGGCACCCGCATTCTTCAAGCCAAACGGCATTTTTGTGTAACAGTAAACGCCTTGGCTTGTGTGGAAAGCTGTCTTTTCCTCGTCCTCTTGAGCCATTTGTATCTGGTGATATCCCTTGTACGCGTCAAGAAAACACTTCAACGGGTATCCACACAAGGACTCTATTTTCCAATCTATCTCTGGTAATGGATAGCAGTCCTGCGGGCATGCTTTATTAAGGTCGGTGAAGTCTACACACATTCGCCAGCTACCATCGCTTTTTTTGACCATTACTGGATTAGAAAGCCAGTCGTGGTAATAGACTTCACGCATAATTCCCGCCTTTACCAATTTCTGTACCTCTGCCAGAATTGCCTGCGCCCTCTCTGGAGCTTGGCCACGCTTCTTCTGGCGTATCGGTGAGTATCCTTGTCGGATTCTAAGTTTATGCTCTGTGATCGAGCGTGGTACTCCAGTCATGTGTTTGGGCTCCCACGCGAAAATATCCACGTTCTTTTGTAGGAGCGCGCACACAGCTGCTTTGCCGTTGTCCGACAATGACCCTCCAATGGTTATTTCCTGGTCTGGGTATTCTGGGTGAATTGCGACCTTCAAGTTGGGGACTTTGGCTGCGCACTGCTTCGGGATGGGTTCCACTTCGCATGTAACTGTGTTACACTCTCTGTTTGGTACCGTGGCATTGTAAAGAGTGACAATGCCCCCTTCTACTGGGAATTTAAGCATCCCGTGCGCTGTTGATGGCACCGCGCGCATGGCTGATATCCCGGGTCTCCCAATAATGCCATTATATGATGAGGGGGATTTGATCACCATGAAGTCCATCCAGGTTGTCGTAGAGTGCTCTGCGTTGCCAACGCTGACTAGTAATCGCAGTTGCCCCATGGGCCATATTTTTTCACCTGTGAAACCGGTGAGTGCTGTGTTGACCGGATTTAACTGACTACGTATTTCAGGTCGTAGTCTTTTAAAGCAATGCTCATACATGATATTTGCCGATGCCCCACCATCGATGTACATGCGGTGTATGTCGTGACCACCCGCACTAATTTCAATGGTGAGGGGCTCTGCTGCTGCGTTATCCGCAGTTAAAGTAGGGAAAGAGATTTCACTCCTTCGGGAAAACTCCTGGCTGACCTTTTGTCTAGTGGTTCGTTGCCACGTCTGTATCATGTAGATTGTGTCGGCCTTATCTTTGGGTGTCTCCTTCTTGCTTCCATTCTTTTGCTTATCTCTTCCCTCTTTAATGTTTTTAACTAAGTGGTCCAGTCTGCCCTCCTTGACCATCTTGTCGATGAGTTGGCGCAGCTGGACACACTCGTTAGTGGTGTGACCTTTCTGCGCATGGTAGTCACAGTATCCATTCCCAGTGCGCCGATCTTCTGGTGTACGCATCTGTGGTGGTCTTGGGAAGTTCGCGCCTTCTGCTGCGAGTATTTCCTTTGGTGTTTTGATCAGGGGAGTATACCTGTCATTATCCCTGTCTCTGCCGCTCCTCTGGCTGCGATAGCTCCTATTACGGTTATTACCTCGGTCGTTGGATTGTCTCCCAGGTTGTTCCTGTGACCGGTAACTCGAATGGTCCTTTTTGCTATCCGCTGCGGCGGCTTCTCCCTGGACAAAAGACTGAGAGCGCTTCATAAGTTCTTCAAAGGTCTCAGGGATCTTGTCGTTTAACCTCTTGATGAGTTCTGGGTTATTAATCCCATTCATGAAGCCTGAGATCTTTAAGACTTCAGGGCATGCTTTAACCTGCATGCATTCATCTTTAAAGCGTTCCATGAACGCGCTCGTGGATTCTCCCTGGTTCTGTTTTACCCTGGCGAGTTCGACAGGATTTTTAGCACACTTTTTGCGTTGAGTAAAATTTAGGCGGAACGCCTTTCTCAACTCTTCAAAACCATTCACGCTCCTTCGTGGGAGTTTGTTGAACCAGTTCCGCGCGCTTCCCACCAGTGTGGAATTAAACATGTGGCACCAGACTGGTTGTGGCCAGTTTTCAATGGTCGCGGCTGATTCAAAGATTTTCAGGTGATCGTCCGGATCACCTGTTCCATCATAGGTCTTGACATTTGTAGGCATGCGTCTCTTCTTGTTCTCAGAGAAATCACTAATGCGTCTGGTGAACGCATCCACTTTCTGACGGCGCCACAGGAGAGACATGTCTTCCTCTTAGCTATCGCGTTTGTTTCTAGACTTCCAATGTCCTGTGTCGCTGTCCTCGTTATCCGAGGAGTTATCAGTAGAGGAATTTTCCTTCTTACGGCGTTTGCGCCGGCTATCCTCAGAGTCTGACCCGTAGTCCGGATCTGAAGGACTTTCACTTGGGGAGTGCTTTCGCCCCAGTCTGTCACGTACTTTGCGGCTACCCAATCTAGCGTATACACTGGCACGCCGTTCTTCTCTATCACTATCACTCAGGTGCTGCGAGTGAGATGTCTCATCCTCCTCAATTCTCCTCCCTATTCTGTTGAATACTGGGGGTCGGCCGCTATCTCTCCCGCGCTTTTCTTTCTGATAGCGCAGTGGGGAAGTTTCGTATTCAGAATCGAAGTTGAGTCGGGCCTTCAAGTTCCGACCTGATCTCGTTTTCTCTTCCTCTTGCATGAGGGCAGTTAATGTTTCGTAGTTTTGGGATACGAAAACTTCTGGTGCTAATTCCGGCGCGACTCCCTCGAGGGTGAGTGCGTTTGATTCTGTTGCTTTACCCTTATCCCGGCCTGGTGCCTCCGGTACCTTTGTTAGGTTAGTTTCTAGTACTGATTGGAAGGGAGTAGTAAAGACGGTGCGCAGTGGGTCTACTCCACTCGTGGTGGTTGTAGTTGCTTGGGTTGTTCCCGAGTGCGGTTCCACCAGAGGGAAGATCAAGTCTTGACCTGATCCCTTTTTAGTAGCACTGGTTGTCCCAGAGGTCTGCTTAGGGATTAGTCCACTCTGCGACTTCTTCCCCATAAGATCTGACTGCGATCGCTGATTGCCGTGCTTTGTCATTCTAGTGTCGGTTCTTAGTTTAAGGTCCCACGGATGGCGCCACTTGTTGATACAAAAGTTGGACGTTCCTGATTTGGAGCTCCGGTTCTCGTACCAATTGAGAATTGCTGCTTGAGACCTGCGCACTAAGAAACAAGAAACACCGTTAGGCTTACCGTGGGATTGTCTCCCACGATTATCCTCCGGCGTGAGAGTGAGTAATCGGTTTAGGGTTTAAGGAGTTTTAGGGTTATGAGATCGTACCTTAAACGAGGGATCTGATTCACTTTATATACGCACGGAATCCTTGTTGGTTCCGTGTTCCCCAACCTTCGGCGTATCCCGCCTAAGTCGGTTGGGAATGATTATCTTCTTATTTTAGAAGATATCGGATATCTATTCCGTAAATAGATATGGGCTTGGGCTTTCGTGAGCCCAAACATGTATTAATATTGGCCCAGTTCGTACCAGGCCTGAAAGTATCGGACTATAGTCGGGTTCATGACCCGACTCCAGACTATACGTCATCAGTGTGTTTGGCAAATTAGTTGTTAACTATAGTTATAAGTTGTTAACAGTAATTTTATATTTTAACAGCTCCAGAATATTTTTAAAAACTTCATGAATCAGCTTTTCATTTTAGAGCTGTTTGTTTACAGTAAAGTTTGAAGTTGATGTATTCAAATGGAGCTACTTGTTTTGGAGAAGATTATGTTTGTAATAAAATAAATCAAAAATACACCATTGTTCTCTAAACTTGTCAAAAAACATCATCGGGGGACAAAATTTTGGATTGTCGGGAGTCCAAAATTTGGGATTTTGGGGCCAAAGAGTAGGGGTGTTCGCGGGGCGGTTCGGTTCGGTTAGTTGGAAGATTTAAACTATCCATCGCGGGGCGGGTAATTAATTTTACTACCCGAAACCGAACAGTACTAGGCGGGTAACCGAATAAGCGGGTACCCTAAATGAGCGATTACCCACGGTTCGGGTCACGGTTAACCATTTTAGACGTTTAATCAAGTTTAACCGTATAAACATTAACATGTTCTAGAACGTAAAATGTCATTTTAGTAAAATTAAATGACATTTAATAGGTAATAGTCATATAAAAATTATTCCCGTTAGAAAAATTGCATTCAAACATCCATACATAATCAACTAACAAAATAATAGTTATTCGATGTTTATAGATTACGATCACATTTATCAACTTTCACATATAAATGTTTAGAAATGTTAATATTATAAGCAAAATATGCGTTGTAAAATAAAATTAGTGCAATAATATAATTAATACTTGTACAATTATTTAAAAATTTAGTTAAAAAAAACCTTCATGTATTAAGCACGGTTCGGTTCGGTTAACCGCGGATATCAAAAAATAAAAACCAAAACCGAACCGTGATAAACGGGTTTTTTCGGTTTCGGATTGAGCGGTTCGGCTCGGTTCATCGGTTTCTCGGATTTTTTGAACACCCCTACCAAAGAGGTCCCTTGACCCATTTTTGCTCGGTTAACGTCCGTTTTGAGTTATATTTACGAGGGTATAATAGACCAAGCACATTTATGACTAAACCTTAGTTAATCCAACCCTACCCGTTACCCTTTTATTATTTCCCTATGTGATAAAACCCTAATTAACAGCAACACACTCTATTTTCCCCCAATACACACAACCCTAATCACTAATAATGGCACAAAACGATAATAGAAAGGCTTTGTACATTGGATTTGATGAAGAGCAGTGGGCAAAAGTTTTAGACAACTATTTTCTTTCTGTTTTAGTTCTTGAGGGATTTGGCGATGAATTGAATATGGTTTGCACAGGAAGATATCTAAGGAGTTGAGAGAAAATACTCTGAATTGGCCGAGGGAACAAAAATACTACTATGAAGAGCTTTTGGGTGTTACGGAGAAGAAGCAAGAGGCTGCAGATACCGGGTTACCAGAGTTTGATGATTTGAATGCTTTTTATTGGCGTGCAAACTTTAAGGCCTGAAATATATGTTGATTATAAAAAAATTAAGTTTCAAATACACATTTCGCACTCTTTCAAATTCGACTCTCATATAGTTTAGGCTAATGATTTGCAAACTTTTTTATTTTATTTGCACAATATGCCATAAAAAATTATACATTTATCATATACCGCTTCTTCAGTTTGTACACTAAAACGTGCCCAAAATAAAAAAAATGGGTTAAATTGGCAAACTTTTAAAAGATTTGGGCACAT
Source organism: Chrysanthemum seticuspe (assembly GCA_019973895.1). NCBI lineage: Eukaryota > Viridiplantae > Streptophyta > Magnoliopsida > Asterales > Asteraceae > Chrysanthemum > Chrysanthemum seticuspe. The sequence goes on along the minus strand of BPTQ01000005.1, from coordinate 101,964,009 downwards.
TTGGACCCCATCTTTTTTTTTGAAATGGGCATGTATTGCCCATTTAGAAGTTAAATGGGCATAACGGGCACATGTTTTTCTCGAACATTATATTGTTTTTAAAGAAAAACTTATATTTAATTTTTTAAATATAAATGAAGTGTTACGTTCGAGAAATTTATATCTTCGTTTTGGGTCTTTTTAAAAACGAGTCGTATAACATGAGCCCGTTTGGCCCGTGCCCGTTTAGTCCGTGCCCGTTTAGCCCACGCCCGTTTGGCCCATAGCTCGTTTGACCCGTAGCCCGTGCCCGTGCCTATGCCCGCCCGTTTTACCACATCTAGTTATTACCTATGAACAGGTCGCTAAAAAAAAGGGCCCGGTCCTCAGGTATTCGTTGACTTATACATATTCATTGGTCCCATTAATGATTTTCATGTGGACATATAGGATGTACACTATGTACTAATCGGGCCCCGTCAATTCCTCTCTCAAGTCTATACACTCAATTATATCCGTTTTGAAAGGCATTTACTACCGTCTAAACCCATGTTGCTTATGTAAATTGTGCAATTAATGTTAAATTTTTGGGGTGTCATAAGCTAACAGTATTTAGCACTATTTAAAATTAAGATATGTTCGGCGAAAATAGTTATAGTGTTGAGCAGTTGCTGTATTTTTTTTATAAAAACATTTGATAATATAGTTGTTGTAATTATAATGTTTACAACAACTTTTAAATACTCAACGCTCCTAAATGCTAATTCATGAAACATTGGAAAAAGAACATTGCCAAAAAAATAAAAAAATAAAGGGACTTGCTGCTTGCCAAACGAAGATTAAAAGTCACAATGCTCAATGTTTACCGCTCATCGCTCTTAAATGCTTCTAAAAGCTCTGCGCCAAAAACATCCTTAGAGTTTCAAGAAAAGCTTTAAAACTTTTGTTTTTCATTTCATTCATGGCAGGATTTATTTTTTTATTTTATTTTTTTATTATTATTTTTGTAACCATGATTTCTAACCTTTTGGCCGACTAATTCACGAGGTTTGAACCCATCGGCACACAGACTCAAACTATGTAAAACCTCCCCTTTTCATAGCGGGATTTATTTCATGTCTATGTGAAATGAAAAAGTTTATAATGAAATGTATTTTAGTTATGTGAGTCGATTATAAAGTTTAGTAACTTCATGTATGGTAAAATTGGTTTATAAAATAAATAGCTTTATAAATGAATGATTTACTATGACGTGACACATTTATAGACTTTTTCAAAACTTTTACCATTGTTGATGCCCTAAATGCTCGAACTCAGTTTATTTCGAGTCTTATGGTTTTTAATTCAAGCTCAACTCGTGTAATACTATTTAAGCTCGGCTAGACTCGCTTAAATAAATGGTCTACACAAAATAAAGTAGAACTTGAGCTTGTTTTATTAATCACACTAAGTTCGAATTTCTTTGTTTGGTTTGGGTATGTTTGATTCGAGAAAACAATTTAAACTATAGTACATGGATACGCAAAGGGTTGATAGTTGTTTATGTTCGCGAGCCTGATCAACATTGCATATTAAACTTAAGCTTGCTCATTCATTTGAAGAGCCCTAAACTAGGCTAGGGTTTGAGCTTGATTAAGCTCGCCTCATTTCAACTTTTTAACAAACCGATCTCGAGTAGTTCACAAGAGATTTGGTTCGTTTACACCACTTTAACATTCAATACTTTGTTTGCATTAGTTATTTTAAACTAATTTTAAAACTTTTGTAAAATCTTGAATTACACACACAAACTAGATTGTGATGTGTCTGGGGAAGTCAATTACATTTTGTGAAAGTTTAAGCTGTTAAAATTACATACTTTTGTAAAGTAAGTTTGTTTTGCACACCAGCTTATAAAAGTTTTTTAATGCTTTTAGAAACGATAAGCTCAAGCTCTTTCAAATTTACTTTTAAGGAAAGTTTAAGCTTCTAGTTAGTCAACTTAAAATTAGTTATCTTATATAGTAAATTCTGTTTTACATATTATCATATGAAATACTTAGAACTTTTAGAAGCTATAAGCTAAGCTATTTAAATTTAACTCTTAAAGAAGGGTAAATTATGTTAGGTCACTAGTTTTACAACACAAGCTTATAAGAGAAGAGATGAAGGCGATTGAACAAGTAAATCACACACACACACACGTATAGTAATACCGGTTATGCAAAGAGTATGAATGAGAGAAAAACTTGAACAACCAACCCTCAAATGAGGGTTTACAAGATTATTTATAGGAGGGAACCTAGGGCAACACTCCTAGTTCCCATCCTTTCTTATGTGGGCTTGGGCCTCAGCTTATGGGCCTTCTACATAAGCTGGACCTTAAACAAACATAAAGGCCATAATAAAGCTACCTATCACTGATTCCAATCCTTATTGGCAGGATACTAGGCGGTCTCGGCCTCCCTAGATGGGTTCCTGTGATGGTAATCAATCACAATCTTCAGGAATCCATACTAATATTTTTCCTCTTTTACTCTTAGCCTCTTTCTTCCTCAACTTCTTAGTTTTTCTTTACATTTCATTTCCCACTTTTCTTTATCGGGAGGTCTAATAAGTTGAATCCCGTCTGTGGCCCAAGTTAAGTATACGATGACCAACAGTGAATCACTGTGGCCATAACTTCTAATTTTCAGCAGTACCTGGGTCACTGCGTACGTGATTTGGAAGAATCGGTGATTTCAAAGAGAGTTGTCTTCGAACAAAGTAATAGTGTCCCCTGGGATGTATTTGATAACCGAAAGAGAATCTCTAGCGACCATAACTTCTTCCTCTGGGAGAGGGATCAGAGGCGAGTCCTTTTGGTTTTGCGTGACAACTCAGATCTCGGTGCTCTAAGTAGTTTTCTAGAGAATCCATGTGAACTGTAAATTAGTGAACTACTAGTTGTTTATTCTAGTAGTCACCAAGTATAGCTCAGGAAGTGTCTAGAATCGTTAGACAGCTCTTGTAAATACTCTCCAAGTGTAAACACTAGGAGTCACTAACTTACCTTTGAGGACGGTCCCAGTTGTAGTTTGTCAGGACTGTCGTCCAGTGAAGCCATTGAGGGGCACCTAATGCGCCTCACACAGAGTTTGCCAGATGTCAGTACTCCACTACGAAGCCATATGGAGTCGCTGAGTAGACTTGACATCTACATGAAGCCATGTAGCGCAATAGAGTGAACACCCTGAGGTCAAGTCCTTGCCGGGAACACTCTTAATCTCAACACAAAAGTGTGATACGACAATTGTGAGAGCTTCAAGTTTGAACATTCACGGCCTTTGGCGAATAATGATTGACAAACTTTACAAAAGAAGAATACCTTCGAGGCCTCGCCCTACTAGCACGACTAAGAAGAGTACGAGTGCGGTTGTAGTTGTGATTACCTTCAGGATAAGATTTCGTTGTGTTGGCAGTCTTACTAAGAAGTAGTTTAGTTTCTTAGATGTTTCAGTTTCTGAATTTCTTGAAGTAGTCATAACTAAAGGTGGCAGTTTCTCGCACACTCGTACAACTTCTTACTGCACCTCTGTGACCTCGTCGCTTCGTCTGGACTCCGTCTGACTACGTCTGTTGTTGTATGATAGTGAAAGTGGTGTTTCTTGTTACTAGTTTCTTGTTTCAATTTCTACTGCAGCTTCGTATTGACAAGTTTCTATTGATAGAGAGATGTGACCCCTCTAACAAGCTTAGTTCTGTTAAGGAGAGTGTTCTTTCTTCTTACAGTCTTCTGCAGTGTCGATGATAATGTAGTTGCGGAAGTGGCAAATGTAAGTATATATGAACTCCCCCTCTAACAACCTTAGTGAGGATTTGTCATAAAGTTCATAAATATAAAGTATACATTATCCATCGAAATAATACCGGAAATACAAACAAATTCCAGGTCGAATACATCTTCCGGGTATTCGACTCCGGGTTCGGGTGTATTCTTTCCTACCCTTGATCCTCACAACGGGATCCAAGGGAGGATATTTATTAGAACATTTGGGAGTAAACTCCCAACCAACAAGTTCAAAAAGAGAGTAAGTATGAGAAACGTATTGGCCATAATGATATGCACACACACACACACTAAATGAACAAGTTAGCGGAAGTAGAGAAGAGAATATTCGAACACAACATTTTGATCACTGGATTGTATTAAATGGGAAGAAATTCTCAATTTAAATTTATCGAATCGAATATCGAAGATTTTCAAGATTCATAAAGTATACTATTATACATTTTGTCTTAAATGATATATTCTATTGATTAAAATTCAACTGATTGATCTTCGAATTTGAAAGGAATTTTCATTTAAACTTTCTCGAACTCGAATAGCAAAGATTTTCGTAATTTTTTGAAAATATTCGACCACACGTTTTGTTTGAATGAAATGTTTTCATACATTAAAATTGTCGAATTTGAAAGTGTTTTACATTAACTGAAGGGGTCTGTGTAGTGTTAGATCAAACACACACATTAAGTTCTAAAATGTTTTCAAAATTTTAATCAAATTTTATTGATTACGTTTGTTTCATAACTTACAATTTCACCACATTTGCTTGGTTTAGAGAACACTTGATGAGCTCTAGCCAAACAATTTTTCAACTTTACTCCGCTCGAATTAGTTCGAGTTTGGGATCGGATCAAATCCCGAGAAGTT
>BPTQ01000005.1:101814810-101959348 GCA_019973895.1 Chrysanthemum seticuspe | reverse complement strand
CCTCAAAAATGGCATATAAAAATGTTATTTTTGAACGGTTGAGAATAAATATGACCATTTTGAGTGTTGCGGGAAGAGTGACCACTGTGAACAATTTGTGAACAAAGTTTTCATCAAATACTCCCCCTCAACTAGTGATAAAAACGGTTGAGGTTTTAAAATCATATGGGGAAGTACTTGTCTTTTTGAGCAAAACCTTGAGAAATGAAAGGTTTGATAGGTTTTACTCAAAAATAAGAAGCTTTCGCTCCTTTTATAAGGATTGTGGCACTGAGGCGTACCACAGGGTCCTTTCTTGACAATTACGGGTTGTACACTGTTATGTGTGCACAAGCCATTCACATATATAATCATACATCCAAAATCATATGAAGGAAACAATTCAAGGGGTACCAGGAAGTGCAGTGATATTCCCAGGAGTGCGCACCGGGCGTTGAAAGCCGATGATGTTCCTCCTGAGTCGACCACCAACATAGCTTTCCAATCGTCTGAACTGATCCCTTCTGAACAACCGTTCATCAATCATGGTGATGATGCGTTTCACATCCCTCCTGTCCTGAGAATTCCAGCGCTTAGGATTCCCAACTTTCAGGCGTATATCCTTCAATCTGTACGCCAATCCATCCCTAACCATCTTCAAGGTGATCCCCGAATTTGTGGAGCTCACTACACGCCATTAAGCAGTTTCTTCGAAGTTCACTGCGGTAAACAACGCCGAAAGGTTTGCTGATGAGCGTGAGTTGTTTAAGCTGGTTGATGTCGGGAAGATCAAGCTGTGGTGGAGTGAAGTTTACACGTTTCTGATATGATTCAACAGCCATCTGGATATCTTCGACACGTTCTTTGATCACGATGCGTCTAATGAAGATGAGAACTGACTTGATAAATTCACGTTGAACTTCAGTCGAGAATTGTCTCATACGACCTTGTACTTTGGCAAGATACATGTCTTCGATGTCGTTGAGGGACAAGTTCTCAAAGTCAGCTTCGGAGAATCCATAGTCCTGTTCATCTTGTCGTTTAACTGTGATATTCTTTAAGAATGTGTAGTCCCACTTAGACTTGAGATCAATGTGTTTGATGGCCACGATGTCCTTCGAGCTATACACTGCATGTTGAGACTTTTGAACCAGGCAGCTTCGGTAGTAGATTCTTCGGCGTTCAGGCCAATGATGAATCCCATACAATGCATCTTGGTCGTATGCTTGCACGTTGTCAGAAAACAAGTGAGTTGCACGTTCCTCGATAGCTATGCAGTTAGAGTAAATGGCCGTTGGGAATGGAAGAGTCAATGATGTAGTGTATTTTCTCGAACCATCGCCACCATAGAGAAGAAATTCCAGGTCTTTGTTGAAGAAATATCGGAAGGGAATTCTTGGTTCGTCTGCTTGGCCAATGGTCGGTAGAGGTTTGGTCCAGTCGGTGTAGTATGGAGGGTTGTCCCTTTGTGTGAGGTCAATGTTTGCTTCCGGATTGAGCCAATCCATGTTGTTAGACATAGCTCGAGCGATGTTCTCAAGATGATATTCGACCTCAAGGGCGCTTTCAGAGCTGTCTTTCCATAGTTGAAAAGCTTCATTTTTGATTCGCTTCAACTCAGATTTTGTCATTTTCTTCACATGGAACTTTTCTTGCAATAGTTTTGCATGCTCCAATGTTGAACCATCTACCAATTCTTGGCCTTCATCAGGGTAGGGAGTTTGATTGACAAGTGTGGAGAACCATTCAAACTCTTCGGTTTTATCGTCATCTAGCCATGATACGACTCCGGGCTGAGTCGTCTGCTTCTTCTTTTTGGAAGGCTTAGATGATGATACTGGTTTCTGCACTTGTTTGGGTGAGGTGGGTTGTTGTCGGGGCTCAAGGACCTCTTCATCGTCACCACCCGTATACTCAAAGTGATCACCAGTTTTATGAGTCTGGGGTGGTAACTCGGAATCGTCCCGAGGTTTATCAGTAGAAGACCGAGGTGGAGGAGACTTTTGTTGAGAAGAAGTCCGTGGTGAAGGAGGTGGCATAGATGTAGATTGACCAGACTGCTTCTGACGTTTAGGTGCAGAGTCCTTATCCTTATCATCATCATCTCTTGGCCGTTTGGGTTGATCGGCTGACTCCTTGCATGATGAACTGAGTTGAAAAGCAAGTAGACCTTCGAAAAATTTAGCTTCATCCGAAGTAAACGTTCCAGATCGCTTTGACATTTGCATCACTAGTTTAGCGATTAACTCAGATTCAGAGAGATCAGCTTCTTTGGCCATTGTATGTTTAACCAATGCGACGATGTTAGGGGTGAGTTGTCTGGAGAATACTTCTCTAGTCACACCGGGGACAGTGTCGAGAAGAAACTTGTGGGTTTGATCTCTTGCTGACTTCTCCAGTTCCTTTTGGACTTTAGGAACGATATCCTGAAGGTACTTTTGAGTGTAACCTTCAATCATTTCATTCAGTTCCTCCTGATGATGACTTTTCATGAATTCCTGAATAGCTTTCCTATCTTTCCGCATCTTGTCATTCTCATCATGTAAGTACTGCATTTGTTCAGCATACCAATTAAGTTTTCTGTGGAGCATGTCCTTCTTTCTTACTTGTTTGACAGCTTTCACAATTCTTGCATGTGTTTGAGAAATCCAAGATTTAGGTGGTTTCTTCACGGATTTGGATGATGATCTGGTTGACTTTGTTGATGGTGGTTGTGATGAGTGAGACGAAGAATCCGATGATGAGGAGACATGAGGAGACTTCATGTCCTTAGGAGTTTCTGAGGTTTTCTCCTTTGAGTGTGTTGGACTGTCTAGAAGAAACTTTGTATAATCATCCTCGTCATCTCTAGACTTTTCTTTCTCAGTTACCTGTTTCTCAAAATCATACACAATAGTGTCCTCCACAGGCTGTTGTAGTTGCAGAAGAGTGGTGGCACCAGCTCCCTTATCGGGTTGATTAACCGCATCAGGAGATGGTTTAGAGTGGGCAGCACCACTTGAACCTCCGGGGCCACCCATTTGTTCTTTAGCAAATTCTTCGGCCTTTTGAAGGTGTCTGACTTTGTGAAACTTCTTTCTGTATCCTTGATCCAATTGCTCTTCTTCATCTTCAGAGCTTTCATCCTGAGGTTTAAGTGCAGGAGTCTTCCCTTTAATAGTTTGGGGACTTGGAGGTTTTGGTACTGAGGGATTTTCATCCTTTGCAGTTTCAGAGTATGTGAACTCTTCATCTGAGTCAGTAGCCTCAGAGTCCTCGTCCCTGAGCTGTCTTTGCGGTTCAAGTGAAAGGATCGGAGTGGCTTCCAGAGAAGGAGCTTTCTTCTTAGGGGTGGGTTTCCTCTTTGGAATAGGTTTCTTCTTTGGAACATTCCTTTGACTATCTGTACTTGTGACACTTCCAGCACTTCCTTTTCTGGTTCTCCTTACAGGTGTACCAGAAGATTTTTCGTCGAGGTGACCAACTTTGCCTTGTCTGACTGCTTCCAGATACCTTTGGTACGATTCGAGCTTTCTGACATCTTCAGTTAGAAGGAAATCTGGCAGCACAGCACCTTGTTTCTTTGTAGACGTTTCCTTGATTCTGACAGATAGAATAGGTTACGTCAACATGTCGTGATTGTCGGGGTCATTGAACCTCTTGGGAATTTCAGGATGAAGTCCAAGTGCTCTCTGGATCAACAATTTAGTATATCTGATGTAAGGAATCTTTGAGCCAAGTTTGTTGAGAAATGACATCATGTCATCCCAAATCAGAGCTTCGATAGCGATGTGTTTCTTGTTGACCAATGCCCAGAATATTTGCAGTTCCATGAGCTTAGGGTGCTCATAGCCGCTGTCACGACCAGAAACAGACTTGGTGATGATCATGTAGAGAGTTCTCCAGGGTTGAGGAATACTCTTAAGCTCTACGTGAGAATGCTTGTTGATTACTCCTGTAGCCTCGTCATAACCGATATCGATTAAGAATTGGAGAGTGAGCTCTTCAGCAGGTGAGGCATATAGTTTGGTTGGTTCGACTTCAGGAATTAGGAGAACAGCCCTTAAATCTGCAGGTGTAATGGTGACTTGTTTGTGATTCAGAGTCACCGTCACAGCAGTTTGTCCTTTGACCCTTTCCATAGTGTTCCAGAACTGTTGGATGTAGATCTCAGGAACAGTTGCAGAGTGTGTAAGCATGTTCTGATACGGATGAGTCCTCAGAATATCAATAGCAATAAGACACGAAGATTCAGAGCAAGTGAGGGTGTCAAAGTCAACACGGAGGTTATTCTTTCCTATCTTCATTGGATAACCATGAGGGTAGATATCAGCAATGGAGAGAACATCAGGTGCATCCACATTCATTTGTTCAGCCATGTCGTGATCTGAAATAACATTAGCCAAAAGAACCAACATATCGAAAGACATAATGTTAGTCAACAGAAGGTCTTATTGTCTAGTTATTGAATGTATAGTGATAATGATTGTTACGAGTCCTAAGTCACTTGTATATTCAATAGTCCAATGACGTCGTGAAATGTTTCGTGAGTTAGTTAACTTTAAGTTTTAAAGTTTATGTTATCACTTATTGTTCACAGCATATTAGACGATTAAGTTTATTAGTGACATTATTGGATTTGTGACGTTATGATTAGTTTATTTACAAGTTTGTACACGTAACAAATCATCATGAAGGTCAATCCAGGGTTAAGCGTAGCTTTGGCAAAGTTATGCGTAGACAGGTATGATATGTGCTTAGGCGTAGACTTACGCGTAGAATCCTATCTTACGCGTAAGAAATGTTACGCGTAGGAAAAAGAGACCTTATGCGTAGAGCTTATATTAACCTTACGCGTAAGGCTACTCGTAAGAGTTGACCTTATGCGTAGAGGTCACTGTTTACGCATATCCTTCACAGGATACGCGTAGTCCATTGTAGAACCTTACGCGTAGCTGTTATGCGTAGGATTTTTCTTACGCGTAACATAACTACGCGTAGGGTAATCCTTATGCGTAGATAATCAAATGACCTTGATTCTGAATTCTAAGTGTAGCAATCCTGAAATAAATTTATCAAATCATCAATATTAGCACACATATTCATTTCAACAACAATACATGGCATGAATCATTCATAAAACAGTTACGCGTAGAAAGTCATACGCGTAGGTCAAAACCCTAAGGGTTATGACTTACGCGTAAGTTTTCTAACCATGGGATTTGCATCAAACAGATTCTGGTAGTTCTACGATGTTGTATGAGCATATAGACCAAGTTATTACATCTAACTCATGGTGAATCAAAAATACCCAAACTTATGAACCTTAAACCCTAATTTCAACTTCTGAATAAATCAGTGTTTCTGGGTAGTTATAGAGCAAGGATATAATCAATTCAACATCATATAAGCATAACCCAACAATCTTTTAGACCAAAACACTTCACATTTGAAAACACCCAATTCGACTTATAAACCCTAATTTTCAAAAATCATCAATTAGTGTTTCTGGGTGGATTTTGATGGTTAAAAAAGTATCATTGATGTATTATGAACGTTTTGACACACTCATTTTACCCCAAACACACACGTATTGATTGTGTGTTCTTACGCATAAGCGTAGAACACCTAATCACGCGTAGAACACGTTTTAGCCGTAGGATTTACATGAGATTCAAAACCATTGTTTAAAAACATGATCCAAACATAGAAACACTTACAGATTGATAATCGAAAGCACGGATTTGTAAAACGATTATGGATCGTGGATGATATTAGGTGAAATATTTAATGTGATGAGAATAAATGTGGTGGGTGGAGTATTTTGTATAAAATAACTTTAAGGTTTTGACAGTTTTAGTCCCTCCACCTTTTCCTTTTTCACACAAAGCCTTTTTAACTTCCATTTTTGGTTGCCAAATGAAGATTTTTAGGAAAGAAACTTGACGACACTCCCCCTTGACTAGAGAAAATAATGAAAGGTTATTAATTAAAGTCCGAGGAGTGTCTTTGATCCAGGAAATGTACCACCATTTGTAAAATAATCAACCGAGATGTGATAACATGCAAGTACACAGATGTTTTGAAACAGTTAATGGATTATTTTCTCCCCCTCAACACTTGATCGGAAAAATACTGAATTTTGAAAGATAAAAGTGTTGACGGAAGAAATGTACTTGCCATGTTGAAGGAAAGATAGATTAGGAGAATATTTTTGTTGTTTTATAGGATTTTATATTTTTGTATTTTGTTTTTGAAAATTTATTTACAAAAGATGTTTTGGTGTTCGACAGGTTTTTAAGACTGTTTTAAGAGGTCATCCAGTTCCTCTTGAGTCAAACACCTCATACCAATTCGGTGGACCAACTCATTAAACCTAGCGGGAGGCAAAGCTTTGGTGAGCAGATCTGCCAATTGGTATTCAGTACCCACAAAGTATAATTCAACGGTACCCTGTTCCACGTGGTCCTTGATGAAATGATAGCGTAGATCGATGTGCTTTGATTTCGAGTGCTGAACTGAGTTGCACGAGATCGCAATGGCACTCCGATTGTCGCAGTACATCGGGATTCTGTCAAATACGTAACCATAGTCTTTGAGTTGTGTTCTCATCCAAATGACTTGAGCACAACACACGGACATGGCTACATATTCTGCTTCGGTTGATGACAGCGATGTACAATCCTGTTTCTTTGATTGCCAAGACACCAGTTTATCACCGAGAAATTGTAGAGCTCCTGAAGTACTTTTCCTTGAGTCTAAGCATCCTGCGTGGTCAGCGTCTGAAAAAGCGATTAGTTCAAAACCAGAATCCTTCGGATACCAGATCCCCAAGTTAATGGTTCCCTTGATGTATCGGAGGATTCTTTTAGCCTCAGAGAGGTGGGTTTCAGTTGGTCGCGACTGATAACGGGAGCATAGATAAACGGCAAAGACAATATCAGGTCTGCTAGCTGTTAGATACATGAGGGACCCAATAATACTTCGGTATTTGGTGGGGTCAACTAATTTCCCATGTAAATCAGCATCTAGCTTCTTGGTATGAGTCATTGGTGTGGCATAAGTATCACAGGTTTTCATTCCAAATTTGTTTAACAATTCAAGGGCATATTTGGACTGACTCAGAAAAATACCACGGGGTGATTGATGAACTTGCAGTCTTAGAAAGAACGTGAGTTCACCCATCATGGACATTTCAAAAAATTTCTTCATTAGTTTTGCAAAAGCGATTGAAAATTTTTTATGTGTAGACCCAAAAATGATGTCATCCACGTAAATTTGAACAATTAAGATATGTGCCCCGTGATATTGTATAAAAAGAGTTGGGTCAACCGAGCCTTTGGTGAAATTGTTGGCAATGAGGAAGGATGATAGCTTATCGTACCATGCCCGAGGGGCTTGTTTGAGACCATAAAGAGCTTTGTTCAGTTTGTAGACATGGTTCGGGAACTCAGGATCAACGAATCCATCTGGTTGGCTGACATAGACCGTTTCTTTAAGTTGCCCATTGAGAAACGCCGTTTTGACATCCATCTGATAGACCGTCATGTTCATATGAGCCGCGAACGCGAGAAATATCCGAACAGCCTCAAGACGAGCAACCGGAGCAAAAGATTCTTCAAAGTCTATTCCTTCTTCCTGACGATAACCCTTAGCAACTAGCCGTGACTTGTTTCGGATAACATTCCCTTCAGCATCCAATTTGTTTTTCCAAATCCATTTTAAACCAATGACGTAGACCCCTGTTGGTCTTTCAACCAGTTCCCATACTTCAAGACGTTTGAATTGGTTGAGTTCTTCCTGCATGGATTCAATCCAGTTGTTTTTTGTCATTGCATCCTTAATGTTTTTAGGTTCAGATTGGCAGACAGTGAGTGCATAAATGCAATGTTCACCATCTGAGTGAAGACGTTGTCTCGTAACGACTGGTTGATTCGGGTTGCCAATAATATTAGCCAGAGGATGGTTTTTTGTCCATCTATGTGTAGAGGGTTGATGTTGGTATACATTGTGCAGAGTCTGAGGATTCAAATGGTTTGTTGAAGATTCCGCGACATCTGGTGCAGCAGTCTCATTAGCAAACGGGTTGAAGAACGCATTTGGATCAAAATCTGCTGGTGGGGGTACTTCATTCAGAATATCATCAGCTGGTTCATCATTGTTGGAGGCGGTATGTTCAACTGTTGTGTTTGAGTCAATTGGTGTATGTGCATCTTCAACAGTAGTTGTTGTAGCAGGTGTATCAGGTATAGGAATATTATCAGGTTGTGCAGCGAAAACAGCGGATACACCAGGAGCACGTTCATCAATATCGTCACAGAACAGAGGAGCAAATAACCTTTCCATTTGTTGACGAGTTAGCTGAGGGCTTTCTTCAGCTGATGATGGGGGTTGAGGGAAGTTTAAACGGTTGTGACCGGGTTCTAAGCTGTTATACTCAGAAGCCATTTCCGTGAGTTCATCGAAATGAGCATGAATCGTTTCCATTACCTCCTTAGTTCGACGATTCCAGATTCGGAAACCTTTAGAATTGTCACAGTATCCAATAAAGACTCCAATATCAGCTTTGGCTTTGAGCTTTCCAAAATCATCACGATCATTATTCGGATAGCAAAGGGATCCAAATACATGAAAGTGTGTGAGGTTCGGTTTATAGTTGTGGACAAGCTCGAAAGGTGTTTTGTTGTGGCGTTTTGTGATCATAGAACGGTTTTGAGTATAGCATGCAGTAGATACAGCTTCTGCCCATAAGTAATCTGGAAGTTTAGCATTGATTAACATTGTTCTTGCAGCTTCCACTAACGTTCGGTTTCGTCTTTCAACAACTCCGTTTTGTTCAGGTGTACGTGCAATAGATGTTTGATGCTGAATTCCCACTTTCTCATAAAATTCACGAAGGGTTTTGTTAACAAATTCAGTTCCTTTGTCTGTTCTCATAATTTAACTTTTAGCTTGTATGAATAATCAACAATAGAAAGAGAATTATGCTAAAGACCTGTATGATGATGATGATGATGTTTTTGATGATTGCGGCTTGAATGAATCTCAAATGACGTTTGTTAATGCTCATGACATTAGTTTTTATGGTCAGCTAAAATAGCATAGTTTGAATCTCATAAGTTTGACATGTCATTCTTATGATAATTTAGGTTTGATGCACAATAAGTGTGTTTATTTCGCCTGATTTAGGCTGAGATATGAGATTTCACTCACATCCTTTGTACTTAATCTTTTTTAGAGTAATAATATTTAGCGGAAAAATCCTTTACCCAAAAAAATTACAATTTTCGTCCCTATGGTTTTCAAAATTTGCAATCTAAGCCATTACCAAGAATTAATTATAAATTCTGCCATTGTTGTTCACATTTTGTTACACTCCTCATCTTTTTGCTAACGCCCATTAATTTTTCCCGTCAACAGCCTTCACGAGAGGGTATTATGTCTTTTTCGTTTTCCCTACAATATCACTCACCCACTCACTTCACATTCCAAAAATCACAAACAAAAATCACTGGATCTTCATTAGTTCGAGGTACATTTTGGCATATTCGTGCCACCAATAAGCTTCGTTTCCCCTTTACTAGAAAAATCTTTAAATTAAAACTAAAATGAGCCTATCGTTATTTTAGAAACATAAGTTGTTGTAATACCATACACTGGCATTGGCAATACTATACATTTGTTAAAAAATAACGAAAAGGGTTACTAAGGGTGAGCATCAGGACGAATCCTGACCCGTCCCTACTAATCCCGATACCGACAATGGGGAAAAACCCAAACCGACTTCCGACCCGATAATGGTCCCGACTCGTCCCCGATAATGGTCCCGAATCTTGATTTTGGATGCGTTTTCTCGGGACCGTCCCGACTCCCGACCCGTCCCGAATCTCGATTACCAGGAAAACGCAAACCGACTACCGATCCGATTACAGTCGGATCGATATCGAGAAGGGAGTCGGGTGTCGAGATCGAGACGGGAGTCAGGTGTCGGTCGGGATTGCTCACCCCTACGGGTTACTATTTCGTTACGGATATTTTGCATAAATTCCCATTAGATGGCAAAGCAACTTTCACAAAACATCCTTAAAAGGAATGTATTGTATATAACATTGAACTCCAACTACTATGGGTGTGTTTGACTGAAAATAGCAGTAGCTTAGATCAGTAGCTGTTGTTTTTATAAAAACGTTTGTTAAAGTAGCTGTATATGTAAACATACAGTATAAAACAACTTTTAAAATGTTTAATGCTCATAAATGCTACTTCATAAAATTAGCATTTAAAAAAAAAAAAAAAAAGCTACTTCGTAATTAACAAATGAGCGTTAAAAATCACAACGCTCTAAACACACCCCATATAAAATAAGAAAGTTTTAAGCATAGTTACTTACCAAATCGAAACAAAATGTTTACTAAAAATATCTCGGATGCATCGGCAAAACCAAAATGAAATAAAATATCAACTTTTCAAAAAGTTTATTACTAAAAGATCTTCAAGACAAAATTAAAATGAGCCTACCATTAATTTAAAAATACAATTTGTTGTACTATTATACACTGCCAAAAAATTAATGGGGACTAGTTACTCATTATTTATGGGAAATAATCTCGTTCCGTTATAGATATTTCACAAAACTGAAATGATTTGTGCGTAAAGAATAACGTTTTTCACAGTTTGTATTTATAAAAATACTGATGGGTTACACCATATGAGGAAATAAGAATGTTGTAATATTCTTGTTAAAGAATAAAACGATAATTATTCAAGGTATATATATATTTATCTGTGATAAATATATATAAGAAACTACAAACTCTGCTGATTATGAATTATGAATGGTCGGCCGCATTAATTTGACATTTTATCAAACTTGTAAACTTAAAGGATACGGCCAACCATTTACAACCACAATGGCTAAAAAAAAAAGATAAAAAATAAAAAATAAAAAAAATAAATAAATAAAATAAAATAAAATAAAATAGTTTTTGTAAACTTAGTCATGGTTTCTCAAGTAAATTTCACTTGCACATCCACTCACTAGTTTGTTGTTGTCTTGGTCTCTTGTGAAAAAGCTAGAAATCTCGATCGTGCACTATATTTTGTTAGAGGGGGCATATAAAATAGCACAATAATTTATACAAATGATGAAAATGGAAGGAAAAGGAATCGGAAAATACAAATGATGATATAGATAAAGAAAAAAAGGAGGCATGTAAAAGATGTTGGGTTGGTGGCCATTTGGATGGAGATTATGAAATGATGGTAGCATAATATCATCATTAGTTTCACAAAGCATGCTGATCTTGTAACATTATTATTTACTTCATTTTGTTATAAAGTTGTTTCCGAATTGAACCATATATAATGTTCTTCAAAAGTAAAAGAGTAAAGTCCTAAATACATCTCTGTGGTTTGCCCCGTGGTGCTGTATACATCCCTAAACTTTTTTTTGGCACAAAATCATCCCTCCGTTATTAAAGTTGGCACAAATACATCCCTCTGTTAGTAAATCAGTTAGTGAGGACTAACAGTGCAAATATATCTCAGTTATATTTACGTAAATCGTCCTTGTGGCAAGGAACAAATTGCAACTAAAGTCCTTAAATTTATTTACAAATTCGTCCCTGTGGTCAACGTTGGTCAACGCCACGTGTCACCACATGAGTGGTGCCACGTGGCAACGGGTCGGGTCGGTAAATGGGTCGGGTCGGTAAACGGGTCGGGTCGGGTTGCCACGTGGACCAATGAAGTGGTGCCAATTTTGGTCGGACTCGTTTTTTCGTGCTCTTTCCAATGGTATGCTCGGGGAATTTTTTTGACTTAGTTTGAACCTCGAAAAATGCGAAAATCATCGTTTTTTCTTTGTTTTCGCATTTTTTGAGGTCCAAACCAAGTCGAAAAAATTCCCCGAGCATACCGTCGGACTCGTTTTTTCGTGCTCTTTCCAATGGTATGCCCGGAGAATTTTTTTGACTTAGTTTGAACCTCGAAAAATGCGAAAATCATCGTTTTTTCTTTGTTTTCGCATTTTTCGAGATCCAAACCAAGTCGAAAAAATTCCCCGAGCATACCGTCGGACTCGTTTTTTCGTGCTCTTTCGAATGGTATGCTCGGGGAATTTTTTCGATTTCAAACGTACCTCAAAAAATACGAAAACAAAGAAAAAACGATGATTTTCGCATTTTTCGAAGTTCGTTTGAAGTCGAAAAATTTCCCCGAGCATACCATTGGAAACAGCACGAAAAAACGAGTCCGACGGTATATTTATTTATTTTTTTACAGTGCATAAAACTCCGTAAATTGATAGGCCAAAAACTAAATTGAACCTTTTAATAATAAAGAATTGGGCTTTTAAGTTTTGGAAAGGGTTATGTATTAAATTTAGGGAAACACACTTGAAGGTATGCTTGGCCCAGTTGGGCAAAGCATTGCTTCTCAATCAAACAACCCGGGTTCGAATCCAGGGGAAGACAAAGTGGTGGTATTATTTACCAATGCCACGTGGCACCATCTCATTGGTCCACGTGGCAACCCGACCCGACACATTGCCCGACCCGCCCCGACCCGATGACACGTGGCACCACTCATGTGGTGACACGTGGCGTTGACCCACGTTGACCACAGGGACGAATTTGTAAATACAGTTAAGGACTTTGGTTGCAATTTGTTCCTTGCCACAAGGACGATTTACGTTAAATTATGTGAGATAACGGAGATATATTTGCACCGTTAGTCCTCACTAACTGATTTTACTAACAGAGGGATGTATTTGTGCCAACTTTACTAACGGAGGGATGATTTTGTGCCAAAAAAAAGTTTAGGGATGTATACAACACCACGGGGCAAACCGCAGAGATGTTTTTAGGACTTTACTCAAAGTAAAATGATGATACATCTAAATCAGCATGCAAAATTTGAATTCAAATTATTACTCTACCATTTTTCCTTAGAAAAAGTAATGGAAATATGGAAATGGTTTTCTAAAATTTCTTGTGTTTCTTTTGTTGATGCCACGAATCAATTTACTTACTCGCATTTAACTTCGCAACTACATTTGTGATTTTGTGCATACATGCAAGCTTGAAGCATGTATAGATGGATGCATGCAAATGCAAGTATGGTAAATTGATCTAAAAAGAGCTCTATATCAAAGAGAAACGATTTGCACATTTTGTTTTTGATGTACAAACAAAACATGATATAAATACGATGCAACTATTTAATGCATAAATTGCAATGAGATGATTAAGATCAAATGTGTGCAAATCGAACAGTTACGATAGCGACTCGTCTATTATGGTTACATGTCTTGATTATTGGGCTGGCTTTTCTGCATGTACTCTAACTTTTCTGCTTACAATTGGCAATCATGATAGTTGTAAAAAAAGGTTAAGTTTGATGGAAATTAAATAATTTTTTTCGAGAAAACGATTATTATCTATAGTAATTAAGATCTATGTTAGTTTCTGAAAGATAAAATAAAAACGTGATACTTATTGTTCCTGACCAGTTGCTCGTATTTAGATCACAATAGTATTCGAGCTAAAATACGATTAAGCTACAAAATTGATCGATCTCATATTGTTACAAGGGCATCCAAACATTAGAAAACAAAGAACTACATTCCTCAATACTAAAGTCCAATCTTTTGAAATACGAGTTTGGGGCTTTGGGCCTAGGAACTTGTTTAGCACACTTCTAATTTCCATGTCTCTTAGCTAATGCATATGTTGGAAAATTTAGTGCACTTGTGGGATGGTTCACACCTTGTATTGGGTTAGGAGGTACAAAGTGTACACCCATAAGGTCCATGAACACCCTGACTCTAATAGTGGTATGTATTGGTAGTGCTTGGTGAAAGTACTGTTGTGGTTAACACTGATTATCAGTGTTTCCACTGAAGCAATACTTCAGCAGGATCAGTGTTTCCACTGAAGTGGTATCTCACTGAAGTTGTGTTTATACTGAAGCAGTGGCGTTTCCACTGAAGCAGTGTAACCACTGAAAGCACTATGAAAGTACTGATAAATGACAGTTACAACTGCATCATTATGACCACGTTTAATTGGTCATGTAACAACTAACGGCTATAATGAGGATAATTATGAGGCTATTAATGGGCCGATTAATACTCATAATTCCATTGGAACGGTCAAGAGTAACCTCCTATAAATAGGAGATCTTAACATGCATGACAGAGACACAGAAAACGTAAACACTTATTAGCGAAAGGGTTATAGAATTGTGCCTAATTCTCTAACTGCATTTGGTCTTATCCCAAGTAGATATTCGTGATACCCAGGCATTAGGGTCGAATAGTTTACTTTGGAAAGTGATCACACGATTCCAAGTGATATCCGGTAACCACCAAGTGGTATCTGTTACTACTAACAGTTTGTTTGTTTCTGCTGAAGAGTTGCACATTTCTGCTGAATTGATTATCTTCACCCTGCTTTGGGACGAATAACAACCAACAGCATATATTAAACATTTGTAAAAAACTGAACCGATCATTTGTAAGTTGTAACTGAGTCAACTAATTCATAAGGCTGGATGTAATGGTATAGAGTCAATCGAGTCCCACCTCGGGACACATCCCACCATCAGATGAGTCGCAGGATGGAGAAATGAATGAATCGGTCGCATATGTGACTCACTTGAAAGGAAGAAAGGACGAGTGTTTGTGTGTGTGTGTTGTTTTTAATTATTTTTTGGGTATGTATTTTGTGGGGTATTCGGTTTTCTTGTTACACTAAGTTGGTCAGGAATTAGTCCTGAAAAAAAAGCTGATATGGTAGTGAAGATATTGATCTCTTAGTGGTCACCATTACCACTAGTCTAAGCTGCTTGAGAGAGATTAACCCTAAATAATCAAAATCGACTCAACTTTTAGTCACGTCGAGTTCGAATATCAACATACTCGGCTAGTTAGCTCGCAAGTCTAATCAACCTACATCCTTTTCATATGTTACGCTTTTCATTGGTGCATATTTATATAATTACATTAACAGTCAACCAAAATAGTGTATCAAATTCAAAAGTATAAGTCATTATTAATCTTCAACATTATTATTATGATTTAATAACTTTTAAGAGCATCCGCAATGAGAGCTTTTCAAAAGACTTGGCACTATTTCATCAAGTCATAACATGACTTTTTTTGCGTTGTAAAGAATGACTTGAAGGAAGAAAGACTTGGTATATGTCAAGTGTTTGAAGCAAAGACTTGACACTATTATTTATTAATTTTATAATCAAACACTCACAACCAAATCTCATCATGCAATGACTTAAGACTTTTGAAATAGCTTTTTGCATTGGAGAGCAAGTTTACAAAATGACTTTTCATAACAAAATTTATTAAAAAGTGCATGTGATAAATGCATCAAGTCATTGAATGACTTGGTGCAATGCAGATGCTCTAACAATCCAAACTCGAAAGTCTTAGACTTTAATGCATTTTTATCAAGTCTGAAGCTCGACAGACTCGAATCGTCTCAACTACTAACCGTATCCTAACTTCAAATGGGTAGTCTAGTGGTAGGGGCTTAGGACTTAGGGGTTCTCATTAGAGAATTGAATTCAAAACCCACAAACATCAACTTTGAGGCAACCTACAAATGCAAAGCTCAGCCAGATTTACAAAACAAGTTTTGTAAGAAAATAATCACGTTTCTCAAAATGACAGACATTTTTATAAGCGAGACGTGTGGACATTGTTTTTCATATGAGAGGTGATATGCACACCACAAAAAATAATGTGTACACCACAACCATGCATATGTGATGTTGTACTATGTGCATTACTAATTTAATTTTGTGGTGTGCACATAACTTTTGGTGGTGTGCATATCACTTCTTTTTCATATATTGTCTTTAATGTATGAAAGATGTCAAGTTAAATTTCCACTCGGTGCATACAACCCTCGTGTGCCAAGCCAATCATCTCTAAAAGGAGAGGGCAGGTGGCTTTACCCGGTTCATATATGTGTGATAGTGAACACAAACCTCGTAAATTAGTCGACGGCCAAAAAATAAAAAATGATATTTTACGAAAAAGGAAAAGAAATTTGTAATCAACTCAATCAAGCCATTAATAAAATAACTGGGCCATTAATCCTCAATCATCTAATAACAACTTGGCCCAATAATCAACCCGACCCGAATAAATCATCTTATTCTTTCTTGATCAGAAAGACAACCCAGCGACAATTCATCTTCAAAACCCCAACACAGATCCTCAAACACACACAAAAACACCAAAACACACACTAAAAAAACACACACACACAAACATGGGACAAGGAACACCAGGAGGCATGTCTCGACAAGGCCAAAACCAAAACCAAAAACCCGACGAAAAGAAAGACAAGAAATTCGACCCCCCTCCTCCGCCCTCTCGCGTGGGGCGAAAGCAGCGAAAGCAACGCGGAGCAGAAACATCTTCACGCCTGCCCACAATAACCCCCCACACAAAATGCAAACTTAGGTTACTAAAATTAGAAAGGATAAAAGACTATTTGTTAATGGAGGAGGAATTCGTAGCGAACCAAGAGCGGTTGAAGCCGCAAGAGGAGAAGAGTGAGGAGGATAGGAGTAAAGTTGATGATTTGAGAGGGAGTCCTATGAGTGTGGGGAATTTGGAGGAGATGATTGATGAGAATCATGCCATTGTCTCGAGTTCCGTTGGGCCCGAGTATTATGTGGGCATTTTGAGCTTTGTTGATAAGGATCAGTTGGAGCCCGGGTGCGCCATTTTGATGCATAATAAGGTATAATTGTCGTATTTTGTGTTGTTTGTAGGATTTGATAAGTTAGCGTTTTATAGAAAGTGTATGCGTGACATTATGATTGGTAGGACTATTGAAATATGTTTAGAAACATTAACGCAATTGTTTGAATAGTTCAAATTCGAGTTTTGGCTGAGTATTGAGTTTAGTTGGTATTGTTGCTTTCGAGTTTAGGGTATGGCTTATTTGAGGTGCTTATGTTGTTTGGATTAGATTATTTTGATGGGCTTTATTGAGGCGTGGAGAAGTCCACAAGTTAATTATTAACGGCGTATGAGCTTTATTAACTTGAGCTTATAGCTTTATTTAAGTGCATTAGCTCAAGTTGATAAAGCTTATTAGTTTTCTCATGTCCAATAAGAATAAGCCTTACTAATAAGCTAAACCAACCACTCCCTTGCATAGCAAAAAAGGGGAATATGCAAAGCTCATTAGAGTTGGCTTTTTGCTAAAGCCATAAGCTTAGCCGGACGCCACCTCAGGGTTCGAATTGTCGGGTTTTATATACTACTTTTGTATTGGTTTTACGGTTGCGGAGTCTCTGTTTTACTTCGAATTAGGCGTTACTGTTATACGTATATTTTTAGTTGCTATGAACTTAAGTTTCTCTGTGGCTGTGTGGTGTGTATTTTCTGTATTTAGATTGTTTTGATATATGATGTTTTAGTGTGAAACTTTATAATGGAACTTTGTACTCGTTCTAAAGTTGCAAAGTCTTCAATTTGTAGAAGTTACTAGTATATGTATTCTTTAAATGCCCTGAATTCTAGTTTTTTTTTACGAATTCTAGATATGTATATTTTCAGTATTTAGATAGTGGGAGCTTCTATAGGCAGAGGTTATATGGTTTTGTTTTTGGAAGACTATTCACCGTTGCAGTCCTAGTGAACGCTGACACAGTTATTAATTTTAGCCAGGATCTCTATAACTGGCTTAACTAAATAGTATACCTGAAGGAATGTGGCTTAACTAAATACTATCATTTTTTTCTTCTTCTTCATAGTTATAAGGTTTTTCTGATGTGCTCTACGAGACCATGATTGTGTTATTACTTTGTAGTCGAGTGTAACAACTTTATGCTGAAGGGCTTGGAGTTGGTGATAAGTTTAAGCGTGTTTAGCTTACTTGCTTATTATCTTGTCGAATCTTATTTGATCTGTTATTTTTTTGGCTTTATTCATACATGGCTTGGTGCCTACCGTATACTGACATTCCATTAATCTTCCATTTTTGATACTTTTGTGGTTTTCGTGCATAATTATCACTTGAAAAATGTAACCCTGTCTCTTTTCCTCACAGCATACTTTACTTGCAAGTTGCAACTAGAATACTGAGCTTTAGGAACTTGTGATTTGTTCATTACAGTTTCTTGTTTTCATGTGAATTCGATTATGCTCCAAATAATGTAAAGATGGATTTTTAAGGTTTACACATCCCATTGAGCTTTAAACCCAATTGTAGTTTTAGCTATATAAATGTGCTAATTATCATATTCTTTAACATCCTCAGGTTCTTTCTGTCGTTGGGCTTCTTCAAGACGACGTCGACCCCATGGTGTCGGTGATGAAGGTCGAGAAGGCTCCTTTGGAATCTTATGCTGATATTGGTGGACTAGATGCCCAAATACAAGAAATCAAGGAGGCAGTAGAGCTCCCTTTGACTCACCCTGAATTATATGAAGACATAGGTATCAAGCCTCCAAAGGGAGTCATACTGTATGGAGAGCCTGGAACAGGCAAGACATTGCTAGCAAAGGTGTGCATTTTAAACGTTTCTTGTTGCTATAATCAAAATCTTAATTTGTTGAGAATTTCATGACATATTGTGGAGTAGCTTTATGTTGTGTGAGTAGTGGTTCGGTTGCACTGATTCAACTACTATTATGAGGTGAACAAGTATTTGGTAATGTCTATCAAGGACATCTCTTAATGAATAGTTACGCGAAAAAAAAAGGAAAAATGTGTATTACTTACCTCAGGTTAACTTGACAGTTGACATGTATAAACAAATCTATTCAGTTTGATTAGGATGTCAGATGTTGATGTAATTGCTGATTCATTTTTGCTAATTTGTGAATGCCGTATTTTGTGAATATATGAATGATCTTTAATGAAGCTAAGCTTCTAGCAATAGCTCACATAGCATTATGCATGATCGCATACATTCCTTCCTATTAGAACAAGCGGAGACATCTTTAGTATTTGAACCTTTTGTTTGTTATCCAGGCAGTGGCAAATTCCACATCAGCAACATTCTTACGTGTTGTTGGAAGTGAGTTGATTCAGAAGTATCTTGGTGATGGTCCTAAGTTGGTCAGAGAACTATTCAGAGTTGCTGATGATCTCTCACCATCTATTGTCTTCATTGATGAAATTGACGCTGTGGGTACAAAGAGGTATGATAATGCTAGTTTTGTCTTGGAAGATTTGTTACATGAAAGAGGCCTAACTAGGATATTATATGCACAGGTATGATGCCCACTCTGGTGGTGAACGTGAAATTCAGAGGACTATGTTGGAACTGTTGAATCAATTGGATGGTTTTGATTCAAGAGGTGATGTTAAAGTGATACTAGCAACTAATAAAATCGAAAGTCTTGATCCAGCATTGCTTCGACCTGGTCGTATAGATAGGAAGATAGAGTTCCCACTTCCTGACATCAAAACAAGGAGGCGTATATTCCAGGTACGGTGACATGATATTGATATATGATAAATCTGTTTTGGTCTAATTTTATAGAGTTGAATAACAGTTCTATGATTGAAGTAACTCATCTAACACAATAAGTGGTTTGAGTTAATGTCATTAAATAGCTAATGAAAATGCCACTAAACTGTAGGGAAATTCAGCACATTTAAAATTTAGTGTTTACTGTTTATCTTGCAATATGATTGACATAATCTCATTTTCCATTGTGAATTATCTGCGTCAGCATTGCTGCTGCCAGCCTGCCGGTGCCTTTGGCTGAGTATTAGGGATGTTCAAAATGACAATTCTTTGTTCATCTCTATTATAAATTTAATAGCGTATCTAAAAGAAAGTCTACCCAGATATTGATATATGTTTACTAGAATTCTCTGAACATTGAAATCTAGAAACAACTCAATAAAATTATGAAAGTTCTATAACTCAATAACTTATATGTACATTAAAAAAAATCACCATAAGAGTTCCCAAATCAAGACCAGTTATACTCATAAATGATCTGTTACCTTCTTACATGTATCCTAGTGTTTTGCTATTGGCTGATACTATCCTTTAATTCAGAGATATCTCTTCGATCAGTCTTACCTCAACGCCCCCATCCCCATCCCCACCCCACACACAAACACAAGCGCGCGCACACACACATTTGATGTAACGTCTGGCCTACACAGACCACAGTATCACTTGCTTTGCCCACCCTGGCACACAACTTTGTATAGGGCAACCAGTACTCAACTAGACGACACGAGTCGTTTTCAGGGGGTGACCCATCCTGGTACCACTGTTACCCAAGCGCGCTAGATTATGGAGCTCCTATGGAAACAACATTGTTCTAACCTCGAAAGGGGTCGTGTTTTGTAAGGCCGGAACATTTGAAATCACATTTCTATTGCGTGTCAATGATGTGTGGATGGGCTCTCTATTATACATTTTTTTTTTTTTTTTTTTTTTTTTTTTTTTTTTAAATTACGGCATGTCATGGGGGGAACCTGTCTTTAGTTTGGAGGTTCATATTGGAACAAGAATTGGAGGGCTGAAGACGAGGTTGGTAGCAAAGGCTACTTTTTTCTTGTGGGGTGTATGGCCGTATGGGATATTTAGGAAAGTGTTCTACAATTTGTGCATGGCTTAGGATTGTAAGTAATGGATGACTAAAGTTTAACTAATGGTCGTGGGATGGGTTTATCTAATAGGTTATTAATATTAACTTCATGTTATGTTGAATCAGTAATTTGCTAACCATGTATGTATAACTCTGTGTGTGTGTGTCGTCGTAGTATACTTGCTTAACTCATCTATTGTTTCAGATACACACATCAAGAATGACCTTATCTGATGATGTCAACTTGGAAGAGTTTGTTATGACCAAAGACGAATTCTCGGGGGCTGATATCAAGGCTATTTGTACCGAGGCTGGGTTGCTTGCTTTAAGAGAACGCCGAATGAAGGTTAGAGTTATTTGATGTACTCTATAATTATAAAGAGTTATTGCCTTCACTTCATATTTCTGAAAGTTTATTCTCCAACCTACTGGAACATATTAATTCGCGTATCTATATTTTTTAAGTTGAAACACAAAAATCTAATTAGACATCTTCCAAACAAACATCAATTAATACTGAGAGAATCAGTACGTAAATAATTAGTCTTTAATCCCACAGAAAGCGAAACGTTACTCTGTAACTACAAATTTTGTATTGGTCGATTAAGTTTCTTGATTTTGGCATCTATTGTTAGTCATTTGATTAAATAGTCTAAGTTTACATATAGTTAGAGCTTGCAAGATGGACCCGTTGGGTAGGAGAATGGGTTCAGCCGTTCAGGCTGGGATGGGATGGGGTATTGATAAGTGGGGGTTGAAACTGGCTGGTTTGGATTGACTCACAAGAACTTTGTTGCGCATTTTGAAATATGTTTTATGAAAAAAATCACTCCTTATGACTACAAAAGCGGACTCTCTCACTGGCTTACAGATAAAACGGTTTTGAAGGTTGTATCATGTGTGTAGTAGAAGGTTAATTCATGTGACTTTTTAAACCGTTAAAGATAAACCATAACCAAAACCGACTTCTATTTAAGTAAATGGGTTGAAATTTCCACCTCTATTTCTAAAATTGTAATCTTAGTGGGCATGGAAACTGCATTTATTTTATCTGTAAAACAAATCTTAGTTTTCAATCTCAATTGCCATGTCATCATAGACGGAACTTGAACATTTTTTTTGAGGGAGCCGAATTTATTTTGGGAGGGCCGAATCGGAGATTTGTTTGTAACCTCAACTAAATTACCCCTAAAACCTATAATATTTACACTAGGTGCCGCAAATTTTGGGGGGGGGGGGGGCGGGGGCGGGGCCCTCCCCGGTCTTCATTAAGGTCCGTCCTTGCATGTCATCCCTGTTCCTGAAACATAGTAATAAACACTTTACTTTCATTTTCAGGTGACACACCCAGATTTCAAAAAGGCGAAAGATAAGGTTATGTTCAAGAAGAAGGAAGGCGTACCCGAAGGGCTCTATATGTGAAAAGTCTTTTTATATATGGATTTCATTTACAGTCAGTTTGGACACTTTGTTTTGCTACTGTAAGTGTTTGTTGCTACCATGTCCTGGGAGTCGTCTAACTATGTTGTTATTCTGTCTGTATGGGTAGAAAAATTGCAATTACGTCGTGTACTTACATGTTCATTTTACCCATATGACATGCTAATATCTTTACAAGTAATGCTATATCCCCTTAAAGAGCACATAGATAAAAGCAGAGGTGGCAAAACGGGCGGGTCGGGCGGGCACGGGCTACGGGATTCTCTAGTTTTTACTAAAAAAGGAAAGTGAACAATCTTTTTCAGACATCAAAAAATGGAAATATGGACAATTAAATTGAGACGGAGGGAGTAAAAGTTTGCCCATTTTGCCCATTTTTTTTATTTTGGGCACAAATTGCCACCTCTAGGCTCTAGATAAAAGCCTAGACATGATAGTGGCCGTTTACAGAAATCTAAACATTGCATGACAAAATTTTAGAAGATATAACATTACGTTTCGGACCCTGGTTTTTAACCTTCCCATATACTGTAGTTGCAGTATTATGTATGTTTTGCAGCAACAATTTACGGTATATTCTTTATTTTACATAAAATACATTTTTTGGTGTGGCCATGGATGTGCCATTGATGTGTCCTGGTTTTTGGAATCCAATCTCCACCAATAATGCTGCAATCTTAGAGGACCATATATCTTAGGAATACTCCTCTCTGGTCCAGAATTTCAAGTCTTAGGCTACCATCATTTTGACCAAATAGAAGAGAATAACAAAAAGTAATGGACCAAGTAGAAAACAGATTAACAAAGCAAAAGGGTATCGAGGTAGAGCAAGAAATAAATAAATCAAATGAGGTGATAGTTGTGAAAATATGCTAGATTATCGGGGTATCGTCTTAGCTACATAATATGTATCAGTAGTAGTAAACCTGAGACAATGATTGTTTGCAAATCGGTTAGAGTCGGCTATAAGATTACAGAGGAAGATCAAGAAACCCCTGAAACTGAATGGAACAAAGATGGTAAAATGAACAATAGTACTAATTTGGTATTTTATAAGTGGGACAACTAAAAGAGATGATTGGCAGTTCTCAAGTCTAGTAAATAACTTCTAAAAAAAGTGGAGCACATGATAATTTATCATCATTGTCATGATAATTGCACCAAAAAGATTCCACAATCAAGTGGAGCCTTTGTCCCAACCAAGAAGAACATAGACAATAATTGCAACTACATGTTCACAAAACATGATATAGATTACTTCAGATTTTGGTTCCCAAAATTTTGTACCCATCAATATCAACTATAGTACAGTAAAATGCTAAAAGGCAGAGAAGGCACAAAAAATCAAAGGAATAGGAAGTAAAACCAAACCTAATTTCATCATGAATGATTGTTTTCTACTACTCTATACACTGCCCAAAAATTTGTAGGGTATAAAGCCATGAATTCTACTATAAGATTGTTTGGAATTAGTGAAACATATCTTGTAACGGTAAACATTATAGGAAGAACTAGTAAAACTACAGAACGCTATATTATCTTTATACAATTACACGTTACACATGAAGCCAGCGGGTAGTTGACTTGACAACCTTTAAATTCTCGAATCCTTTTTACGCTACAAAATTTGGTCGGCTAATAAGCCTGTTTCGTGAACAATCTCCTGCTAATCAACCTGAAAATGCACAAAGATAATTACTTATATGTTATCGTCGATATGCTTATAAATATGCACGGAAATACAGGTACCTTGGCTTACCATTTTGGTGATAATTATGGTTGGTAACATCTTTGCTACTGCCAGACTTGGTTGCAGTTGGGGGAATGCCTCCTTGGGTCTGCAATGAAACCGCAACTATTGAGCTTTGATGGTATAAAGTAATACTGTAACTATTTTGCAAGTGAAAGTGACTCTTGATGGGTTGACTTGCCAGAACTTTCATGTCTTCTTTAACTAATGAATTAGTTGTGATTACAAAGCTATACTATCAAAGGGTTAGTTTATCTTAATGAATAAAGCAATCTAGGAGGTCTTACATTTATTTTACTAAGTTTCTAAATTTAAGTCATTTGATTCTTTAGAGATTGGATATAACCTGAATTCACCATTTTTGATATATACTAACCGGGTAATTTCAAAATTCTGTTAGTAGACCAAGAAAACCATACGTGATAGCAAACTAGCAAAGACACATTCAATGGGCAGTAACGATATGAATGTGATTTTTATTCTGTAAAATTAATTCATATCTAATCGTGTATGTCTTTGGGGTATCTATAGAGTTTAGTAAGAGATAAACATGCCTGAGGAATCGGTAATTGTGTCTGATGGAGGCCAAGGTACTGTTGATATGGATCTGCAAAATTGGGAATTCGTGGTTGATTTTGATTTTGTAGCGGAAATGAACTCATCATTGGAGCTGACATGTTAGCCGCTTGACCCGCAACGGCAACAGGTGACATGTTGAATCCTGGAACAGGAAACCGTTGACCAAGCTGAGCAGCGGCTGCTGCAGCAGATGCAGCTGGATTGGGCATTGATGGGCCTGGAAGAATGGCAGGATATGGAACTATGGGTCGATTCATTCCGATGTCCATGCCCATACCCATACCCATTCCCATCCCCATTGCCATTGGTGAAACATATTGTTGGACACCAGGGAACATCATAGGAACCATGCCGCATCCCATGGACATCATCTGCAAAAATCGATCATATATGTTATTTCTAAAAAGCTCTGATATAGAGTTGATTTGAATAGCGCTAATGTATCAAACCGTCCCACATCAAAACAATTACCCTATATATATTTATGAAATTATAGATAAAATGGCGTTTTCTATAGAAAAGATTAGAAGTGGTTTGTGAAATGAGATAAAAAAAAGTCATCCAAATATCCAGTTAGGCAAATGAGTAACTTTTTACTCTTAAGATAAACAGCAGCTTGATTTCGCAACTACATATACTCTGATATGAGTTTCAAAACATAGATCCAAACGCTCACTAAGTTGATTCAGAGGTTATTGGGTTAGTTTATTGCTTGCGGTCACAGCTAGTAGGTATAAAGAAACATTCAGACTTAAGGTCTATATACCTGAACTTGCATTTGAAGCGACTTCAAGTACTCAATTGCCTCATCCAACATTGAAGCTTTGTCGGACTGCAAATAAATAAATTATAGAATTGAGAAGACGTATAAGTGTTACTAACCACAAACTCACAATTTCATTTGCAATTTAAAAGGAATGTTTATACTAAGTACCTTGTTGCAGCGAGGTATTAGTTCTTGCAAGGCCTTCATCTTTTCATTAATCCTATCTCGACGTCTCTAAACAAGTTTAGAATTGCAACATATTAGTGACCACCCACAAGAGTATTACGACAACTGAATTCTTTAAATGAAGTAAAATAAAAACCCTCTCCGAGAGATTGTGGACTTCTGCAGCACGCGACCTCTTCGTAGAAGTTGATCCATGAGATTGTTTCTTGGCATCAGGAAACTCAAACTCGACGTCCTTCACATGAAATATAAAAATCTAGAATTCAGAACTAATAACTATATATCCATCATCTTATATTAAGCAACAAAGACAAACATATAATGTTTAAGGTCACAAAAATTTGAAAAACACCAAGTTTTCGCTAATAGTACAAAAACAAAATTGTGTTAAAACTTAATAATGCTTTCCCCCCCTCCTATTCGGTTTAAACTTTAAGGAACACTTTAGTAACTAACTAATCATTATATTTAAAGTAGATCCTCTAGTGACCTTTTCGATTTATTAATCTGATCCCATCATAACAACAAAATGAAAATGAATCCTTTTGGCCACTAAAAGCTCCATAAGTTCTGCTAGCTAGCATTATATATGCTTTTTTGGTTCCGCGATTGATGATGATGCCTTTAGTTACAAGTAAATGTGTCTGCCTCATTCCATCATGCCTTTTTCTTCATGTTTTCTGGTGACAATTAATGATGTTTCAACATTGCTCACATAGATTTGAGTTTACATATATAGTAAGCTCACTCACAAAAGCAGTTTGATTTGAAACCCCAATGGGGGGAACACAAAAGATTAAGTATGTTTGTGAAGTAACCACTCTACAACTTAAATCGCTCCAAGATATTGGTCAAATATGTACAAGTGCAAACAGACTTAAACTTCTATCTTTCTTTAATTTCTCTAGTCTAGCTCAAGTTTAGCCAAACTAATTAGGCTTGTACTCATCTCAACTATTTTACACCCTAGTTATAAAAACAGACGAGTCACTAAGATGTACGTTGCGGGACCATATATATTCTTGACCATCCTCCTATGTGTTCCTAGTTAGAAAATACAAAGTACGTCGGAAAAAGACACAAAATACCCACACCACTTGGGCCACTAGACATTTTCTGAAACCACGAGTAGCTCAACTCTTTTCCTGTGTCCTAACTCATGACCACAACAGTTTTTTGTTTGTTTGTTTTAAGACTTGTTATTCAGTGTACATAAAAACATATCAAGTTAACTTGTTTGTCGTATGTATATGCAAATACACGTGCCAAGCTGTCCTATATATGAGTATATATGACCTTCACAACAAGTGTGATGTGGCGAATCTCACAAAGAAATATCGTATGCATTGGAACTTGGAAATTTGGCCATAGAGAACGCGAAAGTGTGTGATAGTTTTGGTTTGACATGTATGTTGTAGAAGTTTCTGTAACCTTGGCTTATACTAGGGGCAAAGTCGGTAAGGTAAGGTGACAGGGTCGTTTACTAAATTAAGTGGTTTCGTTTTAAATGTCTTAATTAAGTGAGAATAAGTGTTTTAGACCCACATTTATATCAATTACGAGGGAATAAGGAAAATTAAACACAACTTAACCTCCGTATGAGTGCATAGTCAATAGGGTGACATGCAAGCATAACGATCAGGATAAAATTTGACAAGATACATTTAAGAAAAAATATACAATGTCAGGAACAAAAATTTTCAGAATCATGTGCATTTAGAAAAAAATTCATTGTTTATTTTCTTTTATTTTTTTTAATACAGAACTAAGCGCTACATTGTAAAATCCACAAGTACTGTCATTTAAAACCCACCCTGGTACCGTCGCGTGACATGTTTATGCTTGGCATTACTCGACCCACCCAAGTTATACTCATGTCCATCGAATACATAACTCACTACTATGATCTTATAATCTATACTGTAATGAACATTCATTCCTAACGTTAAATTCAAGCTTCAAAAACAAACCATGCATATCCGTAATTTCAAGAATTTTTATAAAGATTCGGTCATTTGGCAACACATATTGCATATCTTATAGTATCAAACAACATCACATAAAAAGTGATGTAGATATAAGTTCTCTTTAATAAAGGTAGCATATATTTTCATAATTTGCTATATATAGAACCGTGAAGATGTTTGACCTTCAGCTTCTTTATTATCACAATTTTTTTTTTTATAGTAATTTAGTTAACAAATTCGTTAAATACAATTTCTTCATAGATATATAGTGGGTTTGTCGGTACTAAGAATTGGTATTTATAGAAAGGTTTTGCTAAACAATGCTCACTAGTCAATGCATAGTCTCACTGAATTAGATTTTTTATTTTATTTTTTAATAGTTATGTATTTAATGCACATAAATAAACATAGAAATTAACTTAAATGTATGTCATTTTAATTTAACAAAATTCAAATTTCTTTTCATTGTTTGTTTTAAGCATTGTCTAATGACATCATTTAGCAAATACTTTTATAGAATAATAAAAATACAAGTATACACGTACATGCATAGTCTTTGGCACAAGAAGATGCTTTTATAATATAGATTTTGTCTAGGAGTGAGTGTAAGAGGCCCTTCAAGCACTACTAAGAGCATTCACAATGCTTCTACCTCAAAATGACTTTTTGATGTTGTCACATCATTTTCTCATTAATTTTATCATCCAAAAACTTGTGCTTATACAAGTTCTTCAATGCAAAAAAGTTATTCAAAAGCTTTTTATAATAAATAAAATTCAAAAATAACACCAAGTCTTTGTCTCAAAGACTTAAAGACTTGTAATCTACCAAGTCTTTGGTATCCAAAAGCTTTTTACAATAAATTAGATTCATAAAAAGCTTTTGATCAAGTCTTTGCAAAAACCTTTTTGAAAAGCGTTTTCAATAGTTTCAAGTCATTGCAAAAGTGTCCATTGCAGATGCTCTAATAAACTACACATACAAGAAGCATTAAATACGCGATATTTATGGACAAACTAAATCTAACTCAACATTTCACTTTATTTATCTCGATTCTCTTTTTTTCCAACATATATTCACTGTTACAAAATTTACAACATCGATTCACGACAATAAAATTTGAAAATCAGTGGTACAACCATCTATGCACGTAAGAATTAATGGTGCTAAAAGTGGTAAACTCATGTGTGCTTAAGTACTTAATTGCTAATTAACCTATATACGATAATAAGACTGAACTTTATATGCATGTTCATAAGCACATATATATAGCTGGATTTAAGACAAATTTGCGTACCTCACTATGACATTCGGTGTCTTCGGTGTCTCGACCCTTGCGCTTACGGTCATTAGTCGAAGGTGGTGGCATTTGAGTCGATGGCTCGATACTTCCACTTGCTCCCGACCCATCGGGCGATGACATCATGCTTGTATCACATGTCTCTACTTCCCTATCCATAGATGACGTACCTACTAAACCTACACCACTAACGCTCTCACCGCCTGCAGAAGTAGGCGGTGGTTTTTCCGACACACGTGAAGCTCTAGATTCAGGTGCTTCTGTCACTGGCGCAGAAGGACCCGACTCTGGAGTTTTGGCTTTATTAGGCCTAGAAAAATGCAAAAAGTTAGGGTACTTCGGTTGTTGTCTAGGTTGTATGTCCCCACGGTTGCGCCAAATAGGCGCAACTGGTGGACGAGGAGAATGGATCACAACAGAAGGAGGAGGCGGTGGCGGTAAAGTTGTAGGCGTGATAGGCGTTGTAGTAACTGGATTTGGTGGTGGTGTTGGAAACAAAAGATCATTGTTGTACAAATATCCTTCTAACGAATTTTCGTTAGCAGGATATTCTACAGGGTAATGAAGCCAGGAGGACATCTCGTCCTCTTGCATGAACAAGTCTGATGGTCCGGTCTGTTGTTGTTCCGTAGACTGGACCATAAGCCTTGTTTCTGGCTTCTTGTTCCCACTAGATCTTTGGTTTTGGCTTTGCATAACAACTTGACCATTATGCCATAGTAACTCCATGATATCTTCATCTCCTCCCCTACAAGATGAAAAAAATATTGTTGGATCACTAATAAAAACATAATCACCTAACTTTGAGAGCACTTTACATTGTTGATTTCTTATGCATATCCGGAATCAAGCAATCTTCCTCGGTTTCGAATTCGGGAACAATATGATTCATCATATATCACCACTCAAAATAGCATATATAAATTGAAAATTTCAATATAGCTCAATGAAATGATGCAAATATGTTGATGTTGTTCTTGGAGTGTAGCAAACCTCTATAAATTTGAACATGAATTGTGAGGTAATTTATTTATAGATGAAATTGATTCAGAGAGAGTTTTTGGTATGAGTTTGATTTGAATGTCAGTATGTAGCTCAAGTCGAACCAAGATGATAAGGTGTGTCTTTAATTCTTTTCTTATTATTTATATTATTTTTGTATTGACCTTTTGAGTAATGAAATGTATACAACTACGTACACAAGTTGCTTTAAAAGGGTTAAAAGATTTCTATTTTTATATGGCGGTTAGCAAATACCAATAAATAAATATAGACATCCACTACTAGAAACGGATGTATGTGTGTTGTCACTAAAAGTGTTAATAGTCGTCGCTAAAAGCTTTAGCAACAACATCTCAGTCTCTAACCAGTCATGGCTAAAGGCCGTTATCAGAAGTTTGGTCATTTGATGACCCTTTGGCGTACAAAAGTAGTTTATTTTGTAGTGACATTTGTTTAGTTGGTTAACATAAGTTTTTCTTGTAGTGAAGTTTGTTTGGTTAACAATGAAGTCTTTATACTTCTATATAATTATGTGTCACTAACAAATTAAAAGGTTATACATTGACATTTCAATTAAAAAGAAATTACTACCACAATAATTAAATTAAAAAAGCAATTATACATTCTCTTGAAGGAATTTAAAACAAATTTTGACACAATAACATTTGTTAGTATTTGTATTACTCTCTTCGTTCTATTTTTTTTTTTGTCTTTCTTTCTATTATTAGATGCTCTAAAATGATTATCGAGTACATGCAATGGTCCCATTTTTATTTTAAACTTGTATGTTTTTTTTGTGTGTAGACATAGGAAGTATTAGGTTTTGTTGAAAATTTTACATGTACATCATTAGTGATAATACAGAGTTTTTAAAATGTTAGGGTTAGTTAAAACTTAGTTAACCGTAAAATAATGTAACTAGAAAAACCTAGAGTATACATTGCTTGAAGTAAAAGTTAAGTAAACTTGGCAAGGAAGTCGATTAGGAGAGGGATTATAACCATCATGTGTGTCGACTTGATCAAATAAATCAACTAGGCCGGATTAGGACTCGGTTTTGCTACATATGTCCCAGGCATTTACAAATCTGATATGCCATCACATTGTGTTTGCGAGTAGTTTAACATTATGATCTACGTTGACATGAACCAGATATGCTCGAAGCTAGTATATTAGAACTACCTTTCTCATGTGATCTTATTAAACCCACACAACGATTGGTATGCAATTATACTACAAGAAAAATCGATCTCCTACTTTTAGTGACAAAAATGATGTCACAAACATAGTGACTACCATTGTCCTATCACATTAGTGAGCCAACTATATTAGTGACAGACCCAGAAAATGACCAACTAAGCAAAGTTTTGTATTTCATATCTCGTATTCCGGATATGCGAGTTGGCATATTACACGCGGCTAT
Source organism: Chrysanthemum seticuspe (assembly GCA_019973895.1). NCBI lineage: Eukaryota > Viridiplantae > Streptophyta > Magnoliopsida > Asterales > Asteraceae > Chrysanthemum > Chrysanthemum seticuspe. Next base: position 101,928,379 of record BPTQ01000005.1, on the reverse strand, counting down.
ATCAGCAATCGAAAACAATGAAATATCCTATTTATTAAAGCTTGGTTTAATTCGAAGAAAAATACGTGGGTTGGTCTCAATGGATGATGGAATTCAATGCCATGAATCTATGACAACTCATTATTTATTTAAACTTTGAACTAAATATAGAAAAGAAAATAAATAGTAATGAGACATGAAGAATAGTGGGGAAGGAAAAAAGACAGAAAAATGATTGTGATAGCATTAACTCGTAAATTGATGTTTCTCTGTGTATTAATTTTCTCAACATAGCATGTCTTCCTTGCGCACTTTTTCAACAAAAACGATATCTTTGGAAAGTAAGCTTTCCTTGACTTGTGTGTGACAAAAATTGGTAATCGATAAGAAACTACTATACAGCGAAACTATAGTTAGTTATCTATACTACACATCTAAAATTGAAAAAATGCAAAACACAAAGTGAAGAACTAATTGTAATAATTATAAAAAGAATAAATTAATAAAACCATTCTATACCTTAGGCTGACCCCAGTAAGGAGGGTCAATCCTTCCCATTTTCCCTGCCATGTCAGCTTTCTCTCTCCAACGACCTTCAGGCGATTGGATGCCCCAGTAAGACGACCTACACTATAAAAAACATACTCCACAAAAATACCTTTTATATTTAATAAATACACACAAAACCAAACGATTATCGATCGGCATCACGACCAAGTTTTGTAAAAAGTCACCCATGATCGATTCCCCACAACAAGGGAGATCCTTGGGAATCGATCCTCAAAGTCGGTCTTATGCTCTACTGGGGGCAGCGTTATAAGAAAACCAATTTTTTATTGTTTTGTTCCACTTCCTCTTAAGTTACGCTACTTTATTTATTTATTTATTTTAATCTATTGATATTCATGATGCGTTACGTTTTTGGGATATATTGTAGAGGGCTTGTTGGGCTAGTTGGAGGAAGCCTAGCACCCGCTAGTCACCTTATCCCCTCCGCCCCTGTTCATTTCAAGTGTGGTTTTGTTTACATTTTTCAAATGAGGGAAATATTTATTTCTCTAATCTTGGAACTGATTATTGCAAAATTGTTATACTTAATATAGTTTTTCCATGCGAAAATGCATGTTATATATCATCTATAAATCTAAATAAACGTGTAAGAAGTAGTTTGTCGTCACTTCTCGTTTTCACTTTTTAAACCTTATATATGTCTGCCGGAAATATGATAAAGCAACATGTTTTTGGTTGCTGGAAAAAGGTTCTTGCTGAAAAAATTTGTTGCCAGAAAAATGTTTCGCTGGAAAGATGGGTCGTTGGAAAAACAAGTCGCCGGAAAATCAGTTCGAAGAAGAAGGTGACATGCTGACTTATTAGTTGTCTAAAATTGCAAAAAGAAAAGAAGAAGAATAATCTAAAGGCACGTTTGGTAAAGAGAATTTTCAAAGAAATGAAATGAAGCAGAGAATAGAATCTCAGAGAATAGAAATCAATAGAGAATTTTGTTCAATTCTAATGTTTGGTAACAATAGAGACTTGACCCGAGAAATAAAAAAAAAAATATATTATTTAAATAAATTTTTGTCATATAAAACTCACATGTATTTGTTTGTTGATTTTCTTAAAAAAATTTATTTTTTATTTTTTCTAAACAACATTTCTCAAACAATATTTTAAAAAAATTATTTAAAAAAAAACTTATTTTAAGAAAAAATTCTTTTTTTAGAATTTATTTTTTCAAAATTTATTTACTTTCTTTAAAAAAATTTATTTAAAAAAAAATATTTTTTAAAAATGTATTTATTAAAGAATTTTTTTTTTTTAAATTATTTTTTATAAATGTATTTAAAAAAAAAACTTACTTTTTAAAAAAATTATTTTTTAAAAATGTATTTATTTTTAAAAAAAACTTATTTTTTTTAAAAAAATCATTTTTTAAAAAAAAAATCATTTTTAAAAAAAAAATCATTTTTTTTAAATTATTAAAAAAAAAAAAAAAAAAAAAAAAAAAAAAACAACTTATGTTTGGAACTTAAGTACAAATATAAGTTGAAAAAGAAAAAAAAAAAACATATCATGAGAAAATATTACGAATACTAACAATTCTTATTTCTAAAAGGGATGGAAATAGAAATCTAAAATTTATACTAACAACTCCTTACCAATTCTCCTTAATTTTCCGTCTTTTAATTTCTCTAAGCAACCAAACAATAGAATTTGATTCATTTCCATTTCTCTTATAACATTTCTCTCTACCAAACACAACATAAGTACACTACACTGGAGAAAAAAAATGCGAAGTACCTTAAATTAAAAATTGATATAAGTTGAATATTGTTTTATTCGATTTGCCCATCCTTAATATAATATACACAACAAGATTATCCAAGGCAAATGCAATATTTATCTTCATTCAATCTAAAGTCATACCAATGGCATTAATGACATACATATTCAAATACGATGAAGATGGGAGACAATGCATCGGTCCTTTTTATGTGTGCTCATTCGAGGTTCACAGACCATCATATTATCTAAGCAAATAATGTAAATCGAAAAAAAAAAAAATAAAAATCATAAGGAATGAGCATAACACTTTTAACGCTTGAGGGCCACAATTTTATGGGTGGTTTTTTTCTATGAAAATTTGATGGGACCCGACTCAATCACCGAGCGAGTGGTTGTGTAGTATAGGAACATTACATATGGTCATCTTTTATCTTATATGTTATCACCAATAATTGATTTGTATTATTTTACTTATTTTATGCTTCATTGTCATATCGACAATACTGAGAATTACGTGTTCACAAGAAAAGACTACTGTTAACTTCGATCATGTACAAATAATTACCAAATTCATCGATCATTGAGGTCGCACGTACATCTACCAAATTTTTGTAAGTGTCATAAGCGGCTTGCAAGTTCTATATACTAGTCTAGTTTTACCATAAAAATTGATAGATAATTTTATTATTACATATAAAGAGAAGGGACATATCAAAAAAAAAAAAAAAAAAAAAAAAAAAAAACGTTATAAGTGTAAAAAGACACTAAAAACATAACAACTTCTCGAGAAATTTTGAAATTTTCTCAAAAACAAAGGATACTGGTGCAAAAAAAAGTCGTGAAGAAAGTTTATTTAATTTTCAGTTTTTATACGTTTTTATTAATGCAAAAAAATAAAATTTTGGTGCACAAAAATTTAAACTTGTTATATTTTGGATACATATAATAAAGAAAAGTTTGACGTACAAATGAATTTTTGATCTCGATGTACAAAATATTGATGCGCAAACGTGTTTTTTCACAATTTTTGTGCATCAAAACTATACACGTTTAGGAAAAATTATTCAGAATTTTTCTATCCACCAACGACCCATATTTTGTGAAATTGTTTGGGCATTTTTTTAATAACATTTTATTTTTTGAATCTTTTTTGAGTTTCTCAAGAAAATTTGTCTTTTTATTTTAATGCAACCATAAATAAAAAATGGTAAAAATAAGTAACGTTGTTTGACTAAAATAATTACTTATAAAAAAGCAATACAATACATTAACTATTTAAATACTTAATTATAATTTAATCCACAAAATTTGTTCACTTCCATTCACAACTATATGTAAAAATAATAATAATTTTGATGCAATTATACATCATCTGCACTATGTGCATAAAATCTTGTTTTAGTGAAAGATAATATCAAAAACTCAGAATTTACCATTTGTAAACGTAAAAAAAAAAAAAAAAAAAAAAAAAAAAAAAAAAAAAAAAGTAGTGCCAAAGTGCCAAGTTACCTAAAGAAAGATAACCACAATGACAATAATACACTACTCCAGTAAAACCCAACGTAGATAACACTAAGAGCTTCGGGTACAGTGAGCCAAAGCCTTAAGCGCTAACCTTTGGCGCGAGACTCCACACCGCAGGTGGGCTGGTGGGTCTTGGCGCCGTGGCCACCAGCTCACGCCAAACAGTTGCTAATCCTCTGAAATCACGCTGGTGGGTCTCTTTTTTGCTCTTTCTTTTGTGTTCGTGTGCTGTGTTTGTGTGATGTTTTCGTTTACTATTTTCTTTTTCTTTTTTCTTTGTGTGTTTGCAGGCATGGCAAGGAAGAAGATGAAGTGTGGGTTGTGGCTGCAAGATGATTAGGTTTACTCATTTTACTGATTGAGTTTGGGCCTTTTTTACTTATTGAGTTTAGGCCTATATGAATATACACAAGTTGGGTTTGCATTTGGAATATCAGATATTAGTAGGGAGTACAAACTTTGTGTTTTAACTTTTTTTCTTTTCTTATTTTTATTTTTTATTTTTTTTTCAAAATAATTGTGTGCTAATAATTTGTTTATTTGTATATATGAATTTTTTTTTGTGAGGTTTAAGAGTGTATGACGGCACCAAAAAACTGGTGTTATGTTAGGGAGGGAGGTTTTCATGCCATAGTAAAATGTGGTGTCATAGGATAAAGGTGCTGAGGTGGCACCACTTTTTTTCATGACACCACCTACGACACCACACGATACCTAGCCCTCTAAGTGACTTAGTCGACACAAAGTAAACAAGCCACTGAAACGAGTCACTATTGTCATCAAAGAGGCAAGATGCCAAGACACTCTTAAAGTCACAGGCTCCCATATACTACATATATATAACATTATCTATACTACTATATAAAGCATTTAAGTTGTGAGTTTCACAAAAAATTAAAATAAGGAGCTCCAATCATTGAGTGACATGTGTCATTTCTCTAACTAAAAAATAACAAAAAGGAATGAGCTCTAACAAACTAAATTAAGAAGCTCCAATAATGGGGTGACACATGTCACTTCTTAACTAATTAATCACCTTTATTTTTAAATTTAAATATCTTTTAATTCGTTTAATTTTTTTATGATCTAATTTCACCATAATTTTTAAAATTTTGTGCTCTTTAATTCAACATCCATTTTGATATATTTTTATGAGTTTTTAGTTTTTACATTTTTAGTAGTTTTTATTTTTTTTATTTTTTTATTCAAATTTTTATAACTTTAACCTGTATTTCAATCAATACAAACTTTATTTATCAAAATCATTTACTTTTGGTAAAGTGTTTGACGAGAAAGAGATTGTGAAGGTCTTTTTATATACGGGAATAATGATGTCACGGAAAAGATACGGAAAACCCAAACAAACACATACAACTAACACATATACATTTGGAGTGTTGTGAAATGAATTCACTAAGCGGGTAGGGAATTGCGAGGAGAGTTAGGTTAGCAATTCATTTACTATATTTATTATATAACTATATTTATGGCCGCCGCTGTGCGCGGGTATCCAACAAGTATGTATAAGGCGAGTAAAATATTTAAAAAAAAAGTTATCAAGATAATAAAAGGGAGAAAAATACAGATCGCGCAACTACAAGAAAAAGGCTAATAGTGACCAAACCAGTTTTTCAATAACAACATAGAAGTGGTCGCGGCATGTTACATTGACAAAGAATTGGATCGTCACTTTTGTCGTGACAGGTATCTCATTAATTTTTATCGTAGACTGAATACCAAACTTGTCCCAAGAAAAAAATTTGAGGGGTAACTATATAGATTTGTGACGAGATATTTACCAGGCAGGGCTGCTGCAAACAAGTCGAGTTTGTTCGAGATCGAAATAATTGAAGTGAATTGTTCATGCCATTATCATAAACATACGGTACAATACATACTTACATAAAATACAAAGATTATTCTAGAAGTGGGCTTGAGCCCAATACACACAAATAGTACAACTAACAGTCTCCCATACTTTGAACGAGAGGACACTTAATGCTTAACCATCAATGAAACTCTTCAAAAAAGCTGAAGGCAAACCCTTGGTGAAAATGTCTGCATACTGATATCTATATAGAACATGAAGAGCTCGAACTTGACCGCGACAACAAAATCACGAACAAAATTAATATCTATCTCAATGTGCTTCGCACGTTGATGATGAACCGAATTAGAAGACAAATAAACGACATTGACATTATCACCGTAAACAAGGGTAGCGAAAGATAAAGGAGTATGCAACTCACGTAATAAGTTCCACAACCAACAAGCCTCAATAACAACATTGGTAACACCACGATACTCTACCTCGGTACTGGATCGAGAGAGCGTATGCTGACGCTTAGAAGACTAAGATAGTAAGTTGTTGCTAAGAAACACACAATAACCCGAAGTCAAGCGTTTAGTAGTAGGGCAACCACCCCAATCCACATCCGAGTAAGCAACTAAATATGTAGCAGAAGACGAAAATAACTATAACCCATGATATAACATACCACGAACATATCGTAAAATTCACTTAAGAGCCGAATAATGAGGCTCATGTAAATGATGCATATAAAGACAAACCTGCTGCACTATATATAAAATATCTGTATGAGTAAAGGTGATATACTAAAGAGCACCTGCAAGACTACAATATAATGCCGGGTCAGATACCGAGTCACCATTAGCTCCTAATTCTGACTTAGTATCAACAGGAGTCCGACTGAGGTTACAAGTAACCATATGAACCCTCTCAAGAATCTTAACAGCATTCTTACGCTGAGATAAGAACATCCCCGAGGAATCACACATAACGGAAATACCTAGAAAATAATTAAGTGACCAAGATCTGTCATAGAGAACTCTTGATGCAAGAAAGTAATAATTTGTTGTAGTAAGACCTTAGAGGAAGTAGTCAAAACACTATCATCAATATATAAGAGTAAATAAGCAATGTCAGTCCTTGTCTGTAAATAAATAAAGATGAGTTACAAGGACTATGAGTAAAGACAACACATGTAATATATGCCGCAAATCGCTGACACCAGGCCCGTGAGGCCTGCTTAAGACCATATAGAGACCGTTGTAATAAACAAACATAGTCAGGATGTGCAGGTCTCGAAATCCTGGAGGCTGATGCATGTAAACTGTCTTAGATAAATCATCATGTAATAATGCCTTATTAACATCAAGCTGAAGAACATGCCAATGTTGAAAAGTAGCAAGAATGAGTACAGTCCGAATGATAGCCGATTTAACAACCGGACTAAATGTCTCATAAACACCAATGCCAGATAACTGTGTGCTTCCACTCGTCACAAGGTGAGACTTGTAGCGACTAAGTGTGCAATCTACTAAATGCTTGTGCCTAAACAACCATATGGAATGAATGATGTTCACGTCCTTTGGTCGAGGCACAAGCGTCCAAGTTTTATTTTTAATAAGCGCATTATATTTATCACACATAGCATTTTACCAATTAGAATCATTAAAGGCCTCATTATTTATATTCATCACACCTACCATTTTACCAATTAGAATCATTGAAGGCCTAATTATATGATTTGGGTAAGGGAGAGATGGTTGACATATGAAGATTAAGCCGGTCAGGAGGGGCGATTAGACCCGTCACGAAAACGTGTGACCATGGGGTGAGTAGAAACCGGGTTCGGGTTAATAGAAGGGGTAGTGGTTGCTTGTTGGGTCGTGGTGAGAGGGGGCTAGTTTGTTGGGCCGTTAGTGTAGCAGGTTGTTGGGTCACATGAGGATGGCTTGTGGGAGATGTATCATTGGGTGGATTAATCGGTGAGGTGGGCTCAGGGGTATGTATTTGGGCCGGTGTTATAGGAGATGGAGTATTGGGTGTATTGTTTTGAACATTGGTAATAGACGAGTGACATATAACTTGTGTAATAATATGAAGTAGTTCATATAAAAACTATACGAGGGAGGCGAGGTGGGTGTCATAGATCCAAAAGGGAAAAGCATTTCATCACAGGTAACATGTCTTGAAATAATTTTATTCGTATTTAAGTCAAGACAACGATACCCACGATGATTCAAAGTGTGGCCCAAAAATAAGGATGGTGTAGCACGTGGTTCAAGTTTGTGATTGGTATGTGGATGTGGGTAACATAAACACCCAAAGGTACGTAAAATACTATAGCCTGGGTTGGTTCCAAGGAAACGGTTATACGGTATTTCATTGTTAATAGCACTCGAAGGTAAGATGTTCAGTAAATAGATGGTCATATTAAGTGCTTCGACCCAGAAAATGGGAGGAAGGTGAGCTTGAAAAAGTAGGGTCCAAATTAAATTATTGATAGTTCGTATCATTCTTTAGAACTTGCCATTTTGTTGTGAGGTTTTTGGACAAGAGAAACGAAATTGGATGCCTTTAGAGGCAGACAATTTATGTAAGGCGTGGTTGCACCATGATCACACTGAAAAGACTTGATTTTACACTTAAATTGAGTATTAACCATGATACAAAACAACATAAATTTAGACAAGACATATCATCCGATTTATTAATCAACGGATAAACCCAAACATAGTGTGAATATTGATCCAAGAACAAGACATAGTACTTAAAACCTGAAAGACTCAAAAAGGGTGAAGTCAAAAAATACGAGTGAACAATTTCTAAACAAGACTGAACTAATGTTTGAACTCGAAAAAGGAAGCCTCACATGCTTGCCATGCTGAAAAACATGATAAATAATGGGAGGTTTCATTTTATTATTTGAAATAGAATTGCTAGAGATAAGACGACCTAACACTTCACTTCCTGGATGTTCAAGTCGTTGGTTCCACATATGTTGACTTGTTAAGAATACTTGAGGTACAAGAGAAGGCTTCGTGACCGGATAGAGATCGCCCGTGCTATCACATCGGTGAAGCAGCCGACGAGTCATGAAATCCTTAATAGAAAAACAAAAAGCGTCAAATTCAATGGTACAATTATTATCACGGACAAAATGACGAACAAAAATTAAAATTTTGATAATGTTAGGAGTTATAAGAACATTATTTAGGTGAAGAGGTCTATGGGGAGTAGGCAAAACACTATTGCCAGTGTTGGTGACGGGAAAATAATAACCGTCACCAAGAGAGATCGATGGATATATATACAAATTAAAAATATTACTAAGACTATTAACAAAAGCATTAAGGTGGGATCCTGAAGTGTCATGGCACTAAAAGCATGCGGTAATATCGTCTTTTACCCGGTAAAACTGAGGAATCCGGCTATCCAAAATTTGAATTAGTCTGACCACCAAATAAAGCTTGGCCCATTAAGGGCTGTTGCTGGGCCGGTTGAGTAGCACTACATGACGTTGTTGGGAGGGAAATCCTAGTGGGCCACTAAACCAAGAGACAGACTGGGCTGGTCCGGTATTCCCAGCTGAAAAACCACAGGTGGGGTAGTAGTAATATTGCAAGTGTTGGGGTTCGACTGCCCCGAGTTCCTGCTGCCACTATAACCAAGTTGAGCCAATAATTTTTGTTGAGTTTGTATCAAGGAAAACGTTTGAGAGTGTGTTAAGTGGTGCCGGTTTTGTAAAACAATGGACACATGGCTACTTCTAGAAGCAGTCGTAGCCCATAGTGACGAGTTATTAGATTTAGCATAAATGGATCCATGAACAAACTTACAATTATTCCCAAAATGACACGAGCCCTTAGCAAAGTCAAAGCAAGGCTTGGAAGACTTAACATGAGCAATAGTCGAGCATCGAGTGTTATTACTAGATTCGGCCAATACGATCATAGGAGAAGAGGAAGAAGAATCAATATGTAAGGCTTGTGACTTTGAATTCAATCTCATCTCCTCGGTAGTAAGTATCGAACGAACATTCCTGAGATCTGGAGAGGGCTCCGATGGACAATGATGCCGGCAACAGTTTCATACTTTTCGCTCAACCCTTCAAGAGCAAAAGGAACAAAGTCATCGTTGCTTATGGGAGAACCGAGGCTTGTTAATATAGTGGCGATGGATTCGATCTTATGAAAGTAAATATCGATGTTCAAGTCTCCAAGTTTCAATGTCCCCAATCCCGCCTTCAAGGCGATCGTGTGAATCCTATTGTTGTCATGGAATATCGTAGCAATATGGTCCCATGCCTCTCGAGTGGTTTGAGGATCCGCCACAACGAGATGTTCTTGAAGGGTGTTAGATAAAGTCATGAAGATCCATGATAAGACAATGGAGTCGAGTTTCAGCCACTCCGTAGATGGAGGCTGAGGGGCGCTAGATGTTGCATCACCAGATTCATCTATAATATGCTTAATGAGCCCAAAACCGTTACAAAAATTAAAATAAATAAATAAATAAATAAAAAGTAATTAAGATTGTCTACATCCAACTAACGGGCACATGCGAAGTGATGTTGTGAATGGTGAGTAATTTATCGAAGAGAGTTATATTTGGTGATGTTTCAGTAACGTTTGGACCTGTCATAGTTGGACAGTTTGATGGTTTTGATCGGCTAGGGTTTGTTAGTGGAGAAGACGAGTTAGATTCTAAAAGTTGGGGATATCAGACGATTTGGTAAGATGTTTTAGAAGGTAAGGATCGACTAGGCTCGTACCATATTAGGAGTGAATTGTTCATGCCATTATCATAAGCATACTGTACAATATATACTACCTCCGTCACATAATAATTATCCATTTTGACTTTTTTAAGTCTTTTTTATTCAACTTTGACCATATATATTTTTATTTGTGTAATATAATACTTAATGAAAAATATATGAATAAATTGGGTTTTAAGTGTATTTTCATTTGGTATAATTTTCATCAAGTATTATATAGCACAAATAAAAATATTATCGGTCCAAGTTAAACAAAAAAGACTCAAAAAAATCAAAGTGCACAATTATTGTGGGACGGAAGGAGTAGAATATAAAGATTATTTTAGAAGTGGACTTAGGCCCAATACACACAAATAGTACGACTAACACGAAACACGGAGTTCATGCTTTTAATAGCTCAAGTCGACTTCTAAACATTTAAACCAACATTCATGTATGGTGTCTTACATTGGATTGTCTCCGAACACAATGAAATCTTAACTCTGGTAGTATAGACTTGAACCGCACAACATTTATTCGTTGATTGTACATATATATGCAAAAGATTTATGGATCATGGTGAAGAACTGGTGGGGCAACGACCACCCAAAACAATTTTGCAATATTCTCTCTTGGAGCCGTTAGCCTCGAAACATTGACTAAGGTTTAGTTTTGACATGTACGTATTCCAATAACCTAGCCACTTTGAACTTCTGATAGGATAGATTAACGTATTTATTTAATCATATACGTAGAAAAATGGATGGATTAAAAGATGTAGATAAACGGCATGGACATTGGATATCATAAAGAACGAGTATTGCGACCATCCGCCGCGTTGCGGCGGAGCTTTTTTTTTGACATTTTATCTGGTAATTTATGTAACCAAAAAAAACGTTAAAAGTATGTAAACTTCAACTTACATGTCAGGCAAGACATGTCGGTTTCAGCCCCAACAGGCACCCGTTCCAGCCCCTACTTTAGCCTCCAATTCCACGCCCATTTCAATCCCGTAGCTGGCCCGTTCTAGCCCAAACCTCATTCCCAACACACATCCATTTATGTCCTAATTCGACACTCAACCCGACCCATTTCAGTACCAAACCGAACCCACCTGAGCTCCTACACTGAGATGCTCCTACAAAAGAAGAACAAAATTGCGCAATATGTATAAAATAGGTAGTCGAACATGTATAAAAAAATTTGATGCAATTTATAGAACATAAGTATATAAAGAAAATAAGCAAATTCAGAATTTTTAAAACATAAACAAAGGAGACCAGCTTAGCTTCGTAGTCATCTCATCAAACATGTTATGTGCATACATTAATATCATCAGTTAATTTCAATTCAATTAGCTATATGATAAAAACAAATTATGGACTTTCAACGATTGACTAAACATAAAAAAGACATAAAAACCATAGAAAAAGAAGAATACATACATGCTTTAAAAATGCTATTATAATGATAGATGATTACTTCACAACAGAATCGCTGCTACCCTAGACCTTATGGTAATTCTTGTAACCAATAAAGCTTTTGAGAGTGAAGTAGGTGATGGGCCTAAAGTGAGATCGATCACTCGTATCACATAGGGCTCACGGTCACCTCAAATATCCTATAAACACCAGAAGTATCAAGATCAGGCCACAAATATAATAAGTGACCCAAAGAAGAAATATGAGTGAATCAATTTCCTGCACTTACTGCAATCATACTTCCGACTTGTTGGTTGTTTCCTGCACTTACTGCAGCCACATCTGCCAGCTCGATGTCTTCAACCTGCAATTGCGCATAGAGCAAGTAAGAACTGACATGAGATGAAAAGCAACACTTACTTTACTCCTAACATCAAAAACATAAATTAACACTGCCCCTAAGATAAAATAGTTGTAGTTCATTACCTGTTTATTTCTTTACTCCTCATCAAATGGTCGTTGCTCTGAGAAAAGAAACGATAGTCAATTTCAGAATATTGTGAAACAACGTTAATGGTTATGTGGAAAAATATCAACTAAAACTCACCCAGACAATTTTTTGATTAACCGTATGCGGTGACCGCGTTCCTAAGTGCCTGACCAAACTCGATGACGTCGTTGTCGTATGACAAAAAAGGGAGGTTATCCAAAATCCAGCATTACATACGGCGGGATCGGGTCAATATTTATGGCGATATACATATACAAACAGTCATTCATATACAGGATTTAAAAATAATGGCACTTACATGTTAACATAGTACGCACACCTTTTTTTTTTCTTTTTCTTTAATGTTGTTTGCACCCCGGCTCAGATCTGCCATGGCTGCAACCACAACGCGTGTGTGGTTACCTCGCCACGATATATTACAGAAAACAATCATCATCGCCTTAACAAACAAACCAATGGTCATGTGCAACCCATATTAGTATTACTATATATATTAAAAGACATTCAAAACGATGTCATTTCACCTGCCCTATTCTACGTAAACGACGTCATTTCACATGCCATATTCCAACGTCTAATAACCTGGCCCATTTCAGTGAGCCCAATAGATCTGCTGGCCTGCTACCCGATTGTTTTTTATAAAACTCAATAGATGTGATGGTCTGCTAGCCCTTTGATTTTTATAAAAGATGCAAATCGTATAATGTATATGTACGCGTATACTTTCAGAGGTTAGGTTACAAATGTCAATCATCACTTTGCAAAGTACAATCTGCCCATACGTTTTTTCTTTTCCAACAATCAAGAAGGTTCTCTCTACCATTGTACAAATACAACCTCGAATCTTCTTGATTGGGTATCACTCAAAACGACGTCAAATAGCATGGGCCTGACCATATTTGTCTTTTGGGCCATTTGACTATTGGGCCGGTTGTTTTATTCTATCAACAGATGAAGGCAAATTATGTCCACCTGATTACGGTAAGCAGCGTATACGACTAAGAAGGCTCAGGCCAGCGATCACCGAAGTGGTACCCAAAACCCCATGGCTGCAACCATCCGGTCGCCACGCCAAGATATGGGTTTTGGCAAACAACAATTACAAAAACATCGAAGGCTGACAAATCTCATCATCGCCTACAGTATACTCAACGTGTTAAAAAACCCAAAATGTCAGCATACACCCCCAAATGCCACAATTAAACTGAACATCGACGCTGCAAATTCAGCCAAGATGGCCGCGACATACATTTAGCACACTCATATTTTCAAATGCGTAACAGGAAAAGAGGGTACGTGAACCTGACATGGCTGCAAACACTGATTTAACCATGATGCCCTGCCAAGACAGGCCGCTTTAACCCATCATATTCCAGCGGCAATGATTTATATAAGATACTTTGTCACACTCTAACGTCCTTCTAACTTCTGCAGCAAGACATACACAACAGCAAAAACAACAGGTACAACAATGAGCCTCAAATACGTACGGACCCAAAAAAACAGGACACGCCCGCCATGGCTGCAAACATAGCATGTTGCCCCGCCAAGATACGGACAGTCTCAAGTTTTTTTGAACCACCAATATTCATGACAGCCTATTCATCGCCTACAGTATACTCAACGTGTTAAAAAACCCAAAATGTCAGCATACACCCCCAAATGCCACAATTAAACTGAACATTGACGCTGCAAATTCAGCCAAGATGGTCGCGACATACATCTAGCACACTCATATTTTCAAATGCGTAACAGGAAAAGAGGGTACGCGAACCTGACATGGATGCAAACACTGATTTAACCATGATGCCCTGCCAAGACAGGGCGCTTTAACCCATCATATTCCAGCGGCAATGATTTATATAAGATACTTTGTCACACTCTAACGTCCTTCTAACTTCTGCAGCAAGACATACATAACAGCAAAAACAACAGGTACAACAATGAGCCTCAAATACGTACGGACCCAAAAAACAGGACACGCCCGCCATGGCTGCAAACATAGCATGTTGCCCCGCCAAGATACGGACAGTCTCAAGTTTTTTTGAACCCACCAATATTCATGACAGCCTATTATTCAAAATGGCTGCGTTAGCATAAACGCCGCGCCAAAATACAACCTCATCATAGCTGCAAACACCTATTCAGAATGGGTAGGCCTGCAAATATGTGGATGAAAGTGAATGTGTCAATAATCTTAAGACATACATGTATCAAGCTGCCTACATCTTCTTTTCCGACCAAACCACATCCATAGATTCATGAGTACAACCTCAATACCTACACAGTATTATCTAAACGAAAAATGAGGTTACACCATAAGTAACATCTTATATAGAAACCACCTTTAACAAAGTTTGTACTTAAAGTATTGTTCATACATAACCTAACAGCCGTGCAATTTTCACCCAGACATTGCATCGAAAATTTCATCGAACAAAATAAACCAAAACTATCACTACAATTTTCACCTAGACATTTCATCAAACATTTGGAGTGCAACCAATTTATTTTACATAAACAACACCAAGTTACATAAACGTCTAAACTTTTCAATACTCTCTATCCAAGAATCATATTAAAAAAAAAAACCACAAAGTTATCAATTAACAGTGAGTTTCAACCAAATCTTTAAAAAAAACTCTAAAAAGTACCTCGCCTAACTTCGTGTGGTGGTAGTTCCGGTGTTGTGGTTGGCTGCATCCAATCTGTGTATATTGATGATGGTTTTCGATGATATGACTTGGGGGAACAATCGGTGTTATAACTAATGTTAACAGTAACTCAGGCCGATAATTCTTACCACACATGTTTTTGACAAACATTGATATAATCAGCAACCCACAGCTCAAGAAACAACCATAACAGATAACACCGGCGTATCCAAACCAATCATCCTCCCAGAAATCTTCCTGCACCAATAAAACACCAAAATCGAAACCCATGTGAAAACAACCCAAAAATAATCAGGAAGTAACAACCATGATTCTTGGTGATGATTTGTGTGTGTGAAAGACTACTCCCGAAGATTCTAGTTGTGTGTGTTAGATTTTTATTCTGGAAACATCGAAGAAAGGGGTGAAATATGTATCCTTCGTTATTTTAAACGGTATGTTTTTTAGGCTATGTTACCAGGCCAGACGAAAACAACAGCTGGAGCCCACAAAAAAAGGCAGAAATGAGCTTTGCTATTCGACGTCGTTTTAAATCTCTTTTAATATATATAGTAATGCATGGCAATATGGACACCAAATACTTTGCATAATTGCATGTGCCCCGCAATTTGAAAATTTCCCCCAACCCCACAAAACAAATAGAGAAAAACTTGGATGAACCTCCTGATCAATCGTTTGCCCAACACGTGGAATTCTAGGATCAGATCGAACCAAACTATACAAATCATTTCGATTTCGTCATGCAATAAAGCTTTGATACTGATTTACGAATGGGGCAAAATACTAGATTAAGTGTTGAAGTCCCGTTATTATAGTTAAGGTACCAGATTAAGGGTTGAAGTCCCGTATGCTCTGAAGTACATGCAACAATGCTAATACAAATTGTTCGATTTGGTTTGTATGATAGTTAAGTATTAGGATATATAAAATAATAATGATTAGAAACAGGTCCTAGAAAGACCGAAAATCGGAAAATGTCGTAGGGTTGGATTGGCGAGCGAAGTCACCATACCTTTCTATATTCTTATATAGATTTATATGATTGGCGAGCAAAGTCACCATACATTTCTATATTCTTATGTATATCATTTTTCCTTTTACTAGAACTTGAGATGCTGATACTGGCAAATGCAACATAAGCTAAGAATTGCACCTAGATAAATATGTATTGATAAAAAAAAAAATGTTGAGAAACCAAATAAACTTAGTCTAGTCCATCCTATCTTTTCTAAGGATAAACGGTTTGGTATTTCGCGACCTATTTAGGGTACTCAGGACACATGCATGTTGCTTAACTGGGTATAAGCATCATATAAGCATCACATCAATTATAATAAAGAAACTCCAAGACTATATATAATAACATCATATAAGCATCACATCAATTTTTTCTCTTTTACAACCAACTTCATCATTAACTTAATGTAATAAGACAATAAACTTCACCACCAAAACATGTCCCACTTAAACACAAATATGCCTTACAAAAATCATTTAATAAACACACACACACACACGCAACAAACCTTACACGACTCGTTCTTTTGCACGACTGAGTCTTCGTTTTTTACCATCCAAGACGCCTACTGTGGACAGTAACAAGCAAGAATTGTCTTTATTGGGAGAAGACCGGTCTTAATTAGTCCCTTATTACGCTCGGTCTTAAACACTTTTCTTAACCACCCTAACTCCAAGATCAGGGATGACAATTCTCGATATGACACGAGGCGACACGAACCCGACACGAGGCGATGTTAATTAGGTGCAGGTTGAGGATAATCAGGTTGGGGTAAAAACACAAGTCAACTCGTATAATATGTTTAATAAACGGGTCGTGTTTGGATTGAGTAAATATTAAACAATTCAACTTGTAAACCTGTTTAAGTACATAAGCCTCTAAAATTAAAGTATATAACTTGGATTTTATGTTGAATTTGGATTTAAATGTCTTTGATTATGTACTTAATATGACATTAAATTACGATCGCAACTTAGATATTATTGCAACATTTGTATAGTTATTTATGTAGCAATCCGTAATTTTTCATAAGGTAAAATGACTATTTTACCCTTTGACTTTTTAAAGTTGACCTTTGACTTTTGACTATTTGACTTTTACTATTCATCCCGTAAAAAATTTTATTTTTATTTTACCATAATGTCAAGATAAATAAAACTCGACAAGTCGTCCTGACGACGTACGTTGAATCCATACAGAACCGATTTCACAAAACCGTGTCTGATAATTACTTTAGGGTTTAAACGTCATTCGGGCATCCAGTTATGTCCATAAAACACTATAAACATTAGAAATATGTAATTCTACCATTCTACGACATTTCCACAAGTTTTGGAATTTTACGTTTTCCAGTTCTGCGTTTTACGCGAATTACGCGTTTTTGACCCGCGTTTCCAGCTCTAAACAGCGTTTTAGCACCCAATGATACTTATCACCCATTTCATATTTTTATATGGAGTATAATAATGATTTTCATCATTCCTGCAAGTTTCGTATTTTACGATACCTGGTTTTACGTTTTATGGCTTAACAGCTTACGGTTGGCATTTAACGGAACCAAAACTCACTCCGTAAACAGGATAATACCAAAACTCATCACCTAGCCCACTCACACTATGTTACCGCCACCTATGAGGTGAGTCACCATAGTGGTGGCTTGATTTTAGCCATGCTTCTTGTAAATCCTTACAAGTGTCTTTAACTTAACCATGGTTAATATTTAACTCAATACATGGTTTACTAAACCTTCCCTCCTATAAATAGCAAGATAAAAACTTCATAAAACCCTCATCCCTCCCCTCCTTGGTCGTTCATATCATAACACAATCACACAATTCATAATTTGATTCATGACTCTAAGTTTATGCTAAGAAGTTGCAAGTAACAAGTTACTACATCTAATCTCTAGCAAGTTTAAGTGATCTTATTGAGTTTAAATCCACTCAAGTCACTTAGAACTTCATCACCAATCCTTCAATATTACAAGAAGTATAGAAGGGTGCCAAGGTGTGGAAAGCTTGATCAATCAAAGTCCTAATCCTTACTAAGTTACTCCTTTCTTTAGAAAGCCAAAAGTTGTAAGCAACTCATCACCACCATCACTCCAATGTCTCATGTTAATTATCACTAATCTTATCAAATACATGCTATATATATGGTTACTATGTTGATTAATGATGTACATATACTCAAACATATGTTTTAATTCACATATTGTCATAAAAGTAACAAACTAGTAAACTAGTCATATTTTATATATTTGAAACCATTTAAACCAACTACATATGGACTTGGTAACTTACATATTACTGTAGACAAAATAAAAAGGTAAACATAGCAACTTGAATCACCTGAAACGAACAAACGAGTCAAAAGTTATAGTAAAAAGAAGTTAGCAAAAACCTAGAAACACCTAATTGCGTACTGTTGAATCTGTCTAAATATAAGTGGTACTTCTGGTCCGAATTATCAAAAAGTTAAAACACGAAAGTTGTCCGGAATGATGGTTTACGGCTACCGCTTGGGAACCCGGCCTAAAAACACCAAATGATGTCATTAACTGTCTAATATTTGTAAAACAATTTTTATCGGCAAAAATTGGATTTTCACAAGTTAAAAATATAAAAACCATGTTATTTTCATAACTAGTTACATATTGAATTTTTACTAAAACTTTATTCTTTACCATATTAATAAGTTGTAATCACTAGCAAACTATGAGAACTTGTAAAAACTAGATATTTGCTAAAAACATAATAAAATTTTATGATATAACTATCTTCACTCAAAACATATATTTTGAGTATGTTTGGCAAAAATAGATTGTGCTGGTGCTGGTGCTGGTGCTGTTGCTGATGCTGGTGCTAATGTTGTTGCTTAAAAAGATTATAAAAAGAGATTATTTTTATAAGCTACATGAAGTAAATTTTTATTTTCAGAGATTATGGAAGATTATTTTTCTTATAATCTCTTATAAGTTATGTCTGCCAAACAAAGATTATTTTTTGAGTAGCTTATTTCTTTAAAAAATAAGCATAATCTCTCCACAATCTTGTGTGCCAAACATAGCCTTTATCTATTAAGTGCTACAATACTAGGGACCTTCATGTGAGGGGTTTCATTTGGGTAAAACGTATCGACGAGTTGCTGGATTTATGATTTAAAGTGTCCTAGCTCCTCGAACGTTTACTACATGACCTCTGAATTATGATGGCCCGAACGGTAGTACGATATCTATAAACTAAATACGTTTTCACGTATTAAACTGTTACTATAGACATCAAACTATAAATGACTACATCATGATCAACATAGAGACATATATAGGATGGTTTATGTTTTTCCTAGACATTATTCCAAACCTAAGTCGCAACATTCCATTTTTAGGTCACACGTAGAAGTTTCCAGATTTATCCAGCACATCCGTTAAAGCAATTAACATCATTAACTCTCGGTGAGTTCATAGCCCCACTTTCTATTACTTTATTGTTTTACAAACCCTTGGAGGAAATACATGCTATATTTTAAACCGAACACATTGCTTTCAAACTGTATGCTTATCTGATTGTTTTATTGTCACTAAGTAACCATCATTGCCAAACATAAGTCCCTAAATCATGAACCATTAATCACTTAAGAGAGTGAGCACGAATATTGTGAATAGATCTATTAGGATTGACGAATCCCGTTTGTGTTGGCCCCGTTAAAGGCAAACAAACGCACTCTATTTGAGTAACATTAGGTAAAAACAACAATTTTACCTATTAGGGCTGGTACCAACAATTTCACCAATTAATTTTGGAACACGTTAACGCCTTGGTTGCATGAGCTTAGTGAAAAACAAAAGCGGGCTCAAGTATCACATACTTGAGGCAGCTGTATCAAACAAAAGCGGGCTCAAGTATCATATACTCAAGGCAGCCGTACCAAGCAATAATAACTCTTTTGTTTTCAAACCATTGGTGTGAGTCTAAATTAACTCACACTACCAACATAATGTGTTCAACCATCAAACAAACTTTATGAATTTCACTCAACCTTTGTGTTGACAGTTTTAAGCATGTATTTCAGGTCCATAATGTCGGAAGCTGGCACGGAAGGGCAAGGACTAGATCAAGAAGGCTATAACTATTTTATCATTCACAAAACATCAATGACTTTATATTGATGTATTTTTTAAACAATAGAAACAACTGTGACCTATTTTGTAAACTCTGATATATTTCAATAATTTGAATGATAAATCCTTTTTAAAACGACTCCTTTAGAGATCGTTTTCTATTATTATGACTGTTGTGCCATCGAGTAACACCCAGTTTGAATTCCGCTGCATATCATGAAATTGGGGGTGTTACAATTTATATCTTATCTTATCAATTTTAAAATTTTTTGAATTTATATTGTTGAATCGAAAGCAACTTTCTTCACCACTTGACTTATTTATTTAAACGGATTATACACATGGTACACGTGTTATGCATGTCTGGGTTAAGGTTGAGTTTCTTGACACGATTAATAAACATGTCGTGTTTGAGTAGAGGTTATACCAATACGCCAACCCGCTAACCTAAACATGCATCGATTGCCACTCCAAATAAAGATGTTATCTAGTGGGGGGTTTGAGCTTGCAGATACCCTAGTAAAAACATCATGACATTTAACCAATAGATCACCTTGGTTGTACTAACGTGGTTTCCATTACATTCTTACTAACATATTCGTTAAGATTTTTGAAGAGAGTTAGGGACAGGAAGCACCCAATAACTGTTTGTGGGTTGTTACCTGAGCACACACCCAATAATACCATTATAACTAAAACACCCTCTTCGGATATAAATGTTATAGGCGCAAGTGTGTCCCATACACACCATTAGAAATACTCCACTCACTCACAAAACAATAAAGAAAAAGAAAAGAAACCCAATGGCGCTCGTGAATTGCCCAACAAGGAACCTAACGTCGAGCGAATGAGACATTTGATGGTGCAGAATGACGACAATATTGAAGAGGAAAAAACCTAATGTCGTGTTGTTGGTGATGTGCAGTTGTGCACCTTGCACTCTCCAAGGATTCTTAATAAAAGTACTCCGTATATAACGGTTTCATAGCTTATAAGTGAGATATGAGTTTTCTTCTATTACTACCGTTAACATGCGAAGACAGGACTTGACGTCTGTCAAATTATTTTGATTTTTGATGTAAAGGTTTGTCAGAAATCATAATTTTGTTTTTTCACTTTGCAACGGTTCATCGTTGCTAGCAAAAGACAAATCGGCCATTCAATTCGACATCACCATCCATTGTTGGGTCATCTGACTTAATTGAGGTCCTCAGCCACCACTTCCTTCAATAAATCAACTCTGTTCACTCAAACAAACCTAGCACATTTATATTTATTTTTTATAATTATATTAATATTTAAATTTATATACTCCTACTATACATTTGGTATTTGGGTATAATAACCGCACCATTTGGTGCTATAAACGTATATTTCACAACACCCTAACTATGCGGCAAGTTAAAAAAGTTACTCGATACTTTTTGTTATTACAATTTTTTATATATAACCAACTTTATTTATCAACTATGTAGCAATTTTTTTATAAAAAATATACTGATAAAAAGATTTTTAAATTGCGAATAAAATAGACGTGATATTGCAATACATTTTGTTAATACAAATAAGCCGTAAAAACGTTTATTTATATTTTACGATCTTTTAAAGTTTTGCCGATAACAAACGTAAAATCATTTTAACGAAACAAATAGAATACGTAAATAGTTTGAGTTAATAGTTTCCTAACACACTTACGTTTTCACAAAAGCCGTCATCCAAAAACAATCTTCATCTAATACCTCCGAACTATTTTTTTTAAGATAAAGCCTACTACAAAAATAATGCCAAACAACTCTTTTTCTGTCCACAGTAGCCGGATCCCAAATACAAAGGATCCGGAGGAACCGTGGAACAGAACTCAGTTCTACGTTTTCAAAAAATAACCATTGATCTTTTCCCTCTACTAACATAACACAAAAACGAATACACCACTGATTTCATCCTCATTGGATTTCATTATCTCAAGTATTCCTTCCTAGAAAACCATTGTAAGTAATTACATTAACTTGTTTTAATTTTCATCATCCTAATTCTAGGGTCTATGGTTTCACAAATCTCTAATCAATTATTTTAATTAGGGTTTTTAAAATTAATCATGAAAAGGGGCTCTCTAACATAACTAAGATCATATTGTGTTCACAACACTGTTAAATACAAATCAAAACCATAAACCCACCACAACTAACCTTACCTAATTGAAAATTTTGTGTTTTAGGACCAACCATGCCTAAAGCTACTCAACAAGATCATCATGATACCGTTCACTACCTTACTCATTATTATCGTAATGAGGAATTCTCAAAAATCGACCGCAAGGTCTTCAAAAAGCTCGAAAAACGACTTATCCATGAAGGTCGTGTAATCAAGGAATGTTTCCTTGTTCATACCGACATTCGTCAAGTCTTCTCGGAAATCAATTTTGATTGTCTTCTTGACATTGATGAACAAATTTGTCCGGTCTTTATCTTTGAATTTTATAGAAGCATTAGGATCATTCGAAACGTCGATGATAGCATTTCAATCGCTTTCATCATCAATAAACAAAACTTCACTCTTCCTCTCAACACCTTTGCTCAAATTCTTCGCATTCCTTGTGAAGGAATTTGTATGTATTCTCAAGATTGGGCAATTAACACTCAAAACCTTGCACTCGATTCTAAACCAATGTACCATACTCCTCTTGATGAACCCGAAACCATTCGAGACACCATTTTTAAAATAAGAGTCGACCAATCCCGTTTTGACCGAAACAAGAAGCTCATTCACCGTAATCCCTTTCAAATGGAACTTTTCGAAATCCATCCCATGTTTAGAAAATGGGAAGAAATCCTTATGGAAAACGTCATAAGCCTAGTTGGAAACAAAGATCATCCAAACGCATGTCTTGTGCAAATGATCTATTGTCTTATCCACCAAAAGTCATTTAATCTCGCCTATTACATGGTAAGGAGAATGGCTGGGGTATTCAAAGCTTCCAACATGGTACTTCCATATGGTATGCTCCTAACACGACTTTGTAAGTATGTTAGTGCATTGCAACCATCCCCTATCAACAATGATCATTTCCTTGCCGATCATGTAATGGTACCTCTTACCAAAATACCCTCTAAACGCTTCAAGGTCAATGGAAAGAAACCTAAAGCTCTGTCGGACTCCTCGACCGGTGAAGAAGAAGATGAAGATGAGGAAGATGTCGACCCCGTAGCCAACATCAAGTTGGAAATCCTTGAATACCACGAACAACTTCCAACCATTCCAAACGAGACCGCGGAATTTAAACAATTGAGGGGCATGATTCAAAACCTCGCTTACAACCTCACTAAGCCATCAAAAAGGAAAAGAAATGATTGACGAAAGAGACAATAGGAATGTGCTTATTTTTGTTTATTCTATGTTTGGATGATTACGTTTTAGCTCTTTTGGTTTATGGAAATTTGGATATTGTTACCTTATCATACTTTTATAAGTGGTGTTTTGTGATGAAATGCTTGTTCCTATTGCTTTATTTATAGATTTATTAGTGTGCAAAATCTGCACATCATTTCTGTGTAGATTCTGATCTGCAGATGCCGGATCCCTAGGATTAGTCTAGCCGGATCCCTCCTTTGAGGGAACTGTGGGATCCGTGACATCAGATCAGCAATACTGCATTCCTTACATCAAGATAACCTTTTAGATAACCTCGCATTAGCTAAAGCATATGATTTTAGAATCCAACTAAAACCACTTCAAGGATGAGAAAGTTTTAGACTTACTAAAGGCTTAAGATCTTAGTCAAAATGCCTTTTGATTTATCAACACATCAAAACTCACCATATTTCCGCTTCAATACTCACAAACCATTTCTCATCTTTCAAAACACTTAAGTGGACTAATTAAACAATTTTAGGAAATTGTTTCTAATCATTTTTATCTCAAAGTGAGACAAAAATTAGTTTTTCAATTCTTGTGATTTTTAAAAAAATTCATATTTCACCTCAAGCCTAAATCTGATCACTAGGATCATTTATTATGAATTGACACCACCAAAACTCTTAGTGTTATTCTTGGACATCCATTGATAGTCATTTTGTCCCATCTCCTTTCCTTAAGAAGCAATCATTTGCTATAACACTTATTACATTTGATCATTCAAGTACCCTCACATCTTAAAACACCTAGGAGAACTGAAACACTCAAAATAAGATAGGCCTTAGCTCCTAAAAACCTCATTTCAAACCTGTCATAACTGCTGAGAGCCGGATCCCTCCAAGGAGGGAACCGTGGGATCCGGATGACAGTTTATGTCAAATCCTGCTAAATCAATCATTTCAACTCATCTTTCTAACTCAAACACTCCATCTCATCTTAAATGAGTTTCTAGATCAGTGAAACTCTAAACTTCAACCTTGTGCATGTTAATCATCACATTTCCAAGAATCTTAGTGGTTTAAGTCTTAAATGCACTTGCCAAGTTCTTCCCTTTATAAGCCATATTGCTAAGAACACTTTAGTCATAAAAAATAAACATAATTATCAGCAATTACAACCATCTCCCTTAGTCATTCTTATCATGAGAAAAGCTCCTAGTGCTAACTCATCCACTCAAGAACCACCCAAGAAACTTACTAGGATCATACACGAAGTTTCCTCAACCGAATCATCTCCGGTTAAGTCCACTAATGCTAGGATTTCCCCTACACCAAGGAAACCAATCAAGCTAATCCCCAAGAAGATTGTTCCCACTAGGATTTCACCCTCCACAACTCAACCAACATCATTAGTGCCTAGAGCCACCTCACAATCATCTCCACATTCTCACAATGTAGAAGACTTACCTCCTTGGCCATCTCATCTTCCACCACTACCACTTGAAAAGGGTGAGCAACAAAATCAAAGTGTTAAATCAACACTTGCTCCAACATCAAACTCTCTCATTCCCCCCAATAGTCCATTTTTGATTATGAGAAGACATCAAAGGCAACCACCAAACCACATGGAAGTTGATGCTTCTTTACCTTCACCCTCAAACATTGTAGAGCCATCACTTAATGAGCCTCCACCAATTCCTTCTTCATTTGAAGATCCTCAACCCATTTCACTTGAACTTCCAGAAATTTAAAACCACGACAAGGATTGCTATCATTGTAAACACGTTGAAAGGTAGATACATGAACTACGTGAAGAGCAACGTTTCATGTTTTATCACCTCCTCGAACGTTTCGAAGAGGTCAACAAGCCTAAACTACAATGCGCATCATAAGTCACAAACTCAAACTTAGAATATTTAGGAAACCTATCTCATTCTAGATCATCATTAAGCTTTTTAGTCGAATCTAGAGTTTGGGTAACTCATTAGCATTAGTAGTCCTTGTATGGCTAGTTCATTCTCTTAGTTTTAGAGATTTGGTCAGTTATCTCTTGTTTTATTGAATGAACATTTATATGCTTTGCGTATTTTGTGTGTTGTGCTCTTTATTGCACATATATTGTCTCCACACTAGCATTGTTTGACACATCTTCACTGCTGAAGAAACTGTCACCAGATAGCCGGATCCCTCCAAAATGCCTAGACGGATCCCTCCAATAAGGGAACCGTGGGATCTGTGGTACAGAAGCACAAATTTCTACTAACTTGAGTGTTATTTGCAGGAAATTATGCACTATACTCTTGTTTTCTAACCTTTACTTTGTAGATTTTCAAAATAACACATGAAGATTTGACACCATAAAGCTAGGGGAGCTTTGTGTGAAACGTAATTGCAAAAACTTTTGCAACTAAATCCGTTCTTGGACTATACTTCATGACACCCCATTGCAACTTTGCAATCTTCAAGGGGAGCACGTTTTTCGTCACTTAGACGAACCATCTGCAAACATAATTGCAAACACAATTAGTTTATTTTACGTCATGTCCTTGACGCCCTTTCAAAGGGATGGACTCGTCAAGGTGGAGTTAAGACGAGTACCATTCCCGTCACTTGCTCTCTTTACATTTTTACATACCTTTTCTTCTAAAAGTTGTGTTAGTTTCTTTTAACACTTTTTGTTTCGACAAAAAGGGGGAGAAGAAAGTAAAAACTACAAATTCAAACTTTTACGAATTTTAGCTTTTCCTTAAAATAATTTTATGTTTTGTCATCAACAAAAAGGGGGAGATTGTTAATACAAATAAGCCGTAAAAACGTTTATTTATATTTTACGATCTTCTAAAGTTTTGTCGATAACAAACGTAAAATCATTTTAACGAAACAAATAGAATACGTAAATAGTTTGAGTTAATAGTTTCCTAACACACTTACGTTTTCACATAAAACACTAACACAAGTATAAGTGTTTTTATGATTTAAATACATATGTACAACAACTAGTGTTTACATATTGGGTTAGCATATACTAAGTACACTAAAATAGGGTAAAAACAAGTATATACTAAATGGGTAAAAACTAGAAAATGGTATTGACCTATAACCCATGGTTTTATATATACCACTTAACCAAGTTCATTGTATCTAGAAAGAAAACCATGGATCAACCCATAACCCATGACCCATAACCAAAAATACCCATGGGCAAAGAGGATCGTTCCACGGATCACTGGCTTTGTGCTAGCCGGATCCCAAGTGGAAGGGATCCGTGGGATCCGGGGAACAGTAGAGAAGTTTCTCTATAAATAGAGAGCCATTTCTTCCTTTATATTCATGACTTTACACACATACTTCCCCCAAGTATTCTAACCCTCTAACCTCAGATCCAAGTGATCTATGTAGTTTGTCTTTTGTTTTTGTGTGATCTTCTAGGTTCCTATTAAAGGCAAGATCACCACTTCTTGAAGACGTGCAAGCTCAAGTCCATGAGTTGCCATGCTTCGTCATTATCAAGACAACTAAGGTTCTCTTGTTGATAGTTCTTACTTTCTCCATAGTTTGGATTGAAGGCATTAGTGAAGAATGCCCAAAGTGTCAAGATGAAAGCATTAGTGAAATATGCTTATCATCCGTGTCAAAGCATTAGTGAAGAATGCTAAAGGTGTCAAGACGAAGGCATTAGTGAAGGCTGCCAAGCGTTGTGTCAAAGGCATTAATGAAGGATGCCGATGAATCAAATCAAGTTGCATTTGAAAAGAATGCCTAGGTCGTATAATCAATGAGGTGCATCGTTATACATATAAGTATTTGTTTATTCGCAAGGATGGTGATATCCTTGATGATGTTGTAACAAGGAGTGGATCTCCTTGAGATTAGGTGTTGTATCGTGAAGGGTAGTAGTTCCTCCATAGTAATGGAACTAGGTACTTAGCCTAGTACCTAATAAAGGGTAGACGATGCTGTGATAGGATTAGTTCTCCTTGGTATGAAAGAACTCGGTGGTTAGCCTAGCACCGTATAAAGGGTAGGCGACGTTGTGATAGGTGTGGTTCCCCTTGGTGTGAAGGAACTCGGTATTTAGCTTTGTACCGGAAAAAGGTTAAGCGACGTTGTGAAGGCTTCTCCGCCATAAGGAGTTGGTGTAGTGTTTACGAACTCTCGAGTAGGTGACCCGGGGAGTGGGGTAGGGCAAGGAAAGTGTCCTTGTAGCCGAACCACTATAAATAACTTGTGTCGTGGTGATGTGCTTCTTACTCTTTATCTTTCATTACACGTTTATATATCTATCTATCAACGTCCAACATAAACAACCAAATAGATTGACATAAGTCGATCTAAATATTTAAAAGGAAGTTTTAAATTGGTAAAACTATTCAACCCCCCTTCTAGTTTTTCACACGTTTGACTAACGCACAAATTTATAAAAGAATTTATAAAAATATGTTGAAGTTTAATATATGTTTTTTTCAAAAATAAAATTCAAAACACAACCTTAAAGTATCAAACAATTTACAGAAACTGCCCTAAACTTTATTTCTTTACATTTATAGATATTAAATATAATTTTAGTAAAAAACTTTCAAAACACACTCCTAAACTATGTAACAAATTATGAAAACTACCGATAAACTTTTAATTTTTATAATTTTTTATATACAAATTTTATTTATTAATTATCTAATAAATATTTAGCAATTTTATTTTAAAAATTATAGAAATTAAAAAGCAATTTAAATAGTGATTAAAATTTAAAATCATCTTTGTATTTTTGGTAATCAAAATTTAGCAATTTTGTTATAAAAAATATATTAATAAAAAGATCATTAAAATTTGAATAATATGAGCCCAACATACTATGCTTTTAATTTACGTACGATTTTATAAAGAAATAGTGATTAAGATATGAAAATCGAATTTTTATTTTTTCGATAATAGGTCAAAATGTGTACAAATGTTCAAATGATATACACTGTAATATTTTTTGTATAAGGAAAATATATTAATTAAAAGATTTAACTACTACATGACCGGTACCATGAATCGAGTAAAAAAAAAAAAAAAAAAAACAAAAAAAAAAAAAAAAAAAAACAAAGATCACTATTAAAGTACCGGTACCAGAACGAGATTGTATCAAAAAATTTCTCGAAATTCGAGTAGTCATGTTTTTGAATTAAACAACTTATCCAAACAGCAGTTGGACCAGTTATATGCAAAATAATAGTCATGTAAAAATTAAAAAGATAAATCAAGCGTACCAAAAACCTACTATGACAACTATAGATCCTTTAGAAACCCTCCCAAAAATTAAGCTCTAACCTATTATTAAGAAGATGGGATTACCAAACAAAATGCTAAAGAAAATAAGAGAGCAATTACACAAGATTTTTATTTATTTTTTATTATTTTTTAAATGATTTAATTTGAACAATTTCATATGATTTTGGTAGAGTTTTATAATTTTTGAAATGCTTGTAAGTTATAAGTATCTTGGTGATGTGTGTATTTGATTGTTGGTTGCGTCTTTTAACATGTTGTGGTTCGAAATCATTCGAAAATGCATGTTTTATCAATTTTTTTTTGTTTTCACAGAAAGTTACTAGCATGAAATATGAAAATTCTTTTGGTTTAAAAAAAAGGGAAGAACCGGAGTGGTACCGATTTTCCGGTATCGACTAACGGTACCGGTTCCGGTACCGAAATCCCGTTTGGTACGGTATCGGTACCTCATTCATGTTCGGGAAAAAGATGGTACCACTAATTCGGCACGGGTTCGGTACCAATCCAGTATCGTGCTCATCCCTAGCTACATGTAATTCCACCCGTACTCCGGTTGACGCATAATCCAAGCTTGGTTGAGATGGGGATGATCCTAACTTATATCGTAGTCTTGCAGGTGGTTTGCAGTACATGACATTTACCCGTCCAGATATATCTTATGTACTGCAGCAGGTGTGTCTACATATGCATGATCCTAGAGAGTCTCATTTTGCAGCTCTCAAGTGAGTTCTACGTTATGTTCGTGGTACTATGGACTTTGGTCTCCAACTTTATGTCTCTCCTATTGGTTCTCTCCTTGCCTATTATGATGTTGATTGGGTTGGTAGTCCTACTACTAGACGTTTTATTTCTGGTTATTGTGTTTTCTTAGGAGATAATTTCCTCTCGTGGTCATCCAAGCGGCAACATACTCTCTCTAGATCGAGTGCTGATGCATAGTACAAGCTGAAACAGCCTGGCTTCGTAATCTTCTTAGTGAGCTTCATACACCATTATTTTTTGCCACCCTTGTCTATTTGGGACAACGTTAGTGCTATTTACTTGACAGCTAATCCGGTTTAGCATCAGCGGACTAAACACATTGAGATCAATATTCATTTTGTTCATGATCTGGTTGCTCGGGGACAGGTTCAAGTGCTTCATGTGCCCTCATGTTATCAGTATGCTGACATGTTCACCAAAGGTTTATTAACTGCGATATTTGAAGAGTTTCGTGTCAATTTGAGTGTCTGGTCCTCTCCTGCTCAAACTGTGGAGAGTGTTAGATGGGTTTATTCAACCTTTGGGCTTTGTGTTTAGTTAATAGGCTTAGCCCATAATATTTGCATCTAGAATAATCTCTAGAGATTATATATTGTACATGTTTAGTAAATCAATGGACAAGGCAATTATTATTCCATTAAAATCCTAACTATCACTTGAGTTTGCTCTAAAATGAATATTTGTTAAAATGTCATATATTGACATAAGTTTATGTGTATGTATGTTCTTTTACATGTGGATCTCATATATGCATATTACAATTAGGATTAAAGTTATTGCGCATTTAACAGAAAAAAACAACTAAACATGCTCGATGTATAAATAGAACATAACAAATATACCCGGTATGCATGAGTATTACAAATAGCCCAATTGGTTAATTTTAAAACCAAATAGATAATTGAGTGATTAAAGTTGTACAGCCCAATAAATTGTATTTGAAGAGAAAATTTAGGCCCACATTTTCAAAACCAATCATTTTTTAGTACACGTGGCAACAATTTAATGATTGAGTCACAAACCATATCCCTCCAAATTCAAATTTCTGGTAGCATTTATCATCCTTAACAATTTTCAGAATCTGACCCTTAAATACTAGATTGAAATGGCATTATGTACAATTCCATCTTCTACTTCTGGATTTGTGGTGAAGTCAAATGTCGCAACATTCGAAAAACACACATTCAAGTCTACCATGGTTATGTTTCAGTTGAAAAAAGTGAGGAGTTTAAGATTGGTTGTGAAGGCTGCTGAAGAAGCGGTGGGCTTACCGGCTGCCGGTGCCATATCGATAGAGGAAGATAAGCCCAAGACGCCACCGGTTGGGCCCAAGAGAGGAGCAAAGGTATGTACTGTAAAAGGACCACTAATTATGTTTTATTTGCACTCGAGTTGTAGCGGAATTAAATCAATATTGAAGAATTAATTACAGTCAGTTTTGCTGCAACTACTCAGAAATGGGCCATCTGTCATTGATTATTTGGCACTATGCACAAACACTAACTACCAACTAATCACTTTCGAAACATGACAATAGACATCATGTATGTATGTTCGTTACTTTAGTTAAAGTGTATATAAACCATTAATGAATTAAAAGGAACAAATGACAAACGCGTATTTTTACCTCGTCTGTATGTTGTAACAATGTTATTAATCTTATCCCTGCAAACAGGTTAGAATACTTAGAAAGGAGTCATATTGGTGTAACAGCGTTGGATCGGTTGTGAGTGTTGATCAGGTAAAGCTAATATGTGCCATGTCTTCAGTATCTATCTAAGTTCAAGATGCTAATATTTCTTCCATGTAATGTGACATACAGGATCCAAAGAATCGTTATCCAGTTGTAGTTCGGTTCAACAAGCTTAACTATGCGAATGTGTCAACTAACAACTACGGTTTGGATGAGATCGAAGAGGTTTAAAGTTCTTGTTGTAGTTTTAGACTATATATCTTTAGGCTCATCTAATGTTAAATTAAATTTGTATGATATGTCAATCTTTAAAAGACGATGACTAATTGCAGCTGGTGGCAATATTAATGTGTCAAGCGAATTAAGTAACATGTCAAAATAGGTAACTTTTTTTTGTGCAAGTCAAGATTAGTGGGTAAAGGTGACCTGAAGCAAATTTGTCCTATGTTTTGACAAAGTGTTACTGTGTGTCTGTGTCAAATATGATTAGAAATGCAAACGTGTCATTAGAATAATACTCGGTAATAACTTATGTTTTTAAATCAATACACTAATGGGTTGTATGGATTTAAGGATATATTTGGGCGACTTCTGACTTTCAACGTGTGACAGGTTTTTCTTAGCTAACTTGTTACAGTTAGCACATATATATGCATACCAATTAGATATACAGAATAACCTAAATCTGACACTTTTGGTGCACACCTTTAACAGGGCCTTCTAAAATGTGCAATTGACACACATTTGAAGTAGGTTGTGAACAATGGTCTAATTCACCATGTATCATTTTAATTATCGGGAAAGATGTGGAACTATTGACTAGCACCTGAAAATGCCATAAAATAAAAGGATCAAACAGTTATCAGAGCCATATTTATCACCTGTATTCATATATGCTAGAGGAGTCTTGCTATCTGTAGACCAGATGTTTAGTTGGAGGCTCTTTGATTCCATACCCGATTCTACTATTGACGTTAGTGGCCTTAAGTAAATTCCAAAGAATCTTCGGGCATTACAGAGGATTTATTCCCTTAGTAAAAGGAGTAAGAACTTTACTCAACTAACTATGACTCGTTTTAGGTAATGCTCATACCGGTGTTCCTTGGGTTTCAGCCCATCCAACCAAAACTGAAACTTATCTAAAACTGCCAATACCGGTTCGCTTGGTAATCCTTTAGTGAATATACATGAAAGTAATGAGTCGAGGGAATATTTAACACGCGAACATGACTGATTACAACACGTTCACTTAAATGTGTTACATTAACTTGCTTGAGTTTTTAGTACCATAATGTCTAAATGCTCACCTGCCTCACCAATAGCCGAATTGAATGGCCCAGACTTTAAATTTACTATATTCCAATGGGCTTTGCATCTCACTATATAGTTGGGTTTAAAGGCCCCAAACTTTTACTCAATATGTTTCATCTCGACATTTGTAGCAATAACCAAACGTGCAACTTCAACTAATATATTGGATGAGATGCAAAACCCACTGTAGCAATAACTAAACATCTCAAATGCTTTAATAGATAGTTTAAAATGTACCCAAGTGTTTATGTTGTTAATAATTCACTTTATTCATGAAAAAAATCTGTGTAACATCATATTAGTGACCAACCCATTTACTATAGGCATGTATATCGTTTATCCATTTTCCAACCCGGCAATTTTGCTACTTATACAGTTTATAATCACGACACTAAACATAAAACATCATTACTTACAATAAAATGATTCATAGCACACCAACAAACCTTAGTTATTCCCATGCCTAGGTTTGTGTGACCCTCCAACCCTACTACCAAGAACAAACTTAGAGTAAAGACTTAGGCAAAGGAAACATGTCAAAGTTTCAAACCTATGTGTGTATTTTGAAGCCAAGAAACCAAATGTCAAAAATGGCGACTATTCTATAATATGCTACATGGGTTTCTAAGTTTTAGAACTGAAGTAGTGGTTTAAAATTGTGATTGGACCTCAGTTTTGTTAAAGGCATGGGGGATCATGTGGCTTGTTCTTTATTTTGCAGTAAAGAGAATGCAATAACACACATAAGGGGTTGCATTGAACTCTTCTATCATTTCCCATTTTGTCCAGTTCTCATTTACAACATGTGTCACTTGGACTTTATCATTTTTCGGTTACTCAGTTGGAAGTTTTTATATAACAATTAAACTTTTTGTTTCGACATGGGGGTTTAAGTCTGCCTTCAGACTAAAGCAGTAGGATATGATCAATTTCTGTGAAGTATCTTATTTAATTACACAATGATAATAAACAATTAAAGGGTGCCAAAATAATCATAAAATTTCATGATTTAGTGTAGATATCTAAGAGCGAGGGGTATGGTGTTCGTCGTTTCTCGCCACATCCGACGTGTCCTCTCGCCGGTTTTCTTCGAGGCTCGCCACGATACCAGTGGCCTTCGCCACTTCATGTTTCGTCGTCCAAACGACACACAAAAGGACAAACCATTTGTTAGTGTGTTAGTGTGTTGGGTGGGGCCCAAGTGAAGAGAAGTGGTGATGTTGTGATTGGGGGTATTTTTTTGTTAGTGTGTTAGAGTGATGTGGGGGTGATGTGGCACACGTGGGGCCCAAGTGAAGAGAAGTGAAGAGGTTGTGATACCCCTTGCTCTTATGGGAGGTGATTTGCACACTCTAATAAATGATTGTGATACTCAAATTTTGACTGTTTGGACATTTATACCCTCACATTATTTTTAGTTATGTTTATTCTGTAAAAGTATAAATGTGCAAACAGCTAAAATTTGAGTGTCCCAATTATTTATGAGAGTGTGCAAATCACCTCCCGATATTTATACAACCAACTTCGTCTCTATTATTTTATCACAACATAGTCAAGTAACAAAGATTAAATCATTGTTTTTGTAGGGCCAATTTAGTGCCCATTGATCCATCGTATAGAATTTGAATAAAAAATAACATAAGTACAAAAATGTAAGAAAAATTTCAGGAAATTATCTTCAAGATATTCTTCAGAGAGTCTGATAAAAGACTCGACACAACCTGAGGCGGAACTCAGAGAGTGAAGACGAATAAAGAAGAAGATGATAAAGTCAGTGAGTGATGACAATAACTCACTGACTCCCTGAAGATCTCCTCAACAGTGAAGACATTATGAGACTTGGACATTTTGGTAGGATGCCTAAGTCATTGAATATATAAACGAGAAACATCTTGGGAAGATAAGTGAAAATCACTTATCAAAAAGTCAAGATGTACTATAGTTGGTAAAAAAGATACAAAGAGTTGTCAACATTGTTTTCAAAAGTAAGGTTTTACTAGTCCTAGGAAGGATAGTTGGTAAAAAAGATACAAAGAGTTGTCAACATTGTTTTCAAAAGTAAGGTTTTACTAGTCCTAGGAATAGAAGGATAGTACTACATCTATGAACACTTGACACATGACATTTACCCATGGATTTCAAGAACATATAAATAGGATGTTGTAAAGGAATAGAACGTATCTATTATATTAAAATTTATGAACACGTTCACGATCTCATTTTACTCCTCCAAATAGAACAAGGTCCCTAATAAGTAAATTAGTTGGTTTAGCATTGTTCTTACTTAAACACTAACATAGGTTTGTGTTTAAGTTTAGTGCAAAGATCACCACACATTATCATTCAATCTAGATTGTTATTCCGCAAACAATTTAGTATAAATTCTTTGATATACATTTAATAAAAATTTAATCGTTGAAAATATCTTGTGTTTATCTAACCCATAATTTAAATTGTTATCAAGCGTAAACTTATAATGATTGCCACTTCAACCCTCTCCACCTGGCGACTTTGGTGACTGCTTCATTTTTTCCATCGATCCTTAATCTCTCGTACTCCTAAATTGTTACTGATTCTACATCTCTACTACAATCTTCTTGTATATATTTAATCATTGGTTTTTTTATTTGTCTGCCAGTTGTTTGGAGTTTAGGGCTAGCTTTCATTTTTTGGGGTTTAACCTTAAAATCGATTAAGTTTTCTTGCAGTCTTACATTGTACGTTTGTTTTGATTTG
Organism: Chrysanthemum seticuspe; assembly: GCA_019973895.1. Lineage (NCBI taxonomy): Eukaryota > Viridiplantae > Streptophyta > Magnoliopsida > Asterales > Asteraceae > Chrysanthemum > Chrysanthemum seticuspe. Next base: position 101,893,153 of record BPTQ01000005.1, on the reverse strand, counting down.
ATCATTATCCGTTAAATGTTTATCTACTGATTAATCGTGGTCTTTTAGATCCTTTGCTTACTGAAAAATGAGCCCTAGTTACTAGGGTTTGTGTTCTACCTGATCATTTTGGTATGTGGTGTTTGTGGGTATTCTTGAGGCACTGATGTAAATGTTGTCATAGGCGTATGTGGCTTTAATGAGGAAATGTTTTTTGGGTTCGGGAGGGAGAGGAGGAAGACATAAAAGTGGTACAAAGGATGCTAGTATAGCTGATAGAGTGGGAGATGAAGAAGTGGGATTGACGATGTTTCCGTCAAAGTGTTTTGTTAGCCCTACTCCTTCTACGTTAGCTGGAAAAATTCGTGAGCTAGATAGTCAAATGCTTAAAGGGAAGCTTTTGTTAGTGGGTGTCGATGGAAAGAATGATGTGCTTAACGATGATTTAAATAGACCCACTAATATGGAACTGTTTCCATGCTGTCTGATATGTTTGGTTCCCCTAATACATTCACTAATGTAGCTTCTTCTGATGATAAATCAAATCATACGGGGATGCTTGCCTAACTGGTGAACCAAGTAAGAAAGTTTCTAACTTTCGTACCTTAATAGCCGAGACTGATAATGGGGCTGATGTTGCTGTATCAATTGAATCAGTCATACATGTTAAGGATTGCCTTGAGAAATTTGTATATGGGTTCTTTCTAGGTAAAGGAGTTGCGTTTCCCGTGGTTGAACATTATTAAGAACGCATGGAGTCAATTTGGTCTTATTCAGACTATGATGACTTCGAAAGGTATTTTCTCCTTTAAATTCAATTCTAATATTGGTGTGGAATTAATGCTTGAGAATGGTCCATGGATTATACGCAATGTGCCATTGATTCTTCAAAAGTGGTCTCTTTTGGCGAATGTGTCTAAGGAATATTTAGAGAGTGTACCGGCCAGTTTGGGTTAAATTACTTCATGTCCATATCATGGCGTGCACAGAGGATGGATTGAGTGCTATTTCTACAAAACTTGGTATCCCATTGATGTTAGATACTTATATAGCCTCAATGTGGGGAATCATGGGGCGGTCCAGTTTCGCGAGAGTTATGATCAATCTACATGCTGATGTTTAATTGAAAGACAATCTTGTTGTGGTTGTGCCTAAAAATGAAGGTAATGGTTATATCTTGCATTTTATTCGTGTTGAGTATGAATGGGAACCAATTAGATGTTTAACTTGTAAGGTTTTTGGTTATTTGTTGGACCAATATCCTAAGAGAATTATATCTTATGTGAATACGACTCCAAAGAAGGCAAAGCGATAAAGGCAAGTTGTTAGTGGTTTACAGGTTGGTCTTAAGTCTCTTACAGACCAGTTCAGAATACGACTACAAAGAATATGGACAATAAGCTGGCAAAACCAAAATATACAAATTCTAATATGGTTGGGGATAATAATAAGTAGGGTTGTAAACGAACCGGACAAACACGAACGAAGCCTTGTTTATGTTCGTTCGTTTAATTTTAACCGAAAAATAAACGAACACGATTGCTTAAACGGACACTTTTTTTTGTTCATGTTCGTTTATTAAGAACATGAGTTGTTCATGTTCGTTCATTAAGACACTTAACGAATGCTAAACGATCGAACATAAATGAACATAGACAAAAAAACAGAATCTTTATTAAATTATGTACAATATATTGTTTTATAAGTGATTGTTTTGTTTAAATAAACCAATTTTAAAATTATACTATTAAAAGATATGATATACGAACATAAATAAATAAATGAACATAAACGAACGCATAATCGGATGTTCACAAATATAAATGAATGGACGCGACTTTTGTTCCTGTTCGTTCATTTAACTACACGAATGTAATATATTGTTTATGTTCGTTCATTTAATAAATAAACGAACATAAATGAACTTTTTACCAAACGGTTCATCAAATGTTCACTGAACGTTCAGTTCGTTTACAACTATAATAATAAGTCTGGTTCAAATCCTATGGGCGATTTGGCTAGTTCAAATGGTACGAAAAGTGCGATTTTAAATTCGTTTGATGTTCTTTATATGGTTGAAAAGTATGTTGAGGTAATTCCTAATGATTCAGTTAACTCAAATGGTGACAATGAGAATGTTGGTAATAGTAAACTTGTTAATTTGAATAATGAGGATAATGATAGAGAAAATGATGTAGAAGAGGATGATAATGAAACAACAAATTTATGGCATCGAAAAGTGCTAAGGGTACAAACTCTTTGAAAAGTGGTGGTGGAACCGGGATGAAGAGTTTATGCGAGCGTTGGAAAGATGATTATACGATGATAACTCATATGATGATGATGAATGTGAAAAGGAAGCATAATTAGCATTCTGTAACGCGTATGATAAGGGTTAGTGGTCATACTAGACGTAAGTAGTTTATCTAATAGTTTTTTATATTTTTGGTTTGTCGTTCTTATGATAGTTTTAGTTTTGAAGCACAAATGATGCGTTTATTTATTTTTCTATGTAAAGTGCCGAGATGTGAGCTTCTCTCACATTCTATGCACTTACGTATTTTGAAGTAATACATTTACCGCAGTGTAATAACTTTTTACCAAAAAAATAAAAATAAATAAATAAATAAAATATCACTAATTAAATTGCTAACAAAAGATTTTTAACTAAATTTATCTTTTTGGATTTCTTAAATTTTTTTTATTTGTTAAAAGTTCACCGTTACCTATACTATATATAGAGCATTTTAGACTTTTGCTTTTAAGTTTTTTAAGATTTTCATAATTTTCTTTAAGCAGTTACAAATCACAAAGCACTATATACAAGCAAATATTACACAAAAACATATAAAAAAGTTAATCGGTCAATGTCTAAAATAATTACATTATTAAAACACCCCTTAAATGAAAAATACAAGTTATTAAGCTTATTATACAAACTGATACAACACAAAATGTACTATGATTTTCAATGTAAAGATATTCTTTTATATATCAGTAGAGTTTTAAAATGCATACTAAATTACGATGTTCGAAAAATATTATTAAATCGTAAGAGTGCATTGAGAACCAACATATACGCCTTTTAGATTTTTTTTGATAAAACTTACCGTAAAAACTAAAAACCATGTTATATAAAAATCGGACGATTTTTTCAAAACAAATTATGCAAATGTGTAAAGTCTTAAGTGCTAATTATATTATTTTATGTTTATTATATAATAATAATAATAATAATAATAATAATAATAATAATAATTATTATTATTATTATTATTATTATTATTATTATTATTATTATTATACTCTTCAAAGTTATCACACATGATTTCTTAAACATTTTTTGAAGTACTCTTTCACTCGTATATTCTACCTATGTGCGATACATATAATAAACATTATTAATAATTTAAATAAGTGCCAAAAAAACTTATAAGGTATATTTTTAGAGAATTAATTTTTTTAACATTATGTAAGTGATTTTTACAATTCGATATATGCTGTTTTTTTAAAAATAACTTCCGGCTACAAGCCACTGTTAGCTACTTTAACCTCAACCTCCATAATATATCAGCTACCGTCTTTGTCTTGCCACAATATCACGTGAGTAATCATCAGTTTTTATTTGAGTTAATTTATTATTGCTTAAAATTACTCAAAGCTAAAATTGTCGTTATCCGTAAATTATTGTATTGTAAAATATAGAACTGAAACCTGGTTGCTCTATCAAAGGACTATCTCAAAAGCCGGAGAGAATGATTGAATTGAAGCCATGTCTCCCAAGAGAAAATAAACGATCGACTGCTAAAGTTCTTGACTAATGCATTGATAGCTTTGCAAAGGAGGAAACCTTTGATTCTTCCCGAAGATCTTCCTTGCATGCTGAAGTGAACAGGGGTGGTACCAACTACGACTAGAAAGCGGTTGTCAATGAATACCATTAGGCGGTAGCCATTCAAAAGCCCAAGAGACGATGCCCTAGTTCGATACCTGATGACTTGCCCTACTTTTTTTCTAAACCAGTTAATTGAATATCTGACGTAGGGTCTTCTTTGCCAAAGTAATGGGGCCCTTCCAATAAGAAGGAGGACGCCGTGACAAAGAACTTCACTTCGACGCTAGATAACACTTTCTTCATCTTTGAAGTTGAATCAATAGTAGCAAAAGGTATTTTTAGCAGAAAATTTTTAATTGCATGATACCGGTCGCCCCAACGCTATGTACCCGCTAGTATTCATCAAAGAGCATTAACTTTTCTTTGATCAAATAAAGTTTTTATACATACATCATCATGTTGACAAGTTTAAATTTTACTTGTTTTCTTTTGCGGCAACTTAACTACCCGGCCCGTAATATTTAAATAGCAAGTCAAATTGTTATGGCGCTTTTACTCATTGTATATTGGACCAATTCAGCTATCTTTACTCAACAAACGCGCATATCTGCACACATACAACACAAACAGGGAACACAATGCTTGAAATATATCACACATGAACGATAAGTGTAGTGCTTTAGAAGACAACATCTCCGACACGAGTGTCTATTCGGTTTACTCCTACTAATTACGTAGATAAAGTATTAATTTGCTAATACTATTATAAGCATAATGTATGTTATACTACTTCATATAATTAATACCACATGAATAGATGTCTCTTTGTATATATACGCACATATGTAGTGAGAAGACCAGAAATTAAAGGGTATAACATATAATAACTATTATCAATAAAATAAGAGAGAATAAAAATAGAGGATATAAATATTGATCCGCAAGTTGAGCATAAGTTTGACATCAATAAATGGACCATTACTCAAAAGAAATTAAATAAATAATATGAAGAGCACATGTAAAGAAATTAAACAAACATAATGTTGGCAAAAATGATATATTCCCCCATGGCATATGCCTTATTTTCAGTTCCACATTATACACACATTTATATATGTAATAACTATACATTCTGTAATTTTTCGGTTTTCAACTTGCAATCTAGAAGTTTTAACGTCTAGAAATATACGCAATAATCGTTCTTAGGGGTGGTAGTCATGCCATCATATCTAATCCATACCTAATCACTCACCAATAATATCCTTCCATCTCATCTCATACCTATCTCATACCTAACCATAGTTTTTTAGTGGCAACCTTGCGTAACTCATACCTCATCTAATTCAACGGCTACTTTTTTTGTCCCTCTCCCACACCAATTCGGTGAACATTACCGATTTACCGTACACCCACACCACACCGATTTGGTGGCATTGGTGTTACCGATCGGTATGACCCAAACCGAAGGCCACCCCGAACCCACTGCCACCCCCCTTAGAGGTTCGGAAAACGAAATTCGATGCCATTTTTTTTTCTTTCAATTCCTAACGTGCAAAGAAAAAATCAATTCATTTGACACTATGTAACCTATTATATATACCTTTTGTTGTGTAGCCTGTGTCCAATTATAAATTTATCTAAAGCCTTAAAAGGTAGCATATCGAATAGGCCAAGCCAATCGTTAAAAGTTTTCTGAATGTAATATTTTGTTGAACATCTTAATTTTATTAGAAATACTGAAACAAGTGGCTTAAGTAGAGGAAAACAGAGTACAGATGGTGTTATTGCATGCAGTTTTGTATCCATGAACCATGCAAGTTTGGACACTATATTCTATTTCTTTGTAAAATTAAAAAAAATGATATTCTTGATATCGTCAGCAAGGGTGTCTGTTTTTGAAGGTTTTAAATCAAAGCACACAATAGAAATTCAAAACATAAACTCAAAGTGTGAACTAGAAAGCAAATGCACAACACATAGTTTATACAAATTTTGATTTAAGTATGTTTTTAACTGAAAGTGTGTGTTCTTGAATTTCAATTGTTCAAGTAAATCCGAATGTGATTCCATCTAAACTCGATAATATGATCTGATCATAATTCAAACAAATACTTCTTGTAAAAACAAAGAAAAATGGAATTCAGCTCTCCGAGAGTTGCTGAACTAACGACTCTATTAGAGAGTAGAATTAGCAACTTTTACACGAATTTTCAAATGGATGAGATTGGTTGAGGGGTACTCTCAGTTGGAGATGGGATTGCATGTGTGTTTATGGGTTGAACGAGATTCAAGTCGGGGATCATAAGAAACTGAAAATAGTACAAACAAAGGAAGGACACAATTTAACTTTAAATTAACCAATCCATTAACAAATTTAGTGTATACAACATTTAAAAAATAAGTGAAGAAAAACTGAAAAAAAAAAAAAAAAAAAAAAAAAAAAAAAAAAAAAAAAAAACCTTTGATGCCTCAGCATGCAAAACACCCTAACATTTTTCAAAAACTTATGCAAGGGTTGTTTCGGCCGGGTCTTCTATGTGCTATATATAGTTTTTCTTTTTCTTTTTCTTTTTTTCTTACATCTAAATCAATGTATAAGTATACATATATTTTTTTGAAGAGAATATTAAATATGAAAAGAGAAAAACAAATACAAATAATTCTAAATTTAGAAAGTTGAAATGCATCTTCGGTGTGTTGAAACTTTTTGCTTTTTTTGATTTAATTCCTTTTTCCATGCTTTTCCAATGTCTTTTGATATTTTTACTGCATCAGCTGAAACACCAACCAACCCTCGTCTTGTAAAACCAGAAGCATATAATCCTCCTTTTCCCTTCCAACCATTTGGAAATGGTGTTTTTGGGAACCCATTTTCAGCAAAGAATTCTTTTTCCTGTTGATCAAAAAGTTATTAAAATAATTAGCCAAATTGAATTAGTTTATTATTTTATATGAAGTGAGCAAAGATATTGAACATTTATACTTACATGTAGCCAAAGTGGGACATTGCTAAAATAACCAGTTGCTAAAATGACTGAATCGACGTTTAAGATGTCGTCATTGACTAATTCGACTGTTTTTCCCGAGAATCTTTTGATCCCTGGTACGACAGTGATTTCTCCTGCTTTTATTTTGTCTAATGTTCCAATGTCAAGAACGGGGGTTTTGCCATGATGGTTTTTGAGTCTTAATGGACCTAAAGATGGTCGTTTCATACCATAAATTTCAATGTTACCGAGTGTGAACCATGCAATGATCAATAGAATTCTGTCTACTATGCATAGAGGTAGCCACGCCATGAGCATCATGGCTAAATCAAACGTCGATTTCCCGAGCATTTCTCTTGGCAAAACATGTACCTAGAAATGTTAAAACATGAATTAGGCTCTTGATTGTAATTGGTATTGGTTTTCTTGAAATAAAGATTTTTTGTTTATTAGGGTTGATAAAACTTGAATACTTACCGAACTTCGAATGACCATTGATGGCTTTGCATTGTGGTTAGCAAGGTCTAAGGAGACTTCCATACCAGAATTTCCACACCCGACGACCAAAACATTTTTTCCAGCATATTTCACGCCGGTTTTGTAGTCTTTTGCATGGATTACTTCACCGGAGAACTCTTTTAGGCCTTCAATTTCTGGGACTACCCCTTCAGCATTTTCGCCTGTCGCCACGACAAGCATCTGGCATATATACTCTGTCTCTAAGCGGACTGATCCAGCTGTAGAGACAGTCTTTACTCGCCAAAGCTTGCAGGCCTCATCAAACTTAGCTGACTGAACACACTCATTGAATTGTGGCTTGATGTCAAATTTTTGTGCATATATAGTTCTCGAGGTAAGCAATAAATTGTTTCTTTGTTGGGTATACGGGGTACTCTTCGGGGAAGGGTACCTTGGGAAGTTGGCAGAATTTTTTCGGGAGGTGGAGTTTAAGGCGATCATAGGTGCGATTTTGCCAAAGGGAAGCAATGCAGTCAGATCTTTCGATGACTACAAAAGGAATTCCTTGCTCCCTTAGACAAGCTGAGATGGCTAGCCCTGAAGGGCCCGCCCCTACTATGACTGGCCCGTTAACCCACACACATCGACGACCAAAGTAGTTATTATTTGGCTCTGAAAAGCTAAACATCTTTGCTAACTTTATTTTTATGCAAGACAAACAAATGAATATGTTGCGCAAGGGCTAAAGTATGCTACAAATGCAATTTTTTGTGTGTGTGAAGTTGGGGAAAGATTTTGTTTTTTTAGGTTCTAAGACCGTGAGATAGATAATTGTTGTATTGTGTTTTGAATCAAAGGAGATCGATAGTGAATGAAGAGGTGTATATATAGGGTGGGGGACTGGGGGTTCGGCTGGGTTGCATGTGACAAGGGTGGTGAATATTTTTTTTTTTTTTTCAAAAGTCACCTAAAATCAGATGCTAAACCATTAATTTGAAATGATTTATCGATATATTAATCATGAGCAATTATTTTATTCAAGTATTATTCTAATTTTTTTTAACAGAAATCTCTTCTAAAGCTTATTCAATCTTCTGCTAATTATCTTAAAAATAAGTCACTTGGATAAATGAGTTTTTGTTGTTCATTTTTATATGTCTCATAAGTAAATAATATGTTGAATAAGTTTAGAGTCAAATAAGCATATAAGCAACTATGGTCAAATCAGACATGGAATATTCACACATGCATCATAAGATACAATAAATACAACTTAACTACATGATCGTGTAACCTTAGTCGACCTCTATATATAGTCACATGCTGAGTTTGAATGTAATATAAAGTCGATTATTGTCTCCAAAAGTTTTCGTAAGAACTAGTCTTTTTCATTAATAAGAATTACCGGACATAAATGTGATCAACTTTTGTTACATGTTTTATTTGTTGTTAGACGTACACTTTTTGTAAAGATATTATATTATAAGAAGATAATCTTGTTATACGTACCTGCATGTTTTTCGAGATGAAATTACTCCATCATGAAAAACGACGTAGTTTTTTTTACGACTTGCCGGATAAGTGTCTTAAAAATATTTTCATATGTCTTGCTCCTTGATAACACGTGTGTCGCCTCATTATCTACAAAATCCGATTGTGTGTGACACAGTGATGTGAGAGCGCAAGTGATTGTGAGTTGTGTGTGAGAGAATGTGTGTTTTGTGGTAGTCTTGATATTATCGTCTTCATTATATTCAAAACCGGATTGTGTGTGACACGGTGATGTGAAAGTTCAAGTGATTGTGAGACTGTGTACGAGATCATGTGTTTTATGATGGTTTCTTGATATTATCGCCTAAGCCGAGATTGAAAGATGATGAAGATTACACATGCAAAGCTTCAATTGCATGTGTGTGGTTGTGGTTCATATTTATTCAAAAATGTAAGTTTAGGTTGATTAATTTTAGATATATTTAGTTGAGCTATGTTTACATACGTCTTTTTTTTTTTTTTTTTTTTTTTTTTTTTTTTTTTTTTTTTTTTTTTATGTGTCGGTTTTTGACATTATAGTGTTAAGTGTGGTCTTTTGTTTGTTTCAGGATGAAATGGTTTTAATAGTTTGGACTGATGTATGATATTTCGGCTTAGTTGTAGTCAACTAATTTTTTTAAAACTTTGATATGATTTTTGAAGGAATGTGTTCACCTTATGCTATTTCTTTGAATTGTTGTCGATTTTATACGTTGTATTGCGATTCGTGTTTATTTTAGTTTATGGGGTATGCTGTAAAACTTTGGCGTATCTTTTAATGGCTATGTGCTCATAGTTCTTCATTTGATGCATATTGTCAGATATTTGTTGTGGTTTGCTCTCATAGGGTAATGTTGTAATTTAATAGACATTTGTAGGTTTAGTTTGGATGAAGTTGTTCCGTGTTGTAAACATTGCCGAATAAACATGATTTCCAATATGTATGCCTTATTGTGAAAGGTAACCTATTTTGTACAAAAATACAAAGCTATACAGTTTTGGTAACGAATCACTAACAATCAAATCTAATTATGGTGTTTTAAGGGGCTTGGTTGTTGCTTTATAAAACTGTTTCTTTGGTTATTACTTTATGATGCATTATGTAGGTAGTTTTGATAGTGTTTGAGACTGCTTATAGATGAGCATGTGAGGGGACAAGTAGTGGTATAGGATGACCAGACTCGAAAATAAAAATAAGCATTATTTAGATACTTGAAATTTGGTTTTACTACATAGATCTTGCTACCAATCTTCTTTTAAATTATGTCTAAGGAAATGTGTGGTATTGGTGCATATGCAGTTGCAATCTGAAATGTATGATAATTCGACTTATTTTATTAGTTTTCATTTGGAGATATGTGTTTCTGTTTGTTTGAGATTTGTCATTAGATCGATGTTTTCTATAGTCTGATATATTGTCATAAGTTCTGCGAGGACTCTATACCATTTGTTTAGATTGTCATAAGACTACCTTTTAATGATGTGTGCCGATTTTACATAATTTTCTACAAGTTGTGTTCATTTTAGTTTATATGTTGTTAGCTGAGTATATGTTTTAGTTTCTTTAATCTATGGCATATTGATAATGTTTGAGAATTCTGTGGCGAATATCATAAATGAATTGCACATATCATTGTTTTCAATTTTCGATTATGGGTTCTTTTTATGTGTGTTTTTATTCATTAGCAGTTGTTTGGTCATGATTTTGGGTTTTAATTTTGTTATGCAAACATTTTGCTTTGTATATTTGTACTGCTTGGTCAAAAGTTTAAGTGAAAGTTTTCTGAATTTATTATGGAGTTCGTTGGTATATGGGTTTTTCATAGGTTGTTAATTGGTCTGTTAAAGACGGTAGGGGTCGCAATTGACATGATCATTTGTATTGTCTGGTGCCTGTTATTGTTTTCAAAAGTTTTTGCGTTTGCTTGTGATGTGCTACGATGGTGCAAGTTTTAAAAATTTATAAACACGATTTAACCGTCTAACCTTGTTGATCCTAGTTGAGCAAACGATCTAATATAGAAACTGACTTGTAACAAAAGCTTATCAAGTATTACGCGGAATTTAATACTTAATCTTAAGAAGAAGAACAATTAACATTCAACACCTCAATATTATTTATTAATACGAATACTCTTACAGTATTAGGGTTTTGCAACCTTGAAGTGTATCGACCTTAGATATAAAACATACGTATATCTAACCTAACCTAGGACCTCCTTTTATAGGCTAAGGAGTCCTATACAATATACAATACGTAACCTACAAGATAAATATCTTTTCCATATTTATCTAATACAATAAACTAACCAACTATACAAGACTAGCAATGCTTACTATATATTATCAGTGGTTACACAATAATACTAGCCGCAGTTGTCTTCATCCGTGGTTACAATCTTCTGTCCGTGGTTACATCAAGCCTGTCCGTGGTTCCAGTACTTAGAGTAATTCTTTATCCAAGGAACCTAAAACCCAACAATCCTCCCCTAAACTTGATAAATTCTAACAGAATTCTCAAGTTTTCTTTAAGCTCAAAACATCTGAATTGGAGGATGTAGCCAAACACTTACTAGCTTTAAGTATCTTCTCATACTTCCGCAACAAATCATAAGCTTGACCATCATAAGATACTAACATCTTGATACAACCAGGCTTCAACATCTGAGCAATTATTCCTGGATGCTTATTCAGTTGAGGATAATCACCTTCTACAAGCATATGAATAACCTTTCCAGAAACAGTTAAAACATGAACTCCACAAGTTTGATATAAAAACCATCTAGTAACTTGACCATTGTAGAGTCCTTGCCATTCAGGTTCATCATGAGTAGGTTCAAATAGAATCTTCAAATTATGATACACCAGCCTCTCATGATAATCATTTGGATGTACTTCACCAAATTTATTCTTGTAAAGTATCCAAAGATTCATCAAATCATCTCTATCAAAATACTGAAGCATCTGTGAAAATTTATTATACTCAAAAACTTCATTGTTGAGTCTTTGAATTTTCCAAACTCCTTCACTTCCAACTAAAAGCTTAAATTCATAAGAAATAATTTGATTTTCATCTGCAACAACTTTCACTCTTTTAGAATCAGATGTCTCCTGAATCTCAGATTTTCTCTTTCTTTTACTTTGAATCCATTCATCATCCTTTTTAATCCACTCTTCTTCCTTTTTAGAATTCATTGGACAGAAATCATCATTAATTCTCATACATCTCTCATAAATCTCAAAAATTCTTGCAAATGAACACCTACTGAGATTATCAGAAACATATATGCCTGAATTCTTGATAATCTTCATCAATACATTCCTCAGCTGAGCAATAGTAGGAGGTTTCTTTCTTACAACTTGCTTATTTTCCTTACTAACCTTCCTTGCCAATATACCCAAAAGTCTAGCTTTTTCTTCATCATCAAACAAAGCCCATTCTTGTACAGTATACTCATCGCTTATTAATTCAGAAGCTTCAAGATAGTTTTGTGATTCATACCATGTAGCTAACAATTTCTGACTAGCTTCCTCTTCATCTTGCTTTCTCTTCACCAAAACTGCTTTATCCTCAGCTTCAATACTTTTAGCATACTCTGCATCATAAGCTTCTTGTTCTGCTTTATTTTTAAACTTCAGCACTACCTCTTTACCTTTTCCAACATTAGATTTAACCACTTTCTTCTTCAAAGGTTCACCAATAACCAAACTTTTAACTCTGGGTTTGGTAGCAGTAGACTGAACAGATAAAACAGGTGCAATGATAGGTGTAGGTATAGATGATGTTTTGCTCAGATTAATCAATGTACTTGCAGCTTCTTTCTCTACTTCTTTAGGCTTAGGTGGTATTATAGAGAGAGTTGTGAGAACAGTGGAAGTGGTTATGATAGCAGTGGGTGTGTCAGTAGTAGGAACAATAGCCAAGTCTGAAACTGCATCAGTGGTTACAAAAGTACTAACCATGGTTTCAGGTACACTATCAGTTGTTGTGTTCTGCACTACCTCAACATTCTTCAAATTTTCAAGAACAACCTCATTCCCATCTTTATCAGAAACCAAAAAATCTTGATCTCCACTATCAACATCTTCTTCCATATGTACACTAACAAATACATCCACAGCCTCCCCTGAATTCATGCCATCACTCCTCCCCTGTTTGGATACATCATTCACATTCAGAACAGTAGAGGAGTCCACCTTCTTTTTCTTTCTTCTCATAGCTTTCAAAACAGCAACCCCAGGTCTTTTCACTTTCTCTAAAACCAATACCCTATGCTTCAACCTCCGAATATCGTTACCCTGAAGCACAGATAACTCCTGTAGACCTGAAATTGTATCCTCCAGTTTAGCACACTTAACCGTCAATTCATTTAAACGTTCAAGAATATCCTCCCCACTTCGACCTGTGTGAACTGGTCCGAGAGGTGGTTCATTGGAAAAGTCATCATGTACAAAGTCATTAACCGTCAATTCATTGTCAGGTTCCAATCTATCCTCATCACTTCGAGCTGTGTTAACTGCTCCGAGAGGTGAATCCTTGGATATAGAAGACATAGCACCAGACCGAGCCTGATCATCTATGTACCCTGTAGCAGCCAGTTGGCTAGGGATACCTCCACCTGTGTTAAGCTCCAAAGAACTTTCCACATTAGGAGTTGCCAAAGGTTGGGTCTTATTGATGTTTCCACTATCCTGACCAGCATCAAAGCATGAATCAGTAGTGGAAGCCCTTCCAATCATGTCACCTCCACTCCATGTGACAGCCTCATTAACAATACCACTAACACTAGCATGAGGAAGCTTAGTGCCCTGTGTTCTCCTAGTCCATGATGCAAGACCTTCATTAAACTCAGAATCAGTAGGCAAAGTAAGCATGTGAGGAAATAAAGGAACATCTCTAATGACAACATTATGTGGCTGATTCCTCATATGTGCAAAAACTCTAGGAAGCATACGATGTACTTCATACTCTCTAGCATGTTCAACAGGTTCCTTACACTCAAAAACCTTTGAAGGTAACCCTCTCACTAAGTTTCCTTTTATCAGTTTATTGATTGTTTTGTAATTGAGATGACCTAGCCTTCTATGCCACAATTTTGACTCATCAACAGATGCTTTAGCAAACAAACATAAGGACCTTTTAGGAAGAACATCTTTAAGATCACAACATTATATATTTTCCTTCCTAGGTACCCTAAGTTGTATAAACTTCTCATCAGGCATCTTAAACTCAGGAGATAACACCACACACTCAGTTTCCCCAAAAAGTACCCAGTTTTTCTTATCACACATTTGAGAAACACTGAATAAATTGTACTTAAGTCCCTGTACCAAATAGACTTTTTCAAAGTCTAGATTCCCTGTTCTGATTGTGCCTCTGCCAAATATCTTTCCTCCCTTTGGATCATTGCCAAATGCCACATATCCTCCATCATAAGCTTCAAAATCTTCCAGATTGCTTCCATCCCAAGTCATGTGCCCAGAGCAACCACTATTAAAAACTCCTTTATCTTTTAGCTCAGTTTGAAGATTGCCCTGCACATAAAATTACACAAGTTAGTTCCTCTTGTGGACCCAAGCCAGTACTGACTTGGGTCTGCCCTGTGCATCAAAATATTCAAATTTTTTTAGATCCATTGATGCACAGTTGACATGTGGTAAAACCTTGGTCTTAGGCTTCCATTGCCAACTTGCTGAGGCTTAACAGCATAAAAATGATTTCCAACCACTGTATCAGTTATCACCTTTGGAATTTTTAAAACTTCTTTTGAATCAGAGGTAATATTTTGCTTAACAGTGGTTTGATTCTGCTTAGCCTTGTTTACATTTTGCTTAGCAGTGGTTGGAACCCATTTAGGTGTAGCAGTGACAATAGATTTTGTATTCCCATTCCTCATCAGCACTGCTCTTGGAATCATGTTACTGTTAGGATGAGGGTTTGTTTTTCTTGAAAAGTTTTGATGATTTACCCTCCTCCAATGATTCCAAACTTGTGGTCTGTTTTTATGACAATTTCTCTGTAAGTGTTCAAAACTACCACACACAAAACAAGCCTTTTTAACACATTGAAACTCATCACCTAATATGTTAGAAATTAGACCATTTAAGCTTCTTTGATTACCCCTAGGTTTATATTGTTTCATCAGGTCCCTAGGAATTTCCCTGTACTCTACAACTTTCTTGGTAACTTTAGCTCCAAATCTAGGTACAAGGTTGACTTGCTTAGAATCAACTTTCTTATATGTCTTTATCTTTTCAGACTGAGTTGATTCAGTTCTATCCTCCTCAGAATCTGATTCCCAATCTTCTATTATGGGAGCATCAGATAACTTATCAGAACTTATCTTAGGTGTTTCAGTCTTATTTATCTCTTCAACAGGTTTGTTAAAACTGAATTCACTACTAAATGACAGTTCTTTAGCAGGTGGTGCATGTTTCATCAAAGGGGTGGTGTCATATCATTTTATCCTAAACCAGTACCATCTTTGAACAGTTTTTGACCTATTGGTTTCTTTACTAGATCAGAAGCATATTGTGTTTTAGCAAGTCTAACAACATGTTTTTCTTTTTCATCTAGGGCCTGTAATTTTACACTTTCTGCCTCTGCTAATTTATCTTTAAGCATTTTAATCTCTCTGTTTTTAAGATCAATTTCACCACCTAGTATATTGATCTTTTCTACATACTCAAACTCACATTTAATACATAATTTTAGCTTCTCTTCCACACCCTCTAGACCAACTCTATATCCTAAATTATCTAGAGTCAATCTCTCTACTTCTTTTCTTATACTCTCAGTGATAGCCTTTTGTGATTCTAAGTTATCAGAACATGATTTAAAAGAACAAGTAGATGTTTTAGAATCATTAGATACCTCATAATCTGAACCAGAAGATGAAGCATATGCCATTAGAGCAAAGTTATGCTCTTTTGAAGCTTCACTAGCAAGAAAAGCTGCATTTGGACCTTCTTCAATCTGATCACTCCAATCATAATCACCAAGTCCATCCTGAGCAACCAAAGCTGAAGAAGTAGCAGGCTCTTCTGTTGTCTTCTTAATGCTTTCAATTCTTTTAGGAGCTCGACATTCCCTAGCAAAATGACATGTCTTCTTGCAGTTAAAGCACTCCATCTTGCTTTTGTCGAATCCAGCTCTCCTTTGACCATCATACCTAACATGTCTTCCAGTCCTCCTCAGAAACTTCCTTGCTTGGAGAGTCAGCATTGCCATTTGCCATTGAAGATTAATTTCATCAAGATCATTAGGATCAATTTGATCTAGATCTTGATTCAAAACATCAACACTAGTAGTTAAATATTACAGAAAAGCACAAATTGCACCATCACTGACATTATCACTAACAGTGGTATTGTTTGCAATAGCCGTGGTTATACCATAAGCAGCAGTGGATACATCTTGTGGGCTTTTGTGATTAGTGGATACAAAAGCAATGTTTTGATTAGAAGAAGACGAGTTAGAAAAGTTATTCTCAGACTCATAAACCTTCAAGTTATTGAAGAGATTGTCTAGAGTCATTGTAGCAAAGTCCATCTTATTTCTCCACACAATTGTATGAACAGCCCAATCAGATGATAAGCTCCTAATGAACTTCAAATTAATATCTTCTTGAAGGAACTTGTAACCCACTGCCTTCAGTTGACTGATAAGCTTTTGAAGTCTATTGTATGTTCCATCAATCTTTTCTCCACTAAGAGCAGTGAAGGTTTCAAACTGATGCTTGAGCATGTTCATCCTTGACTTCTTAGTAGCTTCATTACCAGCAAACCTTAATTCAAGAGCATCCAATAATTCTTTAGCAGACTCATATTGATCAAAGTCCAATGCAAACTTATTAGGTATTCCCATGGAGAGAATACTGTGAGCTTTGATCTCCATTTTCCTCTTAGCTTTATCAGGTTCACTAATAATAGCAACCTCCTTACCATCCACACCCTTCAAAGGAAGAGTGTCTCCTTTTTCAACAACATCCCAGAGAGCATAATCAATCATACGAATGTATTGCCTCATTCGCATCCTCCAGATTTGAGACTCACCATGTTTGAGCATGGGCACTTTTGAAGCAGTTACCATGTGAGTTTCTTCAGACATCTTAACTTACTTGAGTAAAGATTAACAGACTTCTTCTTGGTTACAGTTTCTAGATCACAAGCTCTGATACCACTTGTTGATCCCAGTTGAGCAAACGATCTAATATAGAAACTGACTTGTAACAAAAGCTTATCAAGTATTACGCGGAATTTAATACTTAATCTTAAGAAGAAGAACAATTAACATTCAACACCTCAATATTATTTATTAATACGAATACTCTTACAGTATTAGGGTTTTGCAACCTTGAAGTGTATCGACCTTAGATATAAAACATACGTATATCTAACCTAACCTAGGACCTCCTTTTATAGGCTAAGGAGTCCTATACAATATACAATACGTAACCTACAAGATAAATATCTTTTCCATATTTATCTAATACAATAAACTAACCAACTATACAAGACTAGCAGTGCTTACTATATATTATCAGTGGTTACACAATACTACTAGCCGCGGTTGTCTTCATCCGTGGTTACACTCTTCTGTCTGTGGTTACATCAAGCCTGTCCGTGGTTCCAGTACTTAGAGTAATTCTTTATCCAAGGAACCTAAAACCAAACAAACCTATTAACACATACGAGCAAGTATACTCGTCCGTAATAGCAAAGTTTGGTAAGTCGAGATCGTCCCAAGGGATTTTGTGTATGAAAGAGATTTGTTTGAAAAGATTCCAACAAGAAAGCTTGTCAAAGCTTCCTCAAATAATTATGTTCTAGCGAAATTCAATAAGAAATATATATATATATACTTGTGTGTAGTCTATAATCAATCATAAATAGTATTCATGAAGGTTTGGTGTATACTCTTAATATGATGCACAAATCATAAGCAAATGATTCCTCAACCATGGTATATGTTTGTAAAAATCATTCTAAGAACAAAAACATTTAGGTAATCCTTTCGGTCCTTATCCCAATGATTATCCTATCGAAATTCCATTTGTTTGCAACATGTTCTTATTAAATTTGTTCTTACGAATCTTTCGACCCTTCGTGATGAAAATATTCCTAGTCTTGTTTTAATAAGCAAACATGGTGGTTGTCAATCACCATATCCCCATACTAGTTTGTCACTTCACATTTTGGAATAAAACACAAGAGAAATCCTTTCGGTCCTTTTTCTTAAAACATGTTTTATCAACAAATCAAATCAAGACTAGTATTTTTCCAACAAACTCATTTAAACAAGATCATATGTACATGCATCACATTTTGAGAACACTAATATGATTAACTACATCCCAACACACAAGTATATCCCAAAACTACTCCATGATAATAATAATAATAATAACTAAACACAAATAGTAACAAAGTAATTCCAACAATTCAAGAGAATAGAATTCCATAACAAAGTTCATAGAATACCTAAACTTTTGTGATTACAAGAATTAGAATTCGTGGATTGTAGCAACCACGCGCCTCCAATCACCTAGATTCACCGTACAACTCCAAACTACCAAAACTATGGATGAGAATTGTTCCCTCCTTGCTCCTGGACGTTTTTCAGTAACAACTAAGCTTTTGGGCTAAATAATATGGTTGGTATTAGTTTAGGTGTAAACTAATACAATTTTGGTTGTGTCACACCTAGTATACTAGGACTAGGTTCTTTATATAGCCAAATATGCTTGCTCTACTCTCAAAAAACGTTCCCAACAAGTAAATGTCAAGAAATGATCGGACTCCAATGATTATGGGGAGTTAAGGCAACAATAAATGCAACATTGTGTAACTGCAGCTTGAGAAACCGGATCGGTTTCTACTCCAACCGAATCGGTTGGATCTTGACCATTCGCCCAGCCGGATCCGGTTTCGGGTTGTGACCGATCGGCTGGGTTTGTGCTGTTTTGTCTTTTTGTTGACTTTTCTCCTATACGCTTCATTCTTTGCTCTCGCTGATGATTTCCAAGGCAAAACTTGATCTTTCCTTGCCGTAGATACTTAGAAATCATTGCGTTTCTTAATCATTGAATCCAAAAGCTTCCTAGCTCGTCTTCCTTCCTCAAGAATATTCCAAATGTGCATAAAAACTTCATTTCTTCGTTATTCGTGATACCTGGCTACATATACATACACAATACGCATCTTTGCACTTTTGCAACAGTTATGAGTAAATATAGCCGATTGTTATGCACAAAACTAACAATAACGCTACTAAAAACATGTTCATTTTAGGCGTTATCAAATTCCCCCACACTTAAGCTCTACTCGCCCTCGAGTAGGTCTAACATTTGCAAAGATTGATTTCAATGGTCTTTGACACCATGGTTCTAAAAATGTAACAATTATCCCAAAAGATAATCATCGGCTTGCTTATAATATGTGAAAAATTTAAAAATGAACCAAACACTTTAGATAACATAACTAGAACACCTCACGAATGATGTAGAAAAATCACTCAACTCTCATATATTGGTGGACATATGTAAATCACTCAATGCCTAGTCATGATCAATGCTTTTTACTATAAGCTTGTACAAGTATCAAAACAAAGAAAATAAATTCATCAAAGAGGGCTTTTTATTCGGGTTATAACGTTAAGGCTAAGGGTTCATAAAAGGTATGGATAAGGCATAGGATAGTTATGAAATTGGTGTTAAAATAAAAATAAAATCAAGTCTAAACCTCCATGTTGCTAGCCATCATACAAACCACAATCCCGAAAATGATTATTTCACCTCTTCTCATATCGATCTCCAAATACATATATCACGTCTTAGCACATTGGCTAATCGATATCTCAAACATACTTCATCTTCCTTCATCTTCATCATAATATAGCACATTGGCTATAACCATTTTTTTTTCAAAGTTCCCCCACACTTAGTGTAAGCATACACCAAAAAAAATCGAGAAAGACGTCTCTTTCATCCAAGATGGAGAATGGTACACACTATAAACAAAGTGTAGCTTCTTCATAATCATCAAAAACAATCCAATCATTCCAAACAACTAGCAACAAACCAATAGACTTGATAAGGGTTGGCTAAAGCTTGAAAGTGTAAAATATTTTTGTATTTTTCTGAATTTATCAAAATGAAAAGATTGGCTCGGAAGGGTGTACTAAGGGTATCTAGTGCTAAAGATGAGCACTAACAAATGGGTCCATATGGGTGGTTAAGTAACCAATGTGGTTAGCTAATATATCATTAGATGTAAATGGAAGGTCATTTGGTTTAAATCCTAAGATGCCTCTAATCATTTGAACATATTTAGACCACTCGAAAGTGATTTTAACCGTAATGCATAACTAGTACAAGTTCTAGAATCGACATAATCACCGGCACACTCATAGCAAATATAAAACAAAAGATGTGTTTTATACAAAAAGAAACCTCACAAATGTGTGAAAAAAGGCTATTATGCATGCTAGAAAATGCTATCGAATCCAAAATGAATTACTTCCGTAATTTGGTTCAAATCCAAAAATTTCAAAACTCCTCATTTTACCATTGAAATCACAAGTTATATATATATAATATTAATAATGCGTGAAAACAACTAGACCAACAAGGGCGAATTTCTTCTAATCACTTGCATCCAAAAGTTATCTAAAAAAATAAAAATAAAAATGCTCATCATTTTTCCTATTTTCTTCCCTCCCCCATACTTAAGTTTTGCATTGTCCTCAATGTAATGAAAAATGAACTTCAAAGTAAAGAAAATGGGAAAAAGAAATAGTTAAAAGATACCACGGGATAGAATATGCAATATGCATATTGGATCATAAGAAAGCATGTGAGTTATCCAACTCCAAATATTTGACCATCAATAAGCTTCCGACACAACTATCCTGCAAACAAAAACTGCAACACGCAATACACAAAACAAACAAATGCAACTAAAAACTAGATAAAACCAAGCAAAACATGCTAATCATCCTAAAAAGATAGAAATAATATTGTTTAACACATCGTAACCCATTGTTTTTTAAACCATAATTCACGAATGATCCACGATCACTCTTCATCCTCGCTCATGTCATCTCCTTTTTCATCATCATACTCATCATCATCACTTTCGGTTACGTAGTTTTCGTCCACAATTTCCGAACGAACTCTCCTCTTCTTCTTCTTTCCTCCAACTCCCGATGACGATCCTCCAACATCGTGGCTTGCTCCACCAACTTCAGGTAATCGACCATATGGGGGTACTGGATCAGGAAATGGTGCGTACCCAGGATATGGATACGGATAGGGTCCAGGATAAGAAGTGTAAGGGAAAGGATATGGTGGAACATTGGGTGGATTGTAGGGTGGCAACTCATAATTGGCTTCACGAGCCATGTTTTGAAAAATAGGCATGGAATAATCATTGATGTAGTTGTTTCTTAACATCATCGAGTCTCTCCATACATCCCTACATTGAGTCTCATCTAAATGTTGGTTCCACTCTCCCCAACCCGAATCAAAACTACTGGACGTACCCATTTGCACGTTCTCCATTGGTATACTCCCTTGCTGTTGTGGTGGTTGTTGTTGTTGTCTTGGTTCAATCCATAACCCTAAGGTTTTCAATCTCCTATTCAAAGCATTACCAAAACCTTGTGCAGTCCACGTATCACTATACTTTGGCTCTCCACACTTAGCCAATTCCTCATCAACATAATACCCAAGATTCTTTGCCAATTTTGTCACAAAATGTCCTCCACAAATGTTACTGTTACTCTTGATCCCCGGGGCTCTCCTGGACAAATATTCGGCTATCTGCCAAATTGCATTACCGTCCTTAGTTTCTTCCAGCAACTTCATAACCCATAAGTCCGGTTTCTGACATTTGTCCCTGCTTCCAAATCTATTAAATGGCCCGGTCACTATCAACTTGTGAAGTATCCTCATCAACGGATTCCTGATGGTTGTTGAGGCATTGCTCCTAGCGCAAGAAGGATCTCCCACTTGATTCCAATAAGCGGGAATACTAGGATAGTCTTTTTCAAACCTCCGAAGTCTAGAAAAGTGAGTTTCAAATAATCGATGATTAACCTCATGTGGCTCATACAAACCAAGAGCCACGCCAAAAGCTGGCAACGTGTAAGCATGATCCCTTCCACAAAGCCTAAACCAAACACAAATTTCCTTCATCAAGTTCCGAACATCCACCTTTCTTTCAAAATACATGGTTGAAAAGAACTCCATACACCATTCTCGATAGACCTCTTCATTGACGGTAAATGCTCTTTCCCATGACAAATCATTGAACGAATCTCCATCCCCTGGATATACATAAGACGTTCGCATCATTCCTCTCAACTCATCTTCACAATCACATTCCTCAAATAAATCCCAATCAATCACCCTCGGAACCAAACATGTCCTATGTTGCAGTTTCGACAACCTTTCCCGAAAAGCATGTTTCTCCCCGTCGGTGAGATTTTTGAACTTTAAATTAGCATTTGCCTCCGTCTTCACACTATCCTTAACCTTCTTCTTCTCATTCCTTTGACAAAATTTTGTAATAAGCGGGTTCATAGGAATTGCCTCCTCGCTCGAGCTACCTACAATAATTCTCTGTAGAAATCACAAATAAAAGACCATATGAGAGTGTTAGAACAAACAAGAAGGTTCAAGGAACCTCCTAAGATCCATTTCAAAAATTCAAACATTCAAACACAGAAACCGTAACCGGATCCGGTTCGTGAGAAACCGAATCGGTTCGTCAAATGACCAAAATCCAACCGTTCGGTTGCAATGCGCAACCGAATCGGATATGCAGCCTGCATAAGGCTTTTGCCTCTAAAAACCCTTCTACACTCGAGTTTTCTAAGTCCAAACCACTCCTAGATCGCATTCTATCATCCTCAATGATTTCCACATCCTTGAATTACTCTAAACTCGTTTTTCAATTCATCAAACATCATCCATCATCATCTTAGAACTCAACTTGATAAGCCTATATCCTTCAATCATTAGTCCTAATCAATAATGTGGCATCTATCACTCCTAAAAACGCATCATCTATCATAAGGAATCACTAATTGCAACTTATCTTGATTCAAAAGCACAAGCCAATTATATCCGAAAATTCAATCATTTATTATTCATCCTATGTTGAATCAATCAATCCAATCCTTCTTGCAATGCACTCCTATATCAATTACCCACTCAATCTTAAAATATTACAACTTAATTCGAATTATAACAAAAACCCCCAAATTGGTGACCTAATATCCAATTCGAATCAAATGATCTAATAAAACCTTAATTGAGTTAATTTACTGTAGATGCTTACTTGTTTAGGTGCCATGATGTTTTCCTATAATTTAAACAACCTTGAATCAGCTTCTCTTGGATGAATTTTTGCAAAACCCACTGGAGAATTAGTGTGTGTGTGTTTTTCTGGAAAAGTGAAATTTTTTATTTTTTTTATACTCAATTGCAACCGGTTCAGTCAAGGACACAACCGTTTCGGTATGCATTTCGCCAAATTTTGCATTTTTACATGTTACTTAGGCATTTACATTCCAAGCAACAATTTTACTCAAAAATTCTGCTAAAAATTCACACAACATTCACCCACCATATGAAATTTTGAACAATAATCCAGTCTAAAAATCTCAACTCGTCATACTAATGAACTAAACCAAAATTCATCTCAAAACTCAAAGTTATAATGCATTAACCAAATCACTTCAATCATAAAAATAAAATGAAAAATTAAATAAGAAACAAAAATCCTAAATGCATCAAATCAAAAAGAAATAGTTCATGAAATTCAAGCAAATAATTGCTTGTTTATTACGGCCTCTTGTCTTCTTCTCAAAATTCCTCAAAATACTCTTGTCTTAGAATATCCTCGCTTTGAAATTTTCCGATCAACTCGCGGAACGTTTCAAAAGTTTTGAATTTTCTCATGAATCTTCGTCCGTCCGGACATAGTATATCGAACTTAACATGCCATGCTCCATCTCCGGTTTGTCTCTTGTAAGTCCCCGACCCTTCGGGTCTCCACTCCAAATTCTTAAGTTGCACCGGTAAAGAACCTAAAAAGTCGGTCAACTTTTTGTAAACTAGTATGTTTTTGAATGGGTTATAGAAAGCTTCTATCGCTAACACACGTTCCATTTCGTCCTCTATATCAAAATAAGGTGGAGCTAACGGTCCGTACATTGGGTTACCTTGGACATCACGTCCCACTTCAAAACATGTTAAATCATCATCTGCTTCTATCCATTCCAAATCATCCATAAATTCCAAAGTTGGTCCTCTTGGTTTTGGGTAGTATGTTTGCCTCGAAATCCCATCATCAATAGTCAAAGTGCCTCTTCCCATGTCTATAATCGCACCACAAGTTCGTAAGAATGGTCTTCCCAATAGTAGTGGTAAACTCTTGTCCACCGGAATATCTAGGACAAGGAAATCTGCCAAATACGGTTGATATCCAATTTGCACTCTCACATTCTTCACCTCTCCCATTGCCTTCGCTTGAGAGTTATCCGCCATAGTAAGCTTCGAATGATTAGGTTGTGGATTACTTAGTCCCAAAGTTTTAAACAATGGATACGGCATCACATTAACACTCGACCCCGTATCGGCTAAAGCATAAACAGGTGTAGTCCCATTCACTTTGATTGGCAACACAAAATTACCCGGATCCTTTTCCTTCCTTGGCATGCCTCTAAACAAAATTTGATCTCGCTCCTCCTCCGTGAGATTCTTTCCTTCCAACCTAGCCCTTGCTAGCATCAATGGATCCAACTTCTTACGGTAAAGCACATAATCTTGGAGTACTTCTATCACCGGTTTCTTTTCATTTAGCTCAAGAAACTTTTGTTCTAGATTCTCTAAAATAGCTTCTTTTTGCTTATCGGTTAAGGGTTTGAAAGTAGTAGTCGGTGATGATGGTGTGGAATCATTTTTGGTGGTGGAGGTTGTTGTTGGGGTTAGTTTGTTTGATGTCGGTTTCTTCCGATTTGCCTTTCCCATCTTAACCACTTCTACCTCTTTCTCTTCCATGTTTGCACAAACTTCCACTAGCATCTCGTTTACTCCTTTTCCTTCTTCCAGATCAGTTATATTAATTCTCATTTCTCCCATTGCAAAATCCACTTGACACTTGGTCGTGACAAGAAAATCTCGACCAAAACACACATTAGGTTCATCCGCATTCCCTTCTTCTAACACAACAAAATCAGTTTCAAAAATATGTGCATGAATATTGACCTTCAGATTCTTGACCATCCTTCTTCCATATGCTTCATAGTCCAATCGTACATGACCAATTTCGTCAAGAACTTTCTCCAAAATATAGTTTTCTCCGTAAGCCATATTAAGCTGCGCGTCCCAAGCACTTATTCCTTCCACACTGCAAGGCGTTCCAAACCTCATTAGTGGTGAATCATACATCGTTAAAGGTGCTTGTGTGAACACTACGACTCTTCCCTTCTTGGGTAGTTGAACCTTATTTTCACCAATTTCCTCCATATTACCCGTATCAATTCCCAATTCTTTCTTACTTTCTTCCAAGATACCTCCAATCTTTTCCAATGAACTTCCGGTATCCTTGAACATTTCATCCAAAGTACGAAGGTATTCCGAGATTCCACTCAAACTATCCATATTACTAGACAACTTGACAAAGCAAAACAAAACAAAACACGAATATTAACGTTAGAGTTAGTAAAAACAAGAACAAACTATAGAAACATAGACTAAACAATGTAAGACACTTAACAAAACTAAAAAAACACAAGTTAAAACTCAAGACCTAAAATAATAAAAATCAACACAAAAACACCAACCGGATTCGGTTGGTTCACCAACCGAATCGGTTAGTTGAAAATAATTCAGACAGAAACTCGAACCGGATCCGGTTGCGGGTTGCAACCGATCGGTTTTACCGAAACATATATATATATATATATATATATATATATATGTATAATTTTTTTATATAAATAAATAAATAAACAAACGGAATTTAATGCAATTAAGGAATCATTAAGATGTACTAAACTCTAGTTAATAAAGAAACTCTTCATAAACCAACAATTTAATAACATAATTCATTAAACTACTATATAAACTAAAACTAAATTTATGTACTAACGTCTAGTTAATAAAGAAACTCTTCATAAACCACAATTTAATAACATAATAAATCTCATTAAACTAAAACTAAATAAAACTACCAATTAAAATCTATCATAAAAATAATTAAACTAATAACTGAAAAATATAACTATCTAATCATTAACCATAAAAACTATAATTAACTAAAACTTAATTAACTAATAAATAACAAATGTAAAGAAAATGAAAATAAATCTAGAAAATAATTAAACTACAAGACATAATCTGCAAATAGAATCTAAAATTACCAGAATTACTCTAAGAATCATAAGACAAATAACTAAGAAGACTAGAACTATAAAATCTCAACTAAAAATCAACACGGAAGGTCTAACCGGATTCGGTTGGATAACCAACCGAATCGGTTAGTTTGTAATCAATTTTTTTTTTTTTTTTTTTTTTTTTTTTTTTTTTTTTTTTTTTCTTTTAACAAATTTACTTTCAATACTATCAATTTTACAAAAAATTAAAGAAAATCCCCGGCAGCGGCGCCAAAAACTTGATGTGCTACGATGGTGCAAGTTTTAAAAATTTATAAACACGATTTAACCGTCTAACCTATTAACACATACGAGCAAGTATACTCGTCCGTAATAGCAAAGTTTGGTAAGTCGAGATCGTCCCAAGGGATTTTGTGTATGAAAGAGATTTGTTTGAAAAGATTCCAACAAGAAAGCTTGTCAAGGCTTCCTCAAATAATTATGTTCTAGCGAAATTCAATAAGAAATATATATATATATATATACTTGTGTGTAGTCTATAATCAATCATAAATAGTATTCATGAAGGTTTGGTGTATACTCTTAATATGATGCACAAATCATAAGCAAATGATTCATCAACCATGGTATGTGTTTGTAAAAATCATTCTAAGAACAAAAACATTTAGGTAATCCTTTCGGTCCTTATCCCAATGATTATCCTATCGAAATTCCATTTGTTTGCAACATGTTCTTATTAAATTTGTTTTTACGAATCTTTCGACCCTTCGTGATGAAAATATTCCTAGTCTTGTTTTAATAAGCAAACATGGTGGTTGTCAATCACCATATCCCCATACTAGTTTGTCACTTCACATTTTTGAATAAAACACAAGAGAAATTCTTTCGGTCCTTTTTCTTAAAACATGTTTTATCAACAAATCAAATCAAGACTAGTATTTTTCCAACAAACTTATTTAAACAAGATCATATGTACATGCATCACATTTTGAGAACACTAATATGTTTAACTACATCCCAACACACAAGTATATCCCAAAACTACTCCATGATAATAATAATAATAATAACTAAACACAAATAGTAACAAAGTAATTCCAACAATTCAAGAGAATAGAATTCCATAACAAAGTTCATAGAATACCTAAACTTTTGTGATTACAAGAATTAGAATTCGTGGATTGTAGCAACCACGCGCCTCCAATCACCTAGATTCACCGTACAACTCCAAACTACCAAAACTATGGATGAGAATTGTTCCCTCCTTGCTCCTGGACGTTTTTCAGTAACAATTAAGCTTTTGGGCTAAATAATATGGTTGGTATTAGTTTAGGTGTAAACTAATACAATTTTGGTTGTGTCACACCTAGTATACTAGGACTAGGTTCTTTATATAGCCAAATATGCTTGCTCTACTCTCAAAAAACGTTCCCAACAAGTAAATGTCAAGAAATGATCGGACTCCAATGATTATGGGGAGTTAAGGCAACAATAAATGCAACATTGTGTAACTGCATCTTGAGAAACCGGATCGGTTTCTACTCCAACCGAATCGGTTGGATCTTGACCATTCGCCCAGCCGGATCCGGTTACGGGTTGTGACCGATCGGCTGGGTTTGTGCTGTTTTGTCTTTTTGTTGACTTTTCTCCTATACGCTTCATTCTTTGCTCTCGCTGATGATTTCCAAGGCAAAACTTGATCTTTCCTTGTCGTAGATACTTAGAAATCATTGCGTTTCTTAATCATTGAATCCAAAAGCTTCCTAGCTCGTCTTCCTTCCTCAAGAATCTTCCAAATGTGCATAAAAACTTCATTTCTTCGTTATTCGTGCTACCTGGCTACATATACATACACAATACGCATCTTTGCACTTTTGTAACAGTTATGAGTAAATATAGCCGATTGTTATGCACAAAACTAACAATAACGCTACTAAAAACATGTTCATTTTAGGCGTTATCAGCTTGACTGAAATGATTAGTATACTGTGGGCTTTCAGGTTTGTTGCGGAGAAGTGAAGATTCATGTGTGCGGCATTTATTGGTGACGACAATAAATAGTGGCTTGATTGAAGTGATATTCGATAACTGTCGTTGTTCGGGATGTAGTTAACTGCGTCTCAGGTTAGTATTTATGGCAAACGTTATGCATGACAAATTTGCTAAACCAGTTTTGTGTGTATAAAGATGGCGAGTTTGAATTTCGAAGTATGTTCATGATAATTATGGTCTTCTGATATCTTTTGATTGTTCTGCGTGGTTATACATGCTGGCTATGCATAATTTATTTAATCTGTGGTAGTAAGTGTGTTTTGATAGAGTTTGATATGTGCTCTTGATTGCCGATTCTTTATGCTGTCTAAAAGTTGTAGTCTTAGTTGCTAATTTCAGGCCTGATAACAGGGGTGACTGGCTTATTATGGTGATTATGGAAACTACCAAGGGAGCGATGAATACATAAACTATCAAGGTATAGTAATTTGTGCATAAACTTTATTAACATTATATTTGGCACTGTAATGACTGCTTAAAAGACTAGTTGCTGCTATAACACATGTGTGTTTTTTATTTTTAACTCCTATACTTTATCGTTTCTAGAAGAAAAACAACATGCCTTAAAATGTTAATGTCTCTTCACCCAGGTATCGAAGAATTAGGATGAGGATAATGGAAGAAACCGATCCGACGGTTGTCAATGGTGCTTGGAGGAGAGGGTTTTTACGAGTTATGGCCAAATCAATAGTCCAGCTCCGCAACCCAAAGGAACCATCGAGGCTGCTAAACCGGCACATTCACAACTGATGATTGCTGGCACATGATAACTGGATTTGTTAAGGACTAATATTTATTGCAATCACGTATTTAGTTTTTTACTCGTCGCATGTTGTTGAGGTTGCCCTTATTAGGATTCCTATTCAAACAACGATTTTTTTCTTCTTTTTATTTCTCCTTTTATAAGCATATTTAAGATAATGGTTGGGTCATTCATAGTTTCGCCTTAAAGCTGCCACTGATGTTTTAGACCAAAATTCCTTTAGTTTTTATCTATTCGGATGATTCTTGTTGGGCTATGATCATACATTTACTTGATGTTTTTTTAACTTTGGCATAACAAACACTGGAAGGCATGAGATGCAATCGTGCTTTGTAGTCAACGCAATATTTGAGCCAAAGCATAAAATTATTGAGGCATTGCTCAATTTTTTATTTAGGCTATCCGTGATGAGTGGTCATACTAATGTTGGAATAAAGAGGCTGGAAGAAATCGATATAGATTTTTCCGACGATGTTTGTGTGAAAAATATGTGACTGGAAAACCATAAAGCGATATTTGTTTTTGACAAATATACATTTTACGCTTTTACTAGGAAAACTTTTGTATCAATTTCTCCCATGCACTTTAATTGAACATTAGTATGTCCATTTTATATATCGTGCATATTCTAAATACAAAAATGAATAATGTATTAGGTAACATACCGGTTGGTTCGGGCAACGTACTCATGCTAGGTTCACATATAAGAGGGTTCTGCTTTGAAAAGGGAATGACATTCTTGAATGGCTTTTGTATAATTTATAGTCCGCTACACAAACTCAGGTAATATGTGATTTTATCATTGGTGTGAGGAACACGGGAGAAATCAATAGACATATTTTCTTGGATGTTGTAGAAAACTAGAAGTGGGGTTGAATAGTTTATCGATTAAAAACTTTGTTTTGAAACTTATTGAAAGATCAATTGATGTTGATCTTAGATATGTTAGTGAATTATGTAAACAATATAGATAGAGTAGATAAGGAAAGAAACAATCAAACCACAACAAGTTGTTTATAGTGGTTCGGTCTACAAGGACTCTTTTTCTTTGCCCTACTCCACTCCCCGAGTCTCACACTCGAGAGTTTAACTTCACTAGTCAACAAGCTCCTTTCACCGGCGGAGAAACCTTTACACTTCACTTACACACTATTTCTGGCACTAAGCTAAATGTCGAGTTCTTTCCAAGGGTACAACCACTCCCACACACAATGTATTTTAAGGACAAAAATACTAACCACTCACACTCACAAGATTATGATAGTTTGGTACAACAATTAAGTATGAATCAACACAAGATCATACAACACCAAACAAACAAGACTTCCAACTCCTCGTTGAAGCTTGAATGTGACTTGATCTTCTTTGCTAATATGGGAAATAACCAGTTAAGATTAACTTACAAGCAATGTATGGTAATTTGGAATGTCGAAATAAGCGAAATTCAGAAAATTACCAGTAGGATCCACGACACCAAAATTTTACACAGGCGGAACCAAAAAAATGATACCGCCTGGTCCGCCTGTACAGGTACGGCGGTACCAAATTCCATAACAGACTGTTCCAAATTTTTGGTGCTGTCTGATCCGTGGACACCAGAAAAGTTCACAGAACAGGTTTTTAAGGGGCGGGGACTTTTCCAAAACCTGAAATTTTGCTCAAAACATGTGACATTAATTATTTCTAGTTAGGAAAAGCAAATAACACATACACAAACATAGTGGAGCATAGACTTTGACCAAGGGCTAGCGATTTTCACATTAAAGTGAAAATGGGTAAAATTTGATAACAAACTTGTGCTATCCCCCTGCATGAGATTGTTGGCATATATCATTGTTTTGAGTTATATTATCATCCTACAAATTAAAAACAACCAAATTGTATCAAACATTAAAGATAATGTATTGTTCCAAACACTCCTTAAAAGGACCCTCACTTGTCTAACTTCTTGTAAATCTTGTTCATCATCCTACCAAGGCACTTGAACATCCCCTTAGTTTGCTTGAACTCTGCTGATTCCTTCTCAATCTCAGTAAGAGACGCATAATACTCATGAGGTAGAAGGCGAGAATTTGGAAGACCATCCTCGGAGGTATTTGATGATGATGATGATGGAGTTGGAGGTTTTGGTCTTTTGCCTTTTGTCTTAGCCACTCGCTCGTCACTCAAGGGCACAAAGATGTAAGAGATGAGCTCATAGTCAAGCTGCAACCATTTTGGGCTTGGTGGAATTGGTGCAAAGGCTCTATAGAGATGGGTGAGAAGCATCCCGTAAGGAAGAGCAACCGATCCTTGAGTTGGAATATCAATCATTCTCTTAGCAATGTAGTAGGGTAGATTGAATGGTTGACGGGTGGACAAGTTGTAGAGCATGTGACAAAGGCAAGCGTTGATATGGTCCCTATTCCCTATGGTGATAATGACGTTGGCTCTAAGAAGTTCCTCCCATTTCTTAAATTCGGGCTTTAGTTCATTGAGCTCCATTCCATATGGATCTCGGTTCACCTTCTTTCCCTTTCGGGTGACACGGGTTGGAGTGGCTCTTGGGTTAAAGAGGCACTCACGTATGGCATCCTTATCCGCTAGAGGAGTTTAGTAGGGAAGGGAGCGGTCATTGAGTCCATCAAGGATGGTGAGTGACCACTTATCCGAGTAGACACATGTCCCTCGGTTGGGAATTCCTAGCACTTGAGCAAATTGGGTTAAGTAGATGGTGTAGTCGTTTTGATTGATCTTAAACCTAAGGCTAAACTCATCTTCTTCATCAATGAAACCAGTGATACTAGCATAGAAATATAACACAAACCTAGGACAAATAGGTTCATCGATGTCAAGGAGACAATCGAATTGAATAGCGGCTAGTTCTTGACGGAGATTGGTATTTTTGACAAAAGAGGAGTGAATGGTTCTACCCTCATGGAAGTAACTTGTTTCTAGACTCTTAAAGATTTCGACTTGTTCCTTGGAAAGTCCTTTGGTTTTGTGATGTTTGGGAATGTAGTTAACGGTATCCTTGTGATCATAGAATCTTGCGGCTACCATGGTTATTCCTAAGAGCAAGAATTTAGATGTTAAAAATGAGAATAAACTTAACGTTTTGATTCTAGTGTGTGTCTATATGAAAACGATTTGGAGTTGCGGTTACCTCGACTCATTTTATGCATAAAATGGTTTTAGTGGGGGTGTTTGGCAAAAGGCATGAGATAACCCAAACGCTCCTAATTCAATGTGGCTTCATTTGAATATACCCGGGAATGCATATTAGTTATGCAATACCTTTAGTATTCAAGAGCATGCAAGTGATGAAATTTAACATTTCTATTTGTATTAACAATGAAAAATTGTTTTCCTACAAGTGAGAAGCTTTTCAAATTTTTTTGACATGGGGTGTTTGGGTATTTGAATAAAACCTTATAGCCATTATCTTTTGATTAGTGGGAAACATGATTTGTTTATGCAATATGATAATGTAGTACCTAATTTCAATGACTAGTTATGCAATTTGCCAATTGAATTCATGTTTTGTACAAGAATATATACGAACCCCATGTAATGATTTTGTGCACAAATTAGAATCCTAGACTCAGAATTAAAAGATAAAATGTAGTTAGGATACTTACAATGATGTTAACTTCAGTGATTAGTGGGTGAGAAAATGTCAACAATGAGTTAGGTTTAATGTTTGCACGTTTTGGTGAAGTGGGTTGTAAGGAAGAAGGTGTTTTGTAGGTAGCGCTTTTTGCAACTGTAGTCACCACGGACCAGACGGCACCAAATTTTTGGTTCCGTCTTTGTTGTCGTTTGGTGTCGTGGGTACAGTAGCAGGTTCAAAACAAATTTGTTTTGTTTTGTTTGTTCTAAGGTTTAGGCTACCTTGTACCTACATGTTTGGTTCCATTAGCCCTAAACCAAGTCTAAGAAGATTAAATGGTTCTCATTTGAGAGGCTTGGTTAGAATGTCGGCAATGTTGTCTTCGGAGGATACTTTCTCAATTGAGATGTTTCCTTTTTGAACATTTTCGCGAAGAAAGTGATGACGGATTTCAATATGCTTTGTACGAGCATGTTGGACGGGATTTTTGCTGAGATCAATAGCTCCTTTGTTGTCGCAAAATATAACGATATCGTTGAGATGAATTCCGTAGTCCACGAGAGCTTGCTTCATCCAAAGCGCTTGTTGACATGCTTTTCCGGCTGAGACGTACTCGGCTTCAGTAGTTGAGATGGCTAAAGACGTTTGCTTCTTTGCAAACCATGAGGTGAGACTATGTCCGACAAAAGTGCAAATACCACTTGTATTTTTTATATCGACATAGTCACCGGCATGATCCGAATTGGCATATACTATAGTTTCTACAGCCGATCCTATGGGATACCATAATCCTAAACATGTCGTTCCCTTAATTTATCTAAATATCCTTTTCAAGGCTTCTAAGTGTGATACATTTGTATTTTCTTGAAAACGAGCACATAGACAAACACTAAACATAATGTTGGGTCTACTAGCCGTGAGATAGAGTAAGCTACCAATCATTCCTCTATATTTAGTGTTATCTACCGATTCACCTTCCTCATCCTTGGTGAGTTTAGTGTCCGAGGACATGGGTGTCTTAGTTGGTTTTGAGTCTTCAAGACCAAATTTCTTAAGCATATCTTTTATATATTTATATTGGTAAAGAATATGCCATCTTCTAGTTGTTTAATTTGAAGTCCTAGAAAGAAGTTTAATTCACCCATCATACTCATCTCAAACTCATCGTGCATGATTTTAGAGAAATCATCACATAGCTTTTGACAAGTTGATCCAAATATGATGTCATCAACATATATTTGAACAATAATAATATATGATTCCTTTTTCTTGGTAAAAAGAGTATTATCAACTAATCCCATGGTGTATTTGTTTTCAACAAGAAAAGTGTTAATACAAATATCGTCATTAAACGTTATTTATATTTTTTATCTTTGCCTAACTTTTGTTAACGACAAAAGTAAATTTAATTTGTATAAAAGCTTAAAGCTTGTCAAGTTTAATAGATATTAAAACAAGCTTTTTCAAACAATATCTTCATCATTCAAGCATTTACATTTATGATTAGTTATATCTTAATATGACTCTAATCATTATGTATGATAGTAGTTTTTAGAATGTGTTAGGTTCTTAAAACCAAACACTACTTAAGTACTTGCATATTTCTTAAAATAGAAATACAACATATGACATCATATAATGCATCATGGAAATCATTGAAAGATTTCATTAGATATTTTGTGTGGATTTGTACTCTTCATATCTTACACAATCTTACATAGATATGGTTGACTTTGGCAAGATCTTGATATCTTGGCTGTCAGACCCGGCGGCACCAAAATCCACAACAGGCGGAACCCTTTTAAGGGGTCCGCGGTCCGTGGATGCTGCTGATGGTTTTGGCTATAAATAGCAAAGCCAAACCAAGTAGTTTTTCATCCCTTTCTATCATACTCTCATACATATCTTCTCTCTAACCTTTCTAACTCAGTTTCATATCATATTAGTGATATCTTTTGTAGCAAAGAAGATCAAGTCACATTCAAGCTTCAAATGAGAAGTTGGAAGTCTTGTTTGTTTAGTGTTGTATGATCTAGTGTTGATTCATACTTCATTGTTGTATTAAACCATCATAATCTTGTGAGTGTGAGTGGTTAGTATTTTAGTCCTCAAAATACATTGTGTGTGGGAGTGGTTGTACCCTTCGAAAGAACTCGACATCTAGCTTAGTGTCGGAAATAGTGTAAGCGAAGTGTAAAGGTTTTCTCCGCCTGTGAAAGGAGCTTGTTGACTAGTGAAGTTAAACTCTCGAGTGTGAGACTCGGGGAGTGGAGTAGGGCAAGGAAAAAGAGTCCTTGTAGACCGAACCACTATAAACAACTTGTTGTGGTTTGATCATTTCTTTCCTTATTTACTCTTTACATATTGCTTGCATATTTCATTAACATATCAAAGATCAATATCAATTGATCTTTCAATAAGTTTCAAAACAAAGTTTTTAATTGGTAAACTATTCAACCCCCCTTCTAGTTTTCTACAATTGGTACCAGAGCCTCGTTGCTCAAGAATTTCTAAAATAACTTGTATTTTATAAACTTGAAACGATCCATGGATTCTGAAAACTTTAAAGAAGGACAATCTATGCAAAGACCACTACTCTTTGAAACCAATGGATTTATCTATTGGAAAAACCGTTTTGAAACATATGTAAAATCAAAAGATATAGATCTTTGGTTTATTATTGTTAAAGGGCATTTTAGTTCTACAACAAAGGATATTTCTGTTGATGAACAAAAGAAATTAGTTGCTAAAAATAATGAAGCTAAAATGATGCTTTATAATGCTTTACCTAGAAATGAATATGAAAGAATTTTTATGTGTGAAACCGCCAAAGATATTTGGGAATCTTTAATTATTACACATCAAGGTAATTCACAAGTCAATGATAACAAAATTGATCTTCTTGTTCAACAATATGAACAATTTGTTATCCCTGAAGATGAAACCATTGATTGTGGCTTTGCTCGCTTCAATACTATTATTACATCACTTGAAGCACTTGATGAATCTTTTCGTAACTTTGTCAGGAAATTTCTTAGAGCACTTCATCCCAAATGGAGAGCTAAAGTGACCGCTATTGAAGAATCAAAAGATCTCTCAAAAATGTCACTAGACGAGCTAATTGGCAACCTCAAAGTTCACAAAATGGTAATGGAGAAAGATTCAGAGATCATCAAAGGAAGAAGGGAGAAGATCAAATCCGTTGCTCTAAAAGCAAAGGCGGAATCAAGCGATGATGACGAATCTTGCTCCGGTAGTGAAGATGAGGAGTATGCCATGGCCGTTAGAGATTTTAAGAAGTTCTTTAGAAGAAGAGGAAAGTTTGTAAGACAACCTCGAGAAGAAAGGAAGCCATTCCGAAAAGATCGGGATGACAAAAAGGGTAAATGTGAGAGAAAGGGTTTTAGATGTGGTGATGCAAGTCATCTCATAGGAGAATGTCCCAAGCCTCCTAAAAGCAAAACTCAACGAGCTTTTGTAAGTGGTGCTTGGAGTGATAGTGAAGACGATGAAGAATCAAGCAAGGAAGAGATCGCTCTAATGGCACATGAGTCAAACGAGGTACTTTCCGACTCTTCTTATTCTTCTATAGATGATGACACTTTGCAAAAATAATATAATCAATTGTGTGAGCTAAGTCTAAAAATCATAACTAAAAATAAATTTTTAAAAACCAAAAAGGAATTTTTGGAAAATGAAGTTTATGAGTTGAAAGAAAAAGCAAAACGACTTGAAAAAGGAAAAGCAAATGACGATGATTGTAAATCATGTCAAGAGCTTAATCTTGAAATAGAAAAACTAAAGCTCACACAAGATGTTCTAATCGAACAAAATTCTAAATTTAAAAGGTTTAACAAAAACATCGCACTTGCTGATGAAATAGTTAAAATACATAAAACACCAGGGGATATGAATGGGCTAGGATTTAATGTGGTATTAATTCCAAAGAGTCAAAACAAAACGGCCGAAAAGGAGTAACATTCTGTCAAAACTGCTGCAGTACAGCACGGACCAGACGGAACCAAAATAAGGGTCCCGTCCGTTGAACCAAATGGTGTCATGGGTACTTCAGCAGGACAGAATATTCGCAATACGGACCGTACTGAATTTGTCAAAGTAACAAAGAAAACCAATGATAGTGTTAAACTAAAACCAGATGTTACATCAGGAGTAGGACTTGCCAAAAATGAATTTAGATAAAAAACTACTCAACAACGATATAAAACACCTTTTTTCCAAACGCCCCTTTCCTAAGAGCAACCACAACATACAACCCAGCTACCAACACAACCGTTGGAATCAAAACTTTCCTAGACCATATCAAACTCCAGATTACATGTCATGGAACTCTTACCCATCGTTTCCATACATGAATCAAATAAATGGTATGTTTAACCCAAACGGACCAATGAGATATTGGGGACTAAATGCTTGAGTTATTTGCTTCTTAGGTATGCTTGAAAGTTGGATTGGAACCTGATGAATGGATAAAAGATAGTGGATGCTCACGACACATGACGGGCAACAAAAGTCTCTTCTCATCATACCAAGAGTATGACGGAGGTAATGTCACTTTTGGTAGCAATCTCAAAAGTAAAATCATTGGCAAAGGTACGATTGCTCATAACTCCCTAACTATTGAAAAATTTGCTCATGTAGATAGGTTAGGATTTAATCTACTTAGTATTAGCCAATTATGTGATAAAAAGTATAAAGTACTATTTGATGAAAATGGTAGTAAAATACTAAAAGATGGTATCACCATAGCTAAAGGAGTTAGGAAAAATAACATATACGTCATGAAAATAGATAAAACATCTAATGACAAACTTTGCCTTACAACGTTAGACGATAGCTCATCTCTTTGGCATAGATGCTTAGGTTACGCTAATATGAGACTTATACAAAACCTATCTTCAAAAGAGCTAGTTAGGAATTTACCAAAACTAAAATATGACCAACACTTTTGCGACGCTTGCAAAATTGGTAAACAAACCCATAGTAGTCACAAATCTAAAAATATGGTGTCCACATCTAAGTGTCTAGAATTATTACATATGGACTTGTTTAGACCATCCGCTATAAGAAGCTATGGAGGCAACTTATACACTTTGGTCATAGTAGATGATTACTCAAGGTTTACTTGGACGTTGTTTTTGAAAACCAAAAATGAAGCTTTTGATAAATTTGAAATTCTTAGCAAGAAAATTCAAAATCTACTAGGTGTTAAAATTGTGTCGATCCGAACGGATCATGGTCGTGAATTTGACAACGAAACTCAATTTGGAAACTTTTGTAATACAAATGGTATAACACATAACTTTTTCGCTCCACGAACACCTCAATCAAATGGAGTACTAGAACGTAAAAACAGAACAATTCAAGAAATGAGTAGAACAATGCTTAATGAACAAAACATTCCTCAAAAGTTTTGGTGTAACGTCGTTGACACTTCTACATATATTTTGAATAGAGTCTTAATACGTCCTTTCTTAAACAAAACACCATATGAGCTTTATAAAGGTAAAAAGCCAACGTTAGGATATTTAAGAGTCTTTGGTTGTAAATGCTTTATTCTTAATACTAAGGATTATCTCACCAAGTTTGACCCAAAGTCTTATGAAGGAGTATTTCTTGGTTATTCTCAAACTAGTAAAGCTTATATTGTCCTAAACAAAGAAACAATGATAGTCGAGGAATCGTTGAACATAACATTCGACGAAAGTCCACCTCCCTCTAAGACATCACCTTTGGTAGATGATGACTTAGTTGAAAGTCAAATGATAGAAAGTCAAGAAATAATTAATAATAACAAGGAAGATGAACCATTAAATAAGGAAATTGTCAACATCAAAGAATCTAAAAGTTATCCTTTATAAAAAGTCATAGGACAACTTAATCAAAGAACCTTAAGGTCACAAGCCCAAAATCAAAGTAATTATTTTTGTTTTGTATCCACCATAGAACCGAAAAACATAAATGAAGCAATAAAAGATGAAACATGGGTAATTGCCATGCAAGAAGAATTAAACCAATTCGTTAGAAATGATGTTTGGAAATTAGTTCCAAAACCTAAAGATCAAACCATAATTGGAACGAAATGGGTTTTTCGAAATAAAATGGATGAAAATGGTATAGTATCTAGAAACAAAGCTAGGCTTGTTGCACAAGGCTATAATCAACAAGAAGGTATTGATTATGATGAAACTTATGCTCCGGTAGCTAGACTCGAATCTATTAGAATATTACTTGCCTATGCATGTGCTTATGACTTTAAATTATTTCAAATGGATGTTAAAAGTGTTTTTCTTAATGGGTTTATTAACGAAGAAGTGTATGTTGCTCAACCTCCCGGTTTCACTGACTTTGAGAAACCACATCATGTCTTCAAACTCAAGAAAGCATTGTATGGTCTTAAGCAAGCACCAAAACCTTGGTACGACCGACTTAAGACTTTTCTTATTGATAACAAATACTCTATGGGATTAGTAGATAATACTATTTTTACCAAGAAAAAGGAATCACATATTATCATTGTTCAAATATACGTTGATGACATTATATTCGGATCAACTTGTCAAGAGCTATGTGATGATTTCTCTAAAATCATGCACGACGAGTTTGAAATGAGTATGATGGGTGAGTTAAATTTCTTTCTAGGACTTCAAATAAACAACTAGAAGATGGCATATTTTTTAACCAATCTAAATATATAAAAGACATGCTTAAGAAATTTGGTCTTGAAGATTCCAAACCAACTAAAACACCCATGTCCTCGGACACCAAACTCACCAAGGACGAAGAAGGTGAATCCGTAGATAACACTAAATATAGAGGAATGATTGGTAGCCTACTCTATCTTACGGCTAGTAGACCCGACATTATGTTTAGTGTTTGTCTATGTGCTCGCTTTCAAGAAAACCCAAAAGCATCACACTTAGAAGCCCTAAAAAGGATTTTTAGATACATTAAGGGAACAACGTGTTTAGGATTATGGTATCCCAAAGGAACGGGTGTAGAAACCATAGTGTATGCCGACTCGGATCATGCCGGTGATTATGTCAATAGAAAAAGTACAAGTGGTATTTGCACTTTTGTTGGACATTGTCTCACCTCATGGTTTGCAAAGAAGCAAACGGCCTTAGCCATCTCAACTACTGAAGCCGAGTACGTCTCAGTCGGAAAAGCATGTCAACAAGCTCTTTGGATGAAGCAAGCTCTCGTAGATTACGGAATTCATCTCAACGACATTGTGATACTTTGCGACAACAAAGGAGCCATCGATCTCAGCAAGAATCCCGTTCAACATGCCCGTACAAAGCATATTGAAATCCGTCATCACTTTCTTCGCGACAATGTTCAAAAAGGAAACATCTCAATCGAGAAAGTATCCTCCGAAGACAACATTGCCGACATCTTAACTAAGCCTCTTAAACGAGAGCCTTTTAATCTTCTTAGACTTGGTTTAGGGTTAATGGAACCAAACATGTAGGATAAACATAGCCCAAAACATTAGAATAGTCAAAACAAAACAATTTTGTCTTGTATCTGCTACTGTAGCCACGGCACCAAACGATAACACGGACGGAAGCAAAATTTTGGTACCGTCTGGTCCGTGGTGTCTACAGAAGCAAAACTGCTACCTACAAAACAACTTCTTCCTCAAAACCCACTTTACCAAAACGTGTAAACATTAAACCAAGCTCATTATTGACATCTTCCCACTCACTAATCACTGAAGATAACATCATTGTAAGTATCCTAACTACACTTTATCTCTTAATTATGAGTCTAGGATTCTTATTTATGCACAAAACTATCACAAATCATTACATGGGGTTTTATGTATGCTTTTATACCAAATATGAATTCAATTGGCAAAATGCATAACTAGTCATTGAAATTAGGTACTACATTATCATATTGCATAAACAAAACATGTTTCCCACTAATCAATAGATAATGAATATAAGGCCTTATTCAAATAACCAAACACCCCATGTCAAAAATTTTGAAAAGCTTCTCACTTGTAGGAAAACAACTTTTCATTATTAATACAAATAGAAACGTTAGATTTTCATCACTTGCATGCTCTTGAATACTAAAGGTATTGCATAACTAATATGCATTCCCGGGTATATTCAAATGAAGCCACATTGAATTAGGATCATTTGGGTTATCTCATGGTATTTGCCAAACACCCCACTAAAACCATTTTTGTGCATAAAATGAGTCGAGATAACCGAAACTCCAAATTGTTTTCATATAGGCACACACTAGAACCAAAACGTTAAAGTTTATTCTCATTTTTAACATATCAATTCTTGTCCTTAGGAATAACCATGGTAGCCGCAAGATTCTATGATCACAAAGACACCCTTAGGTATATTCCCAAACATCACAAAACCAAAGGACTTTCCGAGGAACAAGTAGAAATATTTAGGGGTCTAGAATCAAGGTACTTCCATGAGGGTAGAACCATTCACTCATCCTTCCTTGAAAATACCAATCTCCATGAAGAACTAGCCGCCATTCAATTCGATTGTCTTCTTGACATCGATGAACCAATTTGTCCTAGGTTTGTGTTAGAATTCTATGCTAGTGTGACCGGCTTTAGTGATGAAGACGATGATGAATTTTGTCTTAGTTTTAGAATCAATCAAAACGACTACACCATCACCTTTGCCAACTTTGCTCAAGTGCTAGGAATTCCCAACCGAGGGACTTGTGTCTACTCGGTTAAATGGTCACTCACCGTTCTTGATGCAATCAATGACCGCTCTCCTCCCTACCAAACCCGTTTGGCCGATAAGGATGTTATCCGTGAACACCTATTTAATCCAAGGGGTGATACAACCCGAGTTACCCGAAAGGGAATGGAGGTAAACCGAGATCCATATGGAATGGAGCTAAATGAACTTAAGCCCGAATTTAACAAATGGGAGGAGCTACTTAGAGCCAGCGTCATTAGCACCATAGGAAATAGGGATCACATAAACGCTTGCCTTTGACACATGCTCTACAACTTGTCCACCCGACAACCATTCAATTTAGCCTACTACATCGCTAGGAGAATGATTGATATTCCAACTCAAGGATCGGTTGCTCTTCCATACGGGATGCTTCTCACCCGTCTCTATAGAAACTTTGCACCAATTTCACCAACCCCAAAAGGGATGCACCTTCACTATGAGCTCATCCCTCACATCTTTGTACCTTTAAGTGATGAACAAGTTGCTAAGACAAAAGGCAAGAGAGCAAAACTTCCAACTCCATCATCATCATCATCAAATAGCTCCGATGAAGGTCTACCAAACTCTCGCCTTCCACCTCATGAGTATTATGCATCCCTTCCCGAGATTGAGAATGAATCAGCAGAGTTCAAACAAACCAAGGGGATGTTCAAGTGCCTTGGTAGGATGATGAGCAAGATCTACAAAAAGTTGGACAAATGAGGGTACTTTAACGAGTGTTTGGAACAATACATTATCGTTAATGTTTGATACTATTTAGTTGTTTTTATTATGTAGGATGATAATATAACTTGAAACAATGTTGTATGCTAACAATCTCATGCAAGGGGATAGCACAAGTATGCTATCAAATTTTACCCATTTTCAATATAATGTGAAAATCAAAAAGCCTTGCTCAAAATCTATGCTCCACTATGTTTATACATGTGTTATTTACTTTTCCTGACTAGAAATGTTTAGTGTCACATGTTTTGAGAAAAATTTCAGGTTTCGAAAAAGTCCCCGACATCTAAAAACTTACTCTGTCTAGTTTTCTGCACTGCACAGACCAGATGGCACCAACGATTTGTTACCGTCCGTTGTGTAAAATGGTATCGCCGTACCTGTACATGCGGACCAGACGGCACCCTTTTTAGGATTACGGCCGTGTAATTTTTTTGGTGCCGTGGATCCTCCAGGTAACTTTCTGAATTTCGACTCTTTCGTGATTCCAAATTACCATCCATTACTTATAAGTCAATCTTAACTAGTTTATACTCTTATTAGAACTAGTATAATTCACTTAGGTATATAAGAAATCCATTTCCCACCAAAATTCAAAAATTTGAAAAATCCACCCAAGGATCCCTTTGGCATAAAGGAAGGAACCAAATTTTTGGTACCTTCAAATCCGTGGGTAATCTGATTGTTAGGAAATTACACTCATTAGCACACATTTATTGCAAATCTTTTCTTCTTGACTCCATCTCTCTTGTATGGATTGACTTGGGTGATATGACTAGCATTCAACCCACTTCCAAATCATTAGGAACCTCATCTCTTCAATGGTTTAACATCAAATCAAACACATTTCTCCATAATTTTTCACTTCTATAAATTGAGAGGTTTTACCATGATCATCCTCACACCTTCTTCATTCTTGCCATTATCTAGCAAAGAAAAACCCAAGTCAAAAATGATAAAATCCTCTCCTAAACCTTGCAAGAAAACCGCTAGAATTAGTGTGAGGCCTTGTTGCTTCGTTAACCTTAGCTCCTCATCCGAGTCTTCTCCACTCACAATCTCATCTCCCATCCGAGATGATACAAGCCTTACCTTGGCTACACCTACTCAATCACACATTGTGATCACCACTCCACCACCTACAAAAACACCAACTTAACCTCCACCGGCACCCATCCAAACATCCAAAACACCCTCACCACCTTCACCACCAAGGTCTCCAACTCTCATTCCTATGGAATTATTTTCCACTCCACCAACTTCACCAAATCCTTTCTTGGAGGACTTGGATGACTTGCCTCCTAAACCAAATCATCCACCACCATTGCCATCCTTTGGAACAATTGAGCGGATCGCTCATGAGTCACCTCGGTCATCTTTTGACCCAAATGCCCCATTAGGGCCTAAGCCTCTTCTCTTCCACCCCATTCACAAAGAAATTCATGGTCCTTTGTATGGGGACCATCC
Organism: Chrysanthemum seticuspe; assembly: GCA_019973895.1. Lineage (NCBI taxonomy): Eukaryota > Viridiplantae > Streptophyta > Magnoliopsida > Asterales > Asteraceae > Chrysanthemum > Chrysanthemum seticuspe. Next base: position 101,849,606 of record BPTQ01000005.1, on the reverse strand, counting down.
ACTCCCCACATCAATGTCCCCTCATCTTGAGGACATTGAGGAGTGCATGTGGGATGCCAATCCCACTAGAGAGGAGATTCAAGCGGAACTCCACAACCTCCACCAATTCAAAGGCATGGTGGATTCTCACCTTAGTGAGACTATGCAAATGCAAAATGCTTTGCTAGCCTCCATCATGACCACCCCAAAAATCCCCAACAACACCAACACGTCTACCATACCACCACCACAACCTTCCCAAACATACTACCCCCTAGGCATGGTTGCTCAACTTGTGAGCAAACGGCCCAAACCGTTGAAAGGACCCGAGTTATGGTCCATGACTTCCAAGAGGAAATGAGGTTCATCCTCAATCACATCCTTGAGCGCCTCAACACTCTTTCTCATCCTCCATCTCATTAGGATGATCATATATTAGGATTTCTAAGTTTCACTTTTCTTAGGAATATTTATTTTCTTGTACTTAAAACACATCATTGTGTTCTCTTTTCATGAAAAATTTTAACTAATGAATGATGTTTATTATATTGTTGGTGCCATTACATAGTGTTTAGAAATGCTTTTGAATGATCATTATTACTAACATTTTTTTTTGTAGCTTTATTTTCACAATCCATGTATCTTCCCATTAAGCACCAAATTTAGGGGGAGCTTTGATCAAGGGGGAGATAATGGCTCAGGCTCATTACATTCCCCATCGCCTCTTCTTTTTGTTGAGACAAAAAGGGGGAGAAAATATAGAACTTGAACTTGTTTATATTTGACTTTTCTAAAAAAGTCAAACTGCATACATTGACTTTCTGAAAAAGCCAAACAGGATACTTCATTGGTAATACTTGACTTTTCTTAAAAAGTCAACTGCATACTTTGACTTTCTGAAAAAGTCAACATCATGCATCAACTAGTGAATACTTTGACTTTCTGAAAAAGTCAAACACCATACACTTGCATTATCATTTCCTTTTCAAGTTCTAAAACTAATATTTTTATAACTCTTGCACAAACTTTGTATCTTTTATAAAAATAAAATTTATATTTTGTCCTCAACAAAAAAGGGGAGATTGTTAATACAAATATCGTCATTAAACGTTATTTATATTTTTGATCTTTGCCTAAGTTTTGTTAACGACAAAAGTAAATTTAATTTGTATAAAAGCTTAAAGCTTGTCAAGTTTAATAGATATTAAAACAAGCTTTTTCAAACAATATCTTCATCATTCAAGCATTTACATTTATGATTAGTTATATCTTAATATGACTCTAATCATTATGTATGATAGTAGTTTTTAGAATGTGTTAGGTTCTTAAAACCAAACACTACTTAAGTACTTGCATATTTCTTAAAATAGAAATACAACATATGACATCATATAATGCATCATGGAAATCATTGAAAGATTTCATTAGATATTTTGTGTGGATTTGTACTCTTCATATCTTACACAATATTACATAGATATGGTTGACTTTGGCAAGATCTTGATATCTTGGCTGTCAGACCCGGCGGCACCAAAATCCACAACGGGCGGAACCCTTTTACATAGATATGGATGCTGCTGATGGTTTTGGCTATAAATAGCAAAGCTAAACCAAGTAGTTTTTCATCCCTTTCTATCATACTCTCATACATATCTTCTCTCTAACCTTTCTAACTCAGTTTCATATCATATTAGTGATCTCTTTTGTAGCAAAGAAGATCAAGTCACATTCAAGCTTCAAACGAGAAGTTGGAAGTCTTGTTTGTTTAGTGTTATATGATCTAGTGTTGATTCATACTTCATTGTTGTATTAAACCATCATAATCTTGTGAGTGTGAGTGGTTAGTATTTTAGTCCTCAAAATACATTGTGTGTGGGAGTGGTTGTACCCTTGGAAAGAACTCGACATCTAGCTTAGTGTCGAAAATAGTGTAAGCGAAGTGTAAAGGTTTTCTCCGTCGGTGAAAGGAGCTTGTTGACTAGTGAAGTTAAACTCTCGAGTGTGAGACTCGGGGAGTGGAGTAGGGCAAGGAAAAAGAGTCCTTGTAGACCGAACCACTATAAACAACTTGTTGTGGTTTGATCATTTCTTTCTTTATTTACTCTTTACATATTGCTTGCATATTTCATTAACATATCAAAGATCAATATCAATTGATCTTTCAATAAGTTTCAAAACAAAGTTTTTAATTGTTAAACTATTCAACCCCCCCTTCTAGTTTTCTGCAAAAAGTCTTAAGTGTATCGTACCAAGCTTTTGGTGCTTGCTTAAGACCGTATAATGCTTTCTTGAGTTTGAAGACATGATGTGGTTTCTCAAAGTCGGTAAAACTGGGAGGTTGAGCAACATATACTTCTTCGTTAATAAACCCATTAAGAAACGCACTCTTAACATCCATTTGAAATAATTTAAAGTCATAAGCACATGCATATGCAAGTAAGATTCTAATAGACTCGAGCCTAGCTACCGGTGCATAAGTTTCATCATAATCAAACCCCTCTTGTTGATTATAACCTTGTGCGACAAGCCTAGCTTTGTTTCTAGACACTACACCATTTTCATCCATTTTATTTCGAAAAACCCATTTCGTTCCAATTATAGTTTGATCTTTAGGTTTTGGAACTAATTTCCAAACATCATTTCTATCGAATTGGTTTAACTCTTCTTGCATAGCAATTACCCAAGATTTATCTTTTATTACTTCATTTATGTTTTTCGGTTCGATGGTAGACACAAAACAAAGATGATTACTTTGATTTTAGGCTTGTGATCTTAAGGTTTTTTGATTTAGCTGTCCTATGACCTTTTCTAAAGTATGACTTTTGGATTCTTTGATGTTTATAATCTCATTATTTAATGGTTCATTTTCCTTGTCATTTTCAATTTTTTCTTGACTTTCTACAAGTTGACTTTCAACTAAGTCATCATCTACCAAAGGTGATGTATTTGAGGGAGGTGGACTTTCGTCGAATGTTATGTTCAACGATTCCTCGACTCTCATTGTTTCTTTGTTTAAGACAATGCAAGCTTTACTAGTTTGAGAATAACCAAAATACACCTTCATAAGACTTTGGGTCAAACTTGGTGAGATAATCTTTAGTATTAAGAATGAAATATTTACATCCAAAAACTCTAAAATATCCTAAAGTTGGCTTTTTACCTTTATAAAGCTCATATGGTGTTTTGTTTAAGAAAGGACGTATTAAGACTCTATTTAAAATATATGTAGAAGTTTCAACAGCGTTACACCAAAACTTTTAAGGAATGTTTTGTTCATTAAGCATTGTTCTACTCATTTCTTGAATTGTTCTATTTTTACGTTCTACGAATCCATTTAATTGAGGTGTTCGAGGAGCCGAAAAGTTATGTGTTATACCATTTGTATCACAAAAGTTTCCAAATTGTGTTTCATTGTCAAATTCACGACCATGATCCGTTCGGATCGACACAATTTTAACACCTAGTTGATTTTGAATTTTCTTGCTAAGAATTTCAAATTTATCAAAAGCTTCATTTTTTGTTTTCAAAAACAACGTCCAAGTAAACCTTGAGTAATCATCTACAATGACCAAAGTGTATAAGTTGCCTCCATAGCTTCTTATAGCAGATGGACCAAATAAGTCCATATGAAAAAGTTCTAGACACTTTGATGTGGACACCATATTTTTAGACTTATGACTACTATGGGTTTGTTTACCAATTTTGCAAGCGTCGCAAAAATGTTGGTCATATTTAATTTTTGGTAAATTCCTAACTAGCTCTTTTGAAGATAGGTTTTGTATAAGTCTCATATTAGCGTAACCTAAGCGTCTATGCCAAAGAGTTGAGCTATCATCTAATGTTGTTAGACAAAGTTTGTTATTAGATGTTTTATCTATTTTCATGACGTATATGTTATTTTTCCTAACCACTTTAGCTATGGTGATACCATCTTTTAGTATTTTACTACCATTTTCTTCAAATAGTACTTTATACTTTTTATCACATAATTGACTAATACTAAGTAGATTAAATATAACCTATCGACATGAGCAACATTTTCAATAGTTAGGGAGTTATGAGCGATCGTACCTTTGCCAATGATTTTGCTTTTGAGATTGCTACCAAAAGTGACATTACATCCGTCATACTTTTGGTATGATGAGAAGAGACTTTTGTTGCCCGTCATGTGTCGTGAGCATCTACTATTTTTTATCCTCTCATCAGGTTCCAATCCAACTTTCAAGCATACCTAAGACACAAATAACTCAAGCGTTTGGTCCCCAATATCTCATGGTTCCCTTTGGGTTAAACATACCATTTACTTGATTCATGTATGGAAATGATGGGTAAGAGTTCCATGACATGTAATCTGGAGTTTGATATGGTCTAGGGAAGTTTTGATTCCAACCGTTATGTTGATAGTTGGGTTGTATGTTGTTGTTACTTTTAGGAAAGGGGCGTTTGGAAAAAGGTGTTTTATGTCGTTGTTGAGTAGTTTTTTTTTTATCTAAATTCATTTTTAGCAAGTCCTACTCCTGATGTAACAGCAGGTTTTAGTGTAATACTATCCTTTGTTTTCTTTGTTACTTTGACAAATTCGCTACGGTCCGTATCACAAACATTCTGTCCTACTAAAGTCCCCACGACACCATTTTTTACAAAGGACGGAGCTCTTATTTTGGGTCCGTCTGGTCCGTGCTACACTGCAGCAGTGTTGACAGTTTGTTTGTCTTTTTTGGCCGTTTTGTTTTGACTCTTTGGATTAATACCTCATTAAATCCTAGCCCATTCATGTTTCCTGGTGTTTTTTGAATTCAAACTATTTCATCGGCACAAGAGATATTTTTGTTAAACCTTTTAAATTTAGAATTGTGTTCGATTAGAACGTCTTGTGTGAGTTTTAGTTTTTTCTATTTCAAGATTAAGCTCTTGACATGATTTGCAACCATCGTCATTTGCTTTTCCCTTTTCTAATCGTTTTGCCTTTTCTTTTAACTCATAGACTTCATTTTCTAAAAATTCTTTTTTAGTCTTTAAAAATTTATTTTTAGTTATGATTTTTAGACTTAGCTAACACAATTGATTTTATTGTTTTTGCAAAGTGTCATCATCATTAGAGGAATAAGATGAGTCGGAATGTACCTCGTTTGACTCATGTACCATTAGAGCAATTTCCTCCTTGCTTGACTCTTCATCATCTTCACTATCACTCCAAGCACCACTTACAAAAGCTCGTTGAGTTTTTCTTTTAGGTGGCTTGGGACAATCTCCTATTATATGACTTGCATCACCGCATCTAAACACTTTCTATCAACTTTACCTTTTTTGTCATCCCGATCTTTTCGAAATGGCTTCTTTTCTTCTCGAGGTTGTCTTACAAACTTTCCTCTTCTTGTAAAGAACTTTTTGAAATCTCTAACGGCCATGGCATACTCTTCATCTTCACTACCGGAGCAAGATTCGTCATCATCACTTGATTCCGTTCTTGCTTTTAGAGCAACGGATTTGATTTTCTCTCTTTTTCCTTTGATGATTTCCGAATCTTTCTCCATCACCATTTCGTGTACTTTGAGGTTTTTGATTAGCTCGTCTAGTGACATTTTTTAGAGATCTTTTGATTCTTCAATGGCCGTCACTTTAGCTCTCCACTTCAGATGGAGTGCTCTAAGAAATTTCCTGACAAAGTTCTTACTACGAAAAGATTCATCAAGTGCTTTAAGTGATGTAATAATAGTATTAAAACGAGCAAAGCCACAATCAATGGTTTCATCTTCAGGGATAACAAATTGTTCATATTGTTGAACAAGATCAATTTTGTTATCCTTGACTTGTGAATTTCCTTAATGTGTAACAATCAAAGACTCCCAAATATCTTTGGCGGTTTCACACATAAAAATTCTTTCATATTCTTTTCTAGGCAAAGCATTATAAAGCATCATTTTAGCTTCATTATTTTTAGCAATTAATTTCTTTTGTTCATCAACAGAAATATCTTTTGTTGTAGGACTAAAATCCCCTTTAACAATAACAAACCAAATATCTATATCTTTTGATTTTACATATGTTTCAATACGGTTTTTCCAATAAATAAATCCATTGGTTTCAAAGAGTGGTGGTCTTTGCATAGATTGTCCTTCTTTAAAGTTTTTAGAATCCATGGATCGTTTCAAGTTTATAAAATACAATATATTTTAGAAATTCTTGAGCAACGAGGCTCTAGTACCAATTGTAGAAAACTATAAGGGGGTTGAATAGTTTACCGATTAAAAACTTTGTTTTGAAACTTATTGAAAGATCAATTGATGTTGATCTTAGATATGTTAGTGAAATATGTAAACAATATATATAGAGTAGATAAGGAAAGAAATAATCAAACCACAACAAGTTGTTTATAGTGGTTTGGTCTACAAGGACTCTTTTTCTTTGCCCTACTCCACTCCCCGAGTCTCACACTCGAGAGTTTAACTTCACTAGTCAACAAGCTCCTTTCACCGGCGGAGAAACCTTTACCCTTCGCTTACACACTATTTCCGACACTAAGCTAAATGTCGAGTTCTTTCCAAGGGTACAACCACTCCCACACACAATGTATTTTAAGGACTAAAATACTAACCACTCACAGTCAAAAGATTATGATAGTTTGGTACAACAATGAAGTAAGAATCAACACAAGATCATACAACACCAAACAAACAAGACTTCCAACTCCTCGTTGAAGCTTGAATGTGACTTGATCTTCTTTGCTACAAAAGAGATCACTAATATGATATGAAACTGAGTTAGAAAGGTTAGAGAGAAGGAATGTATGAAAGTATGATAGAAAGGGATGAAAAACTACTTGGTTTGGCTTTGCTATTTATAGCCAAAACACTCAGCAAGCACCACGGACCACGGAACCCTTAAAAGGGTTCCGCCCGTGTTAAATTATGGTGCCGCCGATGTCTGACAGCAAGATCTCAAAATCTTGCCAAAGTCAACCATATCTATGCAAGATTGTGTAAGATATGTAGATCCTAAATCTACACAAAGAATCTTGTGAAATCTTCCAATGATTTCAATGATGCATCACATGATGTCATGTGTTTGTTTTTCTATTTTTAGAAATATGTAAATACATATGTAATATTTAGTTTTTAAAAAACCAAAACATTCTAAAAACTACTATCATACATTATGGTTAATCACAATGTAAATGCTTGAGTGATGAAGATATTGTTTGAAAAAACTTGTTTTAATATCTATTGGACTTGACAAGCTTTAAGCTTTATAAAAATTAAATTTACTTTTGTCGTTAACAAAACTTAGGTAAAGATAAAAAATATAAATAACGTTTAATGACGATATTTGTATTAACAGATGCTTGCAAGAAAAAACATTACCCAGTCTTATTTCCCAAGTTAACTTTTTCTTGCCCGCTTCCTAGAAAACAGTTGTATCGATATTTCCCATTCTCCTTACTCCAACATTAGTGTGCTCATTTACATATCGTACTTATTCTAAATAAGAAATGAACATTGTCTTATGTAACGAAGTCTTTTTATGTGGTGAGCCTAATAACATGAGATTCGTTAGCAGTAAGAGGTTTTATTCTGAAATATGCTTGGAATTTTGGAATACCTTTGCTTTCTTTTCTGTCACGCTCCACCTTCTCACTTTGTCATGCTTTGTGGAATTTATGGGTGTGTTCTTCGGGTCTGGTGTATGAGTGTATTACTTAGCATCATACCACCTTACAAGCGCCAACCAAACATAGGGTCGTGAATGCTGGGGAATACAGTTTTACAAGTCAGTTGCATTGAATGTGGACGCCTTTTACTGTCAAGATCAGACATAAAGTATTTGTGCAGATTTTAGAGGTGTGTATGGAAGTTTCTTTATTTACGAGTCTTTTGGTGTATAATCATTTGTATGGTATGTTAAATGTAAAGCGTGTATTTCTTTTTTATGTATGTTATATATACATAAGTGTATATTATATATGGGTATCAATTAAGGCAATGTGTTATATGTCAAGATCATTCACTAACCTTATTTTCATCTGTCATCAACAATTTACGACAAATTTATGACTTAAATTGGCTTTGCTACAACGCGCAAGGAGTTCTTGAAGATAAGCAATTGTTGTAATTTAGGTAACAATGATATGGAGAAATAGATTGTTAGCCATAGTTATTTGGTTTGTTTAAGCAAATTTTGTGTTTATTCATATGAAGCGTGCAATACATACAACTAATTTAGAGGCAAGATATTGAAAGGTATGTCGTTTTGGTGCTTGTCTTCTCTCTCCCTTCCAGATGGATTCCGGTGCATGGTTGATGCTTTAAATTTTTAGTGGTAGCAATAAATGGCGTACCTCAACAAATCCGTAAACTTCATAACAAAAACCCTCCTTCTAATGTCATACAAAAACTGTGTATTGATTTCTTCCATCCTCTTCAGAAGAGAATCTATGTTCATCGATATTGGTTTATACCAAAAATTGTTCGGAACAAATATTAGACTTAAATTGATTTTGCTGTAACGCGCGGCAGCCAAATTACTCGTTAAAATTAAAGATGATATGAGAAAGTGGGCCATCTTATATCTTAAGTATTTCTTAAGTAAAATCACTACAAACTGAATTAGGAAGATTATTAAGAGATTTGTGGGAACCTAAATCATTTCCCAATTCTTTTTTAATGTTATTTTCCTTTAATTTGTTAGAGCACTATATATAAGTCTAAATTTACCTTTAATAGAAAACAATCGTAGTGTGCAAATGTAAAATTACCGTGTGCAGCTTGATAAAGATATGATGGTAAGAAGGTTTATGTTTGCCCAATCTCGTCGCCAGGCTTACATTCTATTTAAGTCGAATTTAGTTTCATTAATATTGTTCCTAAGTAGTAAGGACCTTTAAGGCTGGTTCCAGTAATGAGGCGAGATCGATATACTCGATCGATTCTTCATCGATCCTCCTTGTGTGGAGGTAATCGATCGCCCAACATCCACACCATTTGGGTCCTCTGCTCGATCGAGTAAAACACACCACAAACTTCCAAATTTTCCTACCATTGCATATCAAAAAAAAAAAAAGAAAGAAAGAAAAAAAGACAAACTATCCTTACTGGGGCACCTAATCGCCTGAAGGTCGATGAAGAGAGAAAGCTGACGTGGCAGTGAAAATGAAGGGGATTCAATCCCCTTGCCGGAACCAGCCTAACCTTTTACTGTACGCTTAAACAACATACAGTATTTGAGACACTAATAGCCTACCTGGAAATGCTGACTACGATGGGAGTCTGTGCCTTATTGGCTCATAGCGACTTTGCATTGTGATTAACTCTTAACATGTGTTTAGGATGTCATAAGCCCCTACAAATTGAGGATTTGAGGTACATCATACCAGATTGACAACTCTTAATCTACACCATTAGTACTTCACTTTGTTTGATTATGACAAAGACAAACTATTACTGAACAGAAATTATTAGAAACCAAGTACTGTTTATAAGATGCTAGTGACATCTCCAATCATGATCTCCAAATGAGGTTTTGCTTTATATTTGGAGAATGGAACAAAAACTTATCTCCAACCATACCTTATATTTGAAGAAATTTTTTAAGCATTGCTTAGCATTCTCTAAATTTGGAAGATCACTGTTCATCCTCGAAACTTATAATAATGTAGTATTATATTTAAAGTTATGTGCACAAATTAAGTTATTGGGTAAAAATTAATCATTGTAGTAGACAAATGTTTAAGGTATAAGTTTGGAGTATGTGTTTGAAGAAGATAACTTTTCGAATGATGAATGTAAATGAAAGATGCTACTATAGTTGTTGAGTTTATAATATATGACATACAATAAAACATATAGACATCAAGAGTACACAACGGAAGACTTAAGATCATAACAAATAAATAATTAACTGAAAGTATGCGTAACGTACCTCTTGCGAATGTCAGATCTCTTGAACAAAACAATGAAGTGGTTTAAAGAGATGTCCCTTACCGTTTTACAACTCAAACCAATTGGTGTAAGAATAGTGTCTTACTACCACGTTCTTGTACACACGAATTAACCAACGAATCAAGCGATTGCTAGATCTAACACAAGTCCTTGTTTTAAGAAAAACGAAACCAAACTCCCTAACAAGGGGGTGTTCGGCCGAGATTTGCAAGAGAGAGGAGAGGAGAGATCTAGGGTTAATTCAATGCACAAAGTTATGAAAAACCCTAGAACCTAGCCTTGTTTATATAGTGAATAGAAATCTTGAAAAAAAAGTTAGGGATTAGGGCTTGGAGAAGCCCCCTTGGCCGGCCATGATGCAAGCCCAAGAGAAAACCCAAAACTTTTTAATTTCAAGATTTTTCATTACTAGTCCTTCTCTTTTCATTTAACGGTCGTTAGTCATTTTTCCGTTAAATACTTAACGATCGTTAAATGGACTTAATGTGCAATAATTAATCGTAAACATTAACATTAATTATTTAACTTTAATTCTCATTCGCTAATGTGTGCAATCCCGTGGTCACGAGTTCGAATCCGAACATTCACGTTGTATAAATATATTCATATTCCAACAGCTCCCACTTGGATATGTTTACAAAACGTGTAATGACATTGGTTAGCGTCTAGCAACACGCCAATGCCCCCGGTACAACTCGTGTATGGTTTTCCGGAGAAAAACCAAGTTTCGATGATTTATCATCATATTCATCCTTTTGTTTCTAATACCATGTTAATAAGAATATGGATCTCATTCCTTTCTTAATTAACTATTCTGTTTCTCGCTTTATGTGATTGATCAAGATTACCAATTCTTCTGAACATATTCCAGAAGACCTTGGGCATGGCCATGCAAACATCTTAACAACCCTACGAGGGGCCCAGCAGTATTATACTTCAAAATAAATTTGAAGGAAACAAATCCCGTTTTGACTACAAGCAGAAATCATAAATTTCGCAACACTTCTGAAAACAACCCTTATAACTACCAGTTACGTATAGCGTTAGATTGCTTCACAAAAATGCACTACATCCATGACATATATCTGGTATCTCAAGTCAGAGGATAAATATTCATCATATACTTAATGACAAAGATCCATAAAGTATCATCATGTAGGTGGGATAAGTTCTATACTCAATCCATTGAATATCATCTGAAATTAGTCATGCTACGCATCAATATACTTTTAAGTATATTCTAACTAATACTTAGATTTGTCTTAATTCAATATCATTCCCATGTTATTGATCGACAACGGACTATTTAGAATAACTTAAGTTATTCAAGGATTTAAACATGCAAATATAGGATAACATCATAATAAATGAATAATAAACATAACAAAATACTTTATTTCATTTCAATAATAATGTTTAGAATATCCTTTTATCCAAATACTAAATAGATCAATGCATGATAATTCTTAGTTAATGAATTTTGCCACAAGTCATGCAACTCATACTTGTTGACAAGGCATAATTTCAACTAACTTTGATCTATAGGAATTTTGAGAATACTTATTTCAAAAAATTCAATAAGTGAATTTCTTGTATGTGTTTACACATATCTTGATATTGTCATATCATTCCATAAGGTGCGTGACAACCTGAACCACCTTTATATGACAATCATCTTTCAAAAATTTTAAAGTTTAAAGTATTCTTTATTTTTAATGTATAATACAACTATGCTCTTAGTTGAGCATAACTAGTCAACATGGTCATCATCAAGGATACCGTGACTAGAATTGAGTGTCATCTCAATTATACTAGCATCATTGTGTACAACAATATGCTCTTTAAACATCCGTAAACTTTGAACAGTTATAGTGTAATGTTGGTGCCTACCAAAAATCAAGTTTGTTGGCAATGACAATTATGAAACAATTGTCATATTTTCATCCATAGAATCTAGGAGCATCTCCAGACTGTGGAATGTGATTCTAAATCCAAACATATTTCTTTTAAAAAAAATTATTACACTAACAACTTTCAATATTGTCAAATCATCTTGTAATCAAGCATGATACAACAATCTTATACACAACATGATGTACATGATGAATCTTCAAGTTAGACTTTAAGATCTCATTCATATTCTATCTTGTCAAAGATATGTATCCATCATGTTCTTTTAGACTCATTTATTTACCGCATATGTTTATAGTAATAAACATATATTCCAAGGTTGTATGTCTTATTTCCAAATCTTACAAACGAAGTTTCATTCCCAATTAAAACTTAATTCAGGTGGAATGTAGTTGCCCATACAACATATAAGATTTAAGGAAATAATACTCCCACTAGCTTTCAGGAATACGTATGAGCTATCTTATTTTAATTTTTTTTAAATCAAACATGGTTTTAATATTAAACATAAGAATCATCTCATAGATACATGCATATATCCATACATGGATTCTTGCAGTTTGTACATATTCAAATATTATTTGAATTCTTAAAACTACTTTGTATTACTTATCGTCCTCGCAAAAGTAATTCCACAACAAAGAGTTTTGATATTCATTGTCAAAATTTCATATTAATGAAACTAAGTGTGACAATTATAATCTTTATACTTCTATTTAATGTATCTAGAAAGGAATATTCAATCATAGTTAATTGCTTAAATATGATTAATATTATTATCACTAGACATGCATTAAATATGTGTACAATATTGTCCATATGATTTCTACACAAAGATTTAAACCACTAGGGTTTCCATCCTTTGAAGAAACTCAATTTCATTATTAAGATAAACCAAGTATCTAAAGTTGATTATCTTTATGGACATCATCTCAACATTCATAGTATGATTGATTTACCACAATTCAACATTTGGTAAATTTATCATTATGATTAACAAGCTTACCATGATCCTGTAACTCATATTCCTCAGCATATTAAATATCTGAGATATCCTTACGGATCTATGAATGACAATTCCATCATATTAAGGTCTATCATATACATGTTTAGCCTCATCATGATATTTGCAAGTGTATTTTAGAAGATTATGTATTTTGTAACTTTAATCTTTCAAGATCTAAACCAAAACTCCCACTTGCCTTTAACAATTTAAAGATTACCTTTAAATAGTTTAGCAAGTAGAGCAACAATACATTGTTCTCTTTTGGGATATTACAAAACATTGACAGTTCCTGACTTTAGTTTGTTACAACCCACTTTACAAGTAGTTTAACAAATTCAGAACTTCATTATAAGACTTAATGTGATTCATCACATTCCATAAACAAATGGTGTCTTATCAATCTTCTAAGTTGGAGTGTTATTGAGTATATTCAAACTATACTCAATCTTCTAACCTTGATAACATGTGGAAGAAACTATAGTTATCTTGAATCAAACATGCCAATAGATTTTGATTCTTCTAACTGAACATACCATAAAACTATGGTATTTCATTAGAATTAATATTGTAAGATAATCTAACAATATTTAAGATAACCATCTACCTTTGGCTTATCTATTTACCAACAAAGTAAAACTTAATGGTACAATAGAATTACCAAGTCAATTGCATGTATTATAACATAAGTATTCTTGACCAAGTCAAAAGACATATCAGTTATAATCCCACTATACGTTATAAGTCATTGATCAACTCATTGACTTCATGCATATGTCTTAAAACATAGCAAGTTAACGTCTTACTTTATATCATAAGTCTTGTATTAAAAGACTTCATGTTTGTGACTTTACAAAATCATAAACATTTATAATTAAAGTAATTATGAACACCACCTCAGGTTTCTATTAATATTTTAAGTTAATATTTACTACATATATTTAAGTCATTCAACGAATACTTAAATTCAAAGTAGTATTAGATTACTTCATTTAATTATGTCATTCCATGAAAAGTTCAATGTAAGAAACTGCAAAATCATCCATGCTCGTTGTCACGACACGTGGATATTTTACCTTGGTCTATAATCTAGTTCACGTTCTCACGTAACATAAATTGCAACAACAAGTGTTTCTTAAATATTGAATGACATAAATATTTAAAATAAAGTAGTCTTTGTTATCATCTTGACACATATTCTTAATAGGGCAATCATACACATTTAAATGTATAATTCCTATTAGAACGTTACTCTCTTACCTTGCGGTCAAGAGAATCCATTTAAATCATATTTATATGTGTTGTAACTTGCACACAATAAAGATTTCTCCCACTTGTGCATTTAACAACATCATGTAGCAGATAAACAACACGATACACGTTCTTTTATTTGATTAATATGATTTGTGTCATAGATATAACAAGTAGATGTAGGACTATATTGATTAGTAAGGAAACGCACATGACTCTCCTTAAAAACATAAGTGCCTACAATTGGAAAGTAATTATCTTTGAAGATAATCTGGGTTACTACACAGGAAATAAGGCTAGTAGCTCCCACTGAATTAGAAATCAATAAAACAACTTCTTATTCAGTAATGCAACACAAATGCTCCCACTTAATCTGACAACATTGAAAGTGTTGCATACCCAGTGAAAACAACTTGCCTGCCTTTTACTTTCCTACACCTTTAAGGAACCATACGTAATCATTACTAAGGTACTAAAAGGTGTATTCTACTCTGTGAATGATGGGTTATCCATCAATGTTATTAACTTGAAAAATTGGGTATGCAATTTCTTCCTTAACAGGCCTACCATGCCCATAATGGTATGTAGCACCTTTAAAGGTTAAAGCAAAACAACTAGATAAATAATGCTAGTTTGCCTTTTACCAATTTTCGCGGTAATTAGTCTAGCTTCTAATTTTAGTAAGTCATATACATGTTTTCCAGTTAACCAACATCCATGTTGTTACAAAAGGATTCATTCACCAAATAAGGGTAATGAAATCTTTATGGAAAATAAGATGTGCAATTCATTGCTATGAGTTATATTAGAATTTAGACAATTCAAAATGTTCCTATTATACCTTTCTCATTCATGAAAAGGAATAGGATTGAGTCTCATTCTTCTCCCATGGAAAAGAGACTTTGTTTGTCTTTTCAGTAAATTATTCTCGATCAAACATTTGTTTGAAAGCATAATGGATCAATTTACTGATCAAAGACTAAACCTCGTTTACGGTTAAATGTTGCATTTATACATTCAAAAGAATTACAAAATTCAATTTTAGTATTTTTGATAATTAACCTTTTCAAGAAAATTAATTACCCATTGTTCATAAGCATATAACCATTTAATTTTCACTGAAAAACTAGGATCCAAATTGACATAGTTTCATCACATCAGTTGATCTGCTAGTAATGAAATTATTCAAGATGGTACGAGTCAAACCTCAATTGCCAATTTTCAAATTGCAATTCCTAGATTTATGGGATTTACATTTAGCCAATTTTAATTATCATGTAAACATGTTTTATCCCCATCTTATGCCTTGAGTTGCCAGTTCTCACTACAAAACTCAATTAAGTTGTCCAACTTAAGAAACTGCAAAATCATCCATGCCCGTTCTCACGTCACGTGGATATTTTACCCATTGATTACGATCTAAATCACGTTCTCACGCAAATAAAAGGTAATCATAGGTGTTTCCGTTTCGCTGGATGGCATATAACTTAAATTAAAGGGTAATAATTTTGATGTCAAATCAAAATATGTACAAAGATGTCATGCATTCATCTTCGTAACATAGGTTTTATTAAAACATTTATATCTTGTTTTAATGTATAAGCTTTTCATCATCAAACTTTAATTGAGGTATTGGATTCACCAATCAAGGAATTTAGTGTTAATTATCATCCATTATACCGTACTTTTGCATAAGTGTAAACACTTAGTGTTTCGGGTAATTACCACCGAAGTGGTGCATGGAATTAAAACTAATTCGCCTTTAAGATGAGCTTGCACATTTAATGGCTTACTAAGTAGCTCCATTCGAACTTACAGGGGGCAGAGGACCAGGTAAGCGCTAAAGCATAACCTTAGACATCCTTTCAGTGTGACTGTGCGCACTTCTTTATTAACCCCTTTATAGTTCATTCTAGTGGGTGAGCCGTTCAGACCATTTGTACCAAAGTCACCAATCAATTAAACGATTATGATTACTATGCTTAAAAATACATGTTTCACCATTGTTTAGGCCAGTTTATTTTTCTTGTAAAAATACTCTTGTTACACATAACAAACAAGCAAGTATTTAAAAAATAAACATATAAACAATAAATGCATAACAAAAAAATAAGTCATGCATATTAAATAGTCACATGCAAACCTTTTGATAAATCCTATTAATAATCAATTCTAGATCTGTCAATATGTACATGTTTAATTAAGACTTTCACCCGTTTGGCATAATGTACAAGGTGAGCCACATGCATCGATTCATCGATTGCGTAAGTCAAAATTAAACACATACCACATAGCACATAATTGATTAAATTAATAATGATTGAGGTCTTCCCCAATTTTAGATCTATCATAATTTAGTGTATATCACTTAAACAAGAAAGACATACAATAAAAGCAGATCCATGATAAAACATGCATGTAATTATCATGGACATAAATTACACTTAACAATTAATGCAATTATAACAGAGTTACGCAATACACATAAAATTGCATGCATCCTAGGGTTTCTAATCCAATTAAAACTTAAGTTTACAAAACCCTAATTAGGGCACCATAAAAAACACCCCCCCTAAAATAGGGTTTAGGTTTTGCAAACCCTAGATCTACGCATACAAATAATAACACAATCATGTTTATTTTATTTATGTGTTTCAGTAACTAATTACTTGTTATACAAGGCTCTGATACCACTGTTGAGTTTATAACATATGACATACAATAAAACATATAGACATCAAGAGTACACAGCGGAAGACTTAAGATCATAACAAATAAATAATTAACTGAAAGTATGCGTAACGTACCTCTTGCGAATGTCAGATCTCTTGAACAAAACAATGAAGTGGTTTAAAGAGATGTCCCTTACCGTTTTACAACTCAAACTAATTGGTGTAAGAATAGTGTCTTATTACCACGTTCTTGTACACACGAATTAACCAACGAATCAAGCGATTGCTAGATCTAACACAAGTCCTCGTTTTAAGAAAAACGAAACCAAACTCCCTAACAAGGGGGTGTTCGGCCGAGATTTGCAACAGAGAGGAGAGGAGAGATCTAGGGTTAATTCAATGCACAAAGTTATGAAAAACCCTAGAACCTAGCCTTGTTTATATAGTGAATAGAAATCTTGAAAAACAAGTTAGGGATTAGGGCTTGGAGAAGCCCCCTTGGCCGGCCATGATGCAAGCCCAAGAGAAAACCCAAAACTTTTTAATTTCAAGATTTTTCATTACTAGTCCTTCTCTTTTCATTTAACGGTCGTTAGTCATTTTTCCGTTAAATACTTAACGATCGTTAAATGGACTTAATGTGCAATAATTAATCGTAAACATTAACATTAATTATTTAACTTTAATTCTCATTCGCTAATGTGTGCAATACCGTGGTCACGAGTTCGAATCCGGACATTCACGTTTTATAAATATATTCATATTCCAACAGTAGTATCTTTTTCTTCAAATTTGAAGAATTTTTGAAAAATATGCTTGGAGATGGCTTAATAAACAATAACCATATGAATAGAAACAAGAGTTTTCGGTTCGAACGAGGCTACTAATTAACACGATCAATATTAAAAGCCATATTTTTAGTTTCGAAACTTTTTAAGGGGTGTGAGTTTGCGTGACAATGAATCGTATTATTAAAGAAGGAATGTTAGAATTAAAAAATTATCACACCTCAAAGAACTAATTTAATCTGATTAATCAATTCCCAATCTCTTGGAATTCCATAAAGCTGTCACAACCTTGTTTCCCTGCTTACACAAAACTTGGAACATCCTTAAGATTACGCATATGCATGTCTGTCTATGTGATCGTGTGGGCACTAGCTTGAACCAAGAACCCTACCTACATATTCACAACCGACCACTATTAAACAAGTCATGATTTACAAATTCAATTAAATAATTTATTTTAGTAAGCTTGATGAGCATAACATATATATATATATATATATATATATATATATATATATATATATATATATATATATATATATATATATATATATAGTTATGATCAAATAAGAAGATTACTTAAAATAAGAAAGAATAAGAAGAACTATAACCGCAAATCCGAGATGCACCGACTTAAATTAGATACATCTCTATAATCTTAGATGCATTATAACGTACCGTAGTGTGTTTTTTAGCTTTTAATCAGATGCATATACGTATATTAGACGCATTTCATGATTTCTCTTGTTTTTTGTTCCTCTGCGTGTGCCAAAATCATGAAAATCAATTTGCACCATCTATACATCAAATTAACTTTCGAAACTCAAGATGTTGCATCTATATGAATAGAAATGCATCTAATGCAAGTCGTTGAATCTCAAATGCGTGGTTTTGGTAACTTCTCACCACTTCTTATTTTAATTTACTTCTCACTGGATCCCTACTATATATATATATATATATATATATATATATATATATATATATATATATATATATATATATATATATATATATATATATAGTGTAGAGTTATTGTGAGAACCAAATATATTGCAAGAACTGCGAGAACCACCTTTGTACTCCTAATTATGCATAGTGTATATCATGTCAATGCAAGATGGCATTTATGTAAATATCTGTAACTTATTTTAGAAGAAAAAATTAAATTAGGGGCAAAGTGGTAATTTAAATCTCCATAAAAATAGCATCCCATTTAGAAAACCACCGGTTACTTCATTTTTAGATTTAGGAAAAATGCCATCTCTATCATTCAAAACCCTAACCACCCTTCATAACATTAGAGACGCCTCCTCCCATAATCAACATCAACGACACTATTTTTAATCGACCCACTCATCCCTCGTTCTTTAATGGATACGCAATTTATTCAGAACCAGGTTTGTAGGTATCTTGATTTGTTTAGATATAAATTATATTTGTTTTGTTACAATATTGAATTTTGGAGTATTAAATCATGGTCAAAGATTGTTTCTTTATTCAGTTGTTTGCTTAAAAAATTGATCTTAATTGAAGTTTAGATGATGATGATAGTTTGTTTAAATCATGATAGTTTATTGAATCATGGTCAACGATCGTTTCTTTAATCATTTATATAATCGTGTGTGCATAATTACGAACGAATCATGTTCGTCCATTTCTAACGCCATTTTTAATAATTACGAGCGGATACGTAGTTTTGTGACTATGAAAACAATATGTATAAAAGTGTTTCTTTTATTTCAGTATAAGAATTTGTTATTTCTAAGTTTGAAACTGAAAAAAATAAAATAAAAAAAAAATTAAAAAAAAAAAAAAAAAAAAAATTGTTGGAGAAGAAATGCAATGGCTGGTCGTTGATGAAGTTTTTTTTTTTTTAAGATTCCTTAGGTATGATGTGAGTTTTTTTATGTGTATTTAATTGGTCATAGTTTTTAGTTAACTACTGTAGTTGTTTGTTTTCATTTTTAGAAAAAAGGATAGTTCTTCAAATTGGGCTAATGTCCCTTTGATTCAATTTATACAATTTGTCATGTATGGTTTTAGTGTTTTTGGTAATGCACCAGTGGGTGTTGTAACTTTATTTATGATCCCTCGTAATTGGCTTGAATATGAGGGAGGGATGCATTTTTTTTGTAAGTTTGTCTTGTTTAATAATATGCTTTCTAAAGGAAAAAAAAAGAAGTAAATGTAGGTGTATATTGGTCGAATATATGGTGAAAAAGAGATAGGAAAAATCATTTTCCAATTTATGTATTGTATAAATCTTGGGTATGGGATTGCTTTTGATGGTAGCATGACTAAGCATATCTGTTTTTACAAGTTTGGAATTTATATGTGCATATGTGTATATGTGTTTTTATAGTTTGAAGCCTTATTTGCATATGTGTTTTTACAATTTGATGTCTTATATGCACATGTGTTTTGAAAGTGCATATGTGTTTTGTTAGTTGTCTTATATGCATATGTGTTTTTACAGTTTCAAAGTTTATATGTATTGAAAGTGCATATGTGTTTTGTTAGTTGTTATGATTAAAAAAATTCATTTATTGATTGTTTGTGTTTACAGGTACAAGTATGATAATCAATATGAAGAGTGCACATGTGTTTTATACATACTATCTAGCGAGGAGATAGTTACAATAATAAAGATTTAAAGAGTAAAGACACAAGTGCATTCCGCAGATATAAGTGCACATGGACTAACTTGAGTAAAGACACAAGTGCATTCCGCAGATATAAGTGTAGATTAAAAACACATGTGCACAAGGATTAAAAACACATATGTAGATTTCATGGGTTCTTGAATCAAGCGAGGAACACATGTGCACACCTAAAAGATGAACCAACAGTTAAAGACATTGTAATATGCACACGTGCACGCTTCATATATTTGTAATAAAACATATTTATGTAATATTTTTAATAAAGTTTTGTTGTTTGTATAAAATTGCATCGATCTATTAATATATGTTTGTTATTTGTATATATTTATTTATGTAATATTTTTTAAAGATACATGTGCAAATACAAAACACCTATGCATAAACAAAAGATACAATTTTTACGTAATGCAAAACACATGTGCACATATTGATTTTTTAAACAGGTAAAAAAAAAAAAAAAAAAAAAAAAAAAAAAATCTAAAATTTCGGAAGAAAAAAAACGTGTTTTTAAAATAAAAAAAATAAAAGATAAAATTAAAAAGTAATTTTACCAAAATACCCTTTTGAATTAAATATTAAAACTAAATATCCAAAAAATCTTATTGGTTGATGGTGATTCTCGCAATTCTCGCAATTTATTTGGTTCTGAAAATAACCCTTCCCTATATATATATATATATATATATATATATATATATATATATATATATATATATATATATATATATATATATATATATATATATATATATATATATATATATATATATATATATATATATATATATATATATAGGGGACGTTCTTGTGGTGTCCACTCTTAAAGTAAAAACAATAGGAACCGATTTCAACCGTTTGATGCATTAGAGATGATGGCATGTGATGTCTTTTAATTAAATTAAATGCAATGGCAATTTTGTAATTTAATGAAAGTGAATGGCAAATAAGTTAATCCAATTTACAAATAACTCGGTCACCTTCTACACCGTTTAATGCGAGCTCATTTACTTTCGCTTGTTTGACATTAATCTATATATATTTTCAGTTTCTCTTGATACATATATATGACTATTACTATAAAAAAAATACTCATATATTCTTATACGAGACATGTTTTTTGAGCTTCTTTTTTAAGATGCACAAATATTAAAGTAGACTTTTGACTCACAAACATTAATCTTGTCTACGTATAAACAAGAATTCAACTTTTTCCATTTAATTTTCGTTGGAAGATAGCTTTTGACACACTAAACTTATAATAACACATCAACTTTTATAATGATACATTACATCTTAAATTTTATTTATGATACACTAAATATATAGTGAAACATTAATTTTTGATGCATATGTAGTGACACATTAAATTTTTTTATACATATTTATACATAAATATTTTGATACACATATAGTGACACATTAAAATTTTAGTATATATTTAGTGACACTAAATATTTTAATACATATATAGTGACTCATTAAAAATTTTAACGATACAATATAAAATTTAATACATTTGTAGTGACATAATATGTTATCGCATAAATTTTTTTTAATTTTCTTGACAAAAATGTAATGACATACAAAATTTTTTCAATACATTTGTAGTGACATATTAACAATTTCTTGATACATTTTAAGTGACACATTTAGTTTATTGATATATTTTTATTGATATATTTGAAGTGACACCTAAGTCTTTTGACACACTTAGTTATATCATAATTAACATGTATATCATAATTAACATGTATATCATAATTAAATAAACTAATACCAATTTTTATACATAGCATGATAGCAACATTACTCATACTTAAGTCTAATACATTAGCAATAAATCCTAACAAATACAAAAAAGATGGCTACGAAAGATTTTGGGCCACAAAGATAAAGAAAACAAAAGCATGCCCACCTGATTCATATCAATACAAAATTGATTCACATATAAAAAAAGCAAAAAAGTATCCCAAAGTAAAGTAGAAAAGATCATATGTCGTCTAGCGTTTCGGTGATCATAGGGTCTGTCATCTTTAGGTTTCCGACCAGCCAAACTCGTAGGAGAAAGCAGTTGCCCCTCGAGAGTGAGCGCCGGAGAAGAAGGTAAATGATTTTCTGGCAGATCTAGTGGTGGTGTCGTGACAAAAACAAGATCTAAATGCAGAATAAGATGCTTGACGGCTTCAGACCGTCGACGCCTTCTGTTGTTGTCGTTGACAGTTAGGCAAGTGAGAGGTGACACGGTACTTCTCCGTCGAGCATAGTTACAGATCGCTGGAATTCGTTTTGCATATTGAGTTTGGGTTGGCGTTTTTTTTTTTATTTTTTTAGTGGTTTTGTAGTCTGTAGATGATAAAGAAAAGAGAGAATGGGTGTAGTTTTTTTGATAGAAAGAAGGTCCATGTAGTATGCATTTTACGAGGAGTTAAAATTAAAAGAAAGGTTAAATGTCTACATTGCCCTTTTGATATTAAATTTCTTTTTCTTTTGATTTTAATGCTAAAATCCACTTGTTCAATTTTGGTTGGTTTCTATTGTTTATATTTTAAGAGTGGTCACTACATGAACATATATATATATATATATATATATATATATATATATATATATATATATATATAGTCCGGTTCTAGAGAAAAGTGTAATTAGATAGAAAAGTGAGAAAAAAAGTTACAGGGTAGATTATGAAAACACTTGAAAGTTCAAGGTAAAAATGAGAAAAAACAAAAAAATGAATGAATCGACATTGTACAGATCCAAATAAACACACAATCCAGATTCACACACACACACACACTCTCTCCAGATTCAAACACACACTCACCTTCACCGCCACCTCCATCTCTACCGTCTTCCATCGTGCAACTACTGCACCGCCGCGCAATCAACACCGCACCACAACGACATCAATATTGTAACTCCACCACAACATATTCCTGGTTAGTTTTCTTCACGAATTGATCTTCTCATTCATGTGTTTAACTTGATATTTCTTGTTCATTGATTAACATACAATTACTTATAAGTGCAGTAATTTTGTCAATTGATCAGATTAAAATCAATTATGTAATGATTTTTGAAGTTTTCTTGAAAGTTTATCATAATATTATCATGTTTTTCTACCACATATGAAACAAATTTGACAAAAAATGCATCAAGAATGTGTTTATTAAAATTGTTCACCAAGTGTTTGATAAAATGTTTGAATAAAAATTTATAACTGTGATGCACTAATTTGCATCATATGTGTTTATTATTGAGTTATATGACATCTTAGGGCATCAGTGTGTATATTTGCAACATCGGATTACATAATCTTAGGGCACCAGCTTGTATTAGTGCATCTGTGTTTATGATTGTTGCATCAGGTTAAAGTGTGTAAGATCAGTGCATCTTAGGGCATCTTTTATTATGCTTAGTGAATAAGATTAAATGTTAGGGCACGATAATGTATTATTATTGAATTATAACACATCTGAGTGCATCTATGTTTGTTGTTAGTGCATCAAGTTAAATGTATGTCCATATGTATGTTTAATGCAGTAGATTTTAAATTGTGATGAAATAGGTGCAACAGGTTACATGTTAGTGGTTGGTGCATTAGGTTACATGTTAGTGGTTGGTGCATCAAATATTGTGTAAGGTTACATGTTCAGGGTTGGTGCATCAGATCTTTAAGAATAAGTGTGTAAGATTAATGCACCTACGCATCGGTGTTTATTTATGCCATATAAAGTTCGATTAGGTTTTGTGTAACCTAGTTTTGTATTTCAAAAAGTTTTTGCATGTGCGTATGTATGTTTATTGCAATAAATTTGACATAGTGATGCATTAGGTGCATCATGTTACATGTATGTTAGTGGTTGGTGCATCAAGTAATAGAGAATATATGTGTAGGACATCTGTTTGTATGATTAGTGAATCACAACACACCTTAATACATCTCTTTGTTTGAATTGGTGCATTATGAATAGGTTATGCGTAAGTTAGTTATATTTTTCAAAAACATTTGTATGTGCATATGTATGTTTGATGCATTAAATGATGCAATTGGTGCATCAGGTTACCTGTTAGTGGCTGGTGCATCATGTGTTTGTGGAAGGTTATATGTTAGTGATTAACGGGTCAGGTCTTAGGGAATCTGTGTGTAAGATTAATGCATCTGCATGCAATATTTTAGTGCATCTATATTATAATACTTACTATAATAATTATGAGTAAATATAAATATCCAGATGATATATTATACATAAAAAGTGTGGTGCAAAAACTCTTGTAAGAACATCATAATGGAAGAGAGTTAAAACATAACTTACTTGTAGTGTTTTTCTCAATCATCCGTGAGTGTCCAAAACTAGGTACCGTCATCCAGAAGTTTCTGTCGTGCAACAAGAATGAATAAGACATCATGAAAATGGATTGGTGTACGTATTTTTTGGAAACAATGAAGAAAACCCACAAACAGTACAAAAGCTCTGTAATTGTCGGAGGGCCAAGAATCTTGATGGTGGTAAGTAAAAATTAAACCATAATATTTTTATGAAATTTATATTCTTATTAGTTTTTCTTATTCCATATTAACTAACTAGTATATGAATTAGTGTTAGTATAATTGTGTATATTTTAGTGTATCTGCATTAAAAAAATAATGTATCCATATGAAATATAGCATAAGGATTATTAAACTCATTTGATATTTTTTATGTTTGGCAATATACTAATATTGCATAAGGATTATTCAAAATTATTTGATGTTTTTGTATGTTCGAAAATATTGAATTCATTTAATATACATTGGGGGTGTTTGGAAAATATACTAATATGTGTACATTTTAGTGCCACTGTATTTAAAAAAAAGGCGTGTGTATGTAATATTGCATAAGGATTATTCAGCGATGTAGTAAACATTGGGGGTCTTTGGCAATATAATAATTTATGTACATTTTAGTACATCTGTATTAGAAAAATAAGGCATATGTATGGAATATTGCATGAGGATTATTAAGCTGTGTTTGGCAATATACTAATTTATGTACATTTTAGAGCATATGTATTAAAAAAATAAGGCATCTGTATGGAATGTTACATAATGATTGTTTAACTCATGATGATTGTTCAACTAATTCAGGTTATGTTTAGCAAATACACATTTGACCTGACCCATATGCAACTTCCTGGAATGGATAATTTTAGTAACGAAGATGAATTTGTCAGACGAGAAGATGACATTGGTTATTGGTTGAAGTTTGATGATGATTTGTTACAAGATGGCAACTTTATGGGCATCGAAAGGTAGAAGATTTGAGAGGATTCTCTAAATGTTTCAAATTCTGCAAGAATTTGAAAATATTCATTGCTTAGCTTGTAAAAATCTTATTTATCAGTTTTTGTTTAGCTTACTATATATTATGAGACATTGTATTCTGATTGTAGCATCACTCATCAATGCAAAATGCATCTTTTGTACATACAAGTTAAGTTTATAATAATATTAATTCGTTCATAACATGACTAGTTCTTTGTATGTTTATTGCTATCTTTTTGTTCAACTATATTTGTAGGTTTATATTTTTTACTCTCAACCGCACAAGAATTTTTTTGTTAATATACAGCTTTAGCCCTTCACCACTATTACATTTAGTAAATGCATTTGTTTATCATTTACATTAATGGATATGTTCATTCTCATCTAATTTTAGTGCATCTATTTGAGGCACTTTAGTGCATCTGTTTGAGGAACTTTAGGCATCCTTTTGATGTATTTAGTGCATTCGTTTGTATCATAGAATCAAAACAAGTTCAATACTTTTAGGTTCATGAAATTGACGAAAAGGCGGCTCCAAACAATGATAAGACAAACATGGTTAACGGCCAATTAAAGATTAGATTTGACGAGCCTTCAAAGAAAGACTCTACATCATCCACTGATAACAACATTCCAAAGCAATAAATGTGATAAAGAAACAGATTTATATTAAAACACACAAATATAGAATATGGAACTTTATTATAATTAAATCTTGAAGATGAAGTCAATTCATATTTCTAAACGTGATACTAATATATACAAGATCTTTAAAAATTGTATATCTTATTTACTACAGGAAGTTTACAACACAAGATGTAAATGATATGATATACTTTTCATGGTACACTTATTCGAAACCAATTCCTTTGCGCTAGTTTCATAAGTGGGATAACTTTTATGCATGAACGTTCCATGTTGTTCTGTATTAGGTCATGCACTTTAGCGTCCACTCCAGACACTGTCAAACATACAAGTACAAGATCAGTAAGCTATATGCATTTATAGAAACATCCATAAAATACGGCAATTACACACAAAAAGGAAACATGATAAATATGACGCAACTTTACTGCATCTGTTTGATGAATTTTGGTGCATCTGTTTGAGTCTCTTTAGTGCATCCGTTTGGTTAAGTGAATGAATTTTAGACATAAATCAAATGAAGCTCTACCTGATGTGTCCTGATTTGACTTCTGATAAACTTTAATACAAAAGGCAACAACAGGGCATGCAACTATATGTATCATGATCAGTTCGTTGCAAGTTTTATCACTTTTCACTGTAAGTTTTATCAAAGTCCAAACTTATTGGAAATTAGTAAGGTAAATATCATTTGTGGATCGAAACTTGTAACATAACTAATTACTAAGCTAGCATATAGCATCATGGATAAGGAAAATAAAAATTACAAAAGCTTAATCTACCTTCTACGCTTTTGTTGATCTCTGGAAAATGTGTTGGACCATTTATAGCTTGGGTCTTATAATCAACGACTTCAGGTAATTTGTCAGCAAGAACCTATTGGCATCAAGCAACGACTATCATGTAAAAAAGGCGAAAGCAAGAAATCATATGCTGCTCCAGATATCAAAGTGTTATGTTGATGACCTAGTACAATAATATAGATGAAATCAAAAGAAATGAGTAACTTGCACAGATAATGCATAAGAGTCATTCTACTATTCCTTACATGAATATCTGTGAGTTTTAGAATGGTCTCCAACCTGAATCCAACGGCACCACCTAAAACAAAACCAAATTATTTTTATGTAAGGCAAAAAAAATTCAAAAACTTATAAGATTAACAATCAAACTAATAGCAAAATAACATAATTAACCCTTGCAGTCCCTTGGTTCAATGCATTTCCTAAACAAAAAAGAGTGTCTGCATGACTCTCTTCAATTTAGCCAAACACCTTATATGATTGAATCGCCAACACCCATAAGATATAAAGTTTCAATGAATAATTTTTCTAGTGAATAATTGATATTTTTAGGCACTGTCGAAGCTTGAAAACATAAATTAAAACAAACTTAAGCATTAGATTATAATATAGAACTATAAACAATAGATAAGGTGCATGTAGCAATATCTTCTAACAATTGATTTAAACCGTAACATATACGAGAAGGCTATGATCTTATATTCTACACATGGAACTTTTAACTGTTGCAAAAAAATACAACATGAAACCATGTAACCAACTTTCATTTTCAGAGCTAGTCGTCATAATAACAAACAAATATATGTGTAATAGCACACGTTATAGTGATGTGGTGATACGTACAGTAGCAACAAACCTGAAGTCGATACAATTGTTTTTGCGTCTGTTTTCATGCAAATCTAAAATCCTCTTTCCTAAATTAGTTAGGGCATCACAGTGTAACTAAAATCATTTCACAAAAATTAGATTATCATAGTGTAAAATTAGTGCATCTCAGTTATAAAATCTCATTCAGACATTTTATCAAACACCTGGGGTGCAGTTTTTGTAAACATATTTATTTCTCAACTTCGTTTCAATTAACTATTATATACAATGAATCATGTCAATAAACTCTTAAAATTGGTACAATTATATGCAAAGATGATGATTAGTGAAGCAAATTTCATAAAACAAAAGAACTATCTCATAACAAACACTAATATGTGCAAATAAATCTGTAACCAACACCCTAAGCTTTATATCTGATCTTTGATAAAAAGAGTAACAAAACTATAATCAAAACATGTTTTAAAACTTACTTTGATCGGCGATATGAGACATTAGAACGAGATGATTAATGAATCTGATAATAGATCGTGTTTGTTGTTTTGATCATGTGGAGATTATAAGCAATAATCACAGGGAAGAGCGTATTGATTGTGGAACGAGCTGAGAGAGATGAACCAGAGAAAAAGAAAAAAAATGAAAAAATTTAGGTATTATATATGATCATTGGATATATTACAAAATAAACCTTGGAGAATTTAAAAAGTTGCAATCGGGTCCTTGTAGTTTGGTGCGAAAAAAAGGAGGGGAAAGGAGGGAGATCTAATGGTTGAGATCACTTCTCTCACTTTTCTCTTGAGATCAACTTTTTAAATGATCCAATCTATATATATATATATATATATATATATATATATATATATACATACATACATATATATATATACATATACATATATATATATATATACATATATATATATATATATATATATACATATATATATATATATATATACATATATATATATATATATATATATATATATAGAAGGGTACCCGCGCAATGCAGCGGCGGGTACCCGGTTTTTGTTTGGAAAGATGTTGATCTCGTGAGATGGGGAGTGAGATACTGAGTGTTTTGCTTGTGGTTGTGTTGTTGATTGTAGGTTGTTTGTGGGTATTTATATCCCATAAGTTATAGTATAGATTAAAAGCATGAATTAAAAATGTATTAATGATTAGGCCTTTTTTTCAAAATTATATTGCAGTTTTCTTTTTTAATTAAACATGTTTAATGGAAGATAATTGTTACGAATTGGGCACTTTAAAACATTCAAATGAAATTCAGACAATTCAAATCTCATTGAATAATGACTCTTTAATTTCCTATTAAGGAAATGTTTTTGGTCTTAATTTTTTTAAGACTTCTTATATTAGAAAGTCCCAAATGTTTTATATAGTAGTATAGATATATATACTAGCAGGGTACCCGCGCGATGCGGCGGCGGATACCCTGTGACTATATTTTTGCGGCTATACTTTTATTAAACAATTAAATTACAAATAACAATAACTCTAGCTATTACCGTGGAAATAATTCATCTCCTGTTAACCGAAGCTACCACTAACAAAATATTAATTCTTTCATTCAGCACAATCACCCTTCGTCAATTTTGGAGCCGACCGACCCAGTTCGACCCTCATGTTGCGATGGTGGTGACTTGGTCGACGCAGCGGTGACCGACCACTGCGGGCAACCTAATGGCTTTATTTTTAAATGCTTGGCTTAGTAGTTTGATTAGATTGTACATTGTGGTTAAATGGTTGTATATTTTAGTGAAGTAGTAAATTAAATAGTGTATTAATTGTATGTGTTGAATAGTGTTTTTTAGTTGTATTTGTGCTTCAAATAGTTTGTATATTGTGTTTTATAAATTATACTTTTCATCAAATGGGTGTTTTAAATATGATATTAATTACAAATGTTGACCAGTCAATATGTGTAAGTGTTTATACATAAAGGAATTGTACATATAGCTTAAGTAGTTGTATTTGCTTAAAATCTATATATAGGAATCTTAAAAAATTAAAAGAGAGGTGGTCAACCCTCTATTATAAGTAGTATAGATATAGATTTATTACTGTCATTAACCTTTTAATTTTTGAAGACGCTTAGAAATACCGAACGTAATGTGAAGCCACGATCTTGCTCGAATGGTGAACAAGATAACGTGTTATGCTTTAACTTACTTAAATTAGCCAAATCTGGGTAAAGTCATCCAAAAAGGTATCATCCATCACTACTCTCTTACTATTACTAATGTTGAACAAGATAACTTATGCGTTAACTTACTTAAATTAGGACAATTTGTGATAAAAAGTGTAGGATAACCTTTACCGAATTTGATAGGGAGATCACTAAAGATAGAGTATGATGAGATGTAATTTTGTACACTTTTTAAGGGTTATGTAACCCTACAATTAGTACAATTTGGATAAGATATTTCCTTGAGTTTTAGGTACCTGAGAATGCAAATTCTCGATATGTGCGCATTTTAGGCTCGATTGAATGAAGAACACAAGAAGAAGACAAAATTCATGCTAGTGCCCAACATCTATGATGTGATCAGCAAATGTGCCCAAAAAGGGCAACGTTGAAGAAGTTAGTGACGAATTAGTGGGTTGAGACGCCGTGTGAGACAGTGTCACAAGATTCAAGTGACAATGTCACAATGAAGATCCGACGACGTCACACTTAAGTTGGTGGAAAATAACCTTAAGATCGATGGCGAGGTAACATCGATACAATGACAACGTGACGCTGTCACAACCTTTTTCTATACATATTTTCGCACTATATTAATTAAGGCCACCCACAATGGGGTGACATGGCTTGGTTCAATAGAAATGACTACATGATAACTCATCATTCAATACCATTATGGTATCGGTGTGTGTAAATTGGGTTTCTCTTTGCTTGCACTTCAATTATACGAATATTGTGGGCCCCCTTTTGTTTCATTGATAATATTTAAATAATATATATATATATATATATATATATATATATATATATATATATATATATATATATATATATATATATATATATACACACACACTAAGAAGGTTATATGATAGAAAATGTTAAATTGTGGGCCCTCTTATTAAATCATGTAAAGTTTAATGGATTGTAAGTGTTATATGTGAAAAGTTTAAAAGATGATGTGTAGGTGATGTAGAAGTATATTGAACTAATAAAGATATAATCCATTTGAGATGCCCTAATGATTGTTGAGCTTTTAGGATACAAACCCTAGTCGTTTTTATAAAATTTTAAGCCTTTTTTCTTGAAGAAGACCTCATGTATCGAAGAGATAAGTGTTTCAATTAATCAATCATGTAAAAGAGGGTAGAGTAGTTGAAACATAACGATAATGATCAGGATGTTAGTACGCAAAAGAGGGTAGGGAGCTAGTGTGAAAATACTTTTTATTTATTTATTTTTATTTTATTTTTTATTTTTTTGCGCAAAAGGGTAAATTATATTATCTTCTAAAACAAATTACAGTACAATTCTCATAACTGGACTAGACATGCCTATCCAGAAAATACAAACAAAACATCAATACACCTTACTAAAATGATCACAATTAAGGGTTTTTCTTCTTACATACAATATCCCACCTCTGCTCCAATCTACTCACAACAGTACTACACTTAAATGTGAGTCCCATGATCTTTGCTTTCACTATATCCACCATTTCAGCATATAACACCTCACTACTTTTAACTTCATCTCTAAAAATTCTCCTGTTTCTTTCTTGCCATATGCAGTATACACAGGCTGCAAGCACCATTCTATTCACAATGCTGCCAACAAAGTTCCCATTTCTTTCTCTAGAAAGGCTTTGCACAATATTACTCAACTTGTCTTGACAGTTTGTGATCTCTGCAAATGTTTTAGCCTTATTCCACACATCCTTAGAAAATGTACATTGAAAAAACAAGTGTTCCAAATCTTCTGAATTATTACATCACAAAGGGCATCTATTGATTGTGAAAATTCCCCACTTACTCAATCTGTCCTGAGTACATAGCCTGTTTTGAATGGCTAGCCACAAGTTAAACGTGTGTTTAAGAATGCACTGTTTATACCATAACAGCTTCGCCCATTCAACAGTTGGACCATTCTCACACATGTCACTACAAGCAGTCTTCACACAGAACTCTTCTTCTTGCCCTTTTGTATCTCTCCAAATAATTCTATCATTATTTGTTGAAACTAATACAGGGCAAACAATGCTAGTAATATTAGGAAATAGCACATACCATTCAGTAGGCCAAGTCCACCTTCCATCTCTAATCATATCAGCCACTTTCATGTCATCTTGCAACCTTGCATCATATAAATTTCTATGAGAGATATATTGCTTTAAAGGTCCAATATTACTCCAATTATCATGCCACATAGAAGCATTTCTCCCATTCCCAATCTTGTAAATCACTCTTTCCCTTATCTTGTCCCTAACTCCAAGCAGACCCCTCCATCCCCAACTATCATTCTTGTCAGCAGTCCCAAATGCTCTTTCCTTTTAACTTCACAGAAATAATCATAAAAACGTATTTGAGATGAAGCGAATTGAATTAAATGTATCTATGTTTATTTAGATGCATCTCAATTAGTATTCAAATTGGTTTTGAAGTTAAAACTATGCAAAGTGGTGCTAACACATTTGACGTGTATACCACATAAAATATATAAGATTCGCCTAACTTAATAAAATGCATATAATATATGTATATGCATCTTATTTTGAACTAGAAAACATATTATGATGCATTTAAAAGATCAGATATGCATTTAAATCAAATTGATGCATCTCAAATGTTTGATTATAATTATTTCTTCATATTATTAGTTATTTACTTTTTAAGTTTTTTTCTCATTTGATTTTAAGTCACGTAAAAGAAGCATAATTGACTTGGATGGAACAGGCCATGTCACGTCTCAAAGTTCCATACCATTAGTAAGATCACATGGCAACATATGCTCCTTTGACGGAATAAAACCAGTAAACATGAAATCCAAGATATTAAGATTCTATTCATTCCCAATTCCTTCATATATAACAATTTATAAATGATCGAAGAATTCTAGCATATGCAAAATATTTTAGGCCTTAAGAAAGATTTACAAAGATTCTATATATCCAAAGAAACCCTTTTTTTAAGTATATTTATAATTGAATGAAGGCATGAGAAATGTGGATTGTCGTCATCGATCACAACATAGTGTTCTTGATTTTGTAGGTTGATGACGTATAGTCTGGTGTCGGGTCATGAACCCGACCACAGCCCAATACTTACAAGCCCAGCACGGCTTGGGCCAATATCAATAAAGGTTTGGGCTCACGAAAGCCCAAGCCCAAATCTATTTACGGAATGGATATAGATATCTTCTAAAATATGAAGATAATCATCCCCAACCGACTTAGGCGGGATACGCCGAAGGTTGGAGGCTCCTCAACAGTCTTCTACTTAAATGGAAGAATGCTGCGAACGCGGCCGGTAGGAGTCTTAGACTGAGTATCAGACCTAGACTTCCCGAAAGTGAACCCCTTATGAAAGAGGGGTCAGATAGTGCATGAGATGCCGATGGGTCAGACCGCATCTGTGACCATGCGGCAAGAAGAGATAGTGATAGTGAGTTTGCAACGCTCACTCTACAGAGTAGTGGGAGTTAAGAGGAGGGCTAAGACAACTTATGACCCCCAAATACGGGTGAAGGAGACGCGAAAAGGAAGACCACCGCGCCACCCCTTCATAGTATGAGGCTCAGCTTTAACTCAGCCCGAAAGTCCAAGGCGGGACTAGATAAGAAGAGAAGGAGAACGTACTCCCGTCGGTTACGAAGCATCAAAACCCTATGCTTTCGAAGACCACGATTAAGACCACGCTGAGGGAGCTCTCACTCACGCAAACAAAGATGACGACGTAAGAATAGGGCTGGACCACGGAGACCATGGAAACAGTCCAGTCAAAGATCGTGGCTAACCTTCCCTCATCATTTCTGCCCAACAAGGGCTCACGCGTCACCCAGATGAGGTGAGCACCACCAACATCACTAAACCCAATGAGGGCTCACGCCAAGATGGTCTCCCTTCTAGTTCAGAACTGGACTGGGGAATAAAAATCGTCGCGACCAACAGGGTCTTCAGACGAATCCCCAATTAGGTGAGACGCTAAAGAAGGGGTATTCTAGACTGACGCTAGCGACTAACGGCACAAAACAGTAAGATCACAGCTAAGAATCACATCCCAGGGTGCCTACCGCGGTGAACAACTATGTTTTCAACCTGCAAGGACTAAACCTCGAGGCCAAGAGCATGGTTAACTCTTAACGACGAACTCTGGACGCGTGATTCTCTGTTCTTTGTGGCAATCCGAATGGCACCCTAACAGAGGGTGCTAATAGGAGGCCGCACTCTCATTCATTAGCCAAATCCCAAATTCCTCAAATCCCAATACTCTAGCAGGGAAGTTGCTCCCCATAGTAAGGGAAATATATACGTGCCCTAGGAACAACCAAGGCACAAGGGGTTGGAAGCCGCATAGGGCGGATTCAGCCAACCCCTACTAATAGAAGTATAAAATCTTCTATAGATATAGGTAAGGCATTTATCTAAACCCGAACCCGAAAGCACTCGGGTTTGGAAATAACTATAACCGGGTTCGGCACGACCCGAACATTCATAACCCGACACCAGCCCAAGTACTGGGCTGTGGTCTGATATGCAGTAGTTGGATGTTTTAGTTCTTGTGATACAACACTAGCTACTGCTGTTAGGTGTAAAGAGTACGGAAGTAAGTTAATATTTATATGAATTTTTTTCCCAAAGAAACCTATATATCTTAGAAACATTTAGAAAGAATTCCGGATTTTATAAAACGTATACGATCTTAAGAAGCTAGTAAATATTTAACAATATATACTTCCTTAACCCTTACTTATCTTAGAATTATAGAACCTAAAGTACAAATGACCAAAATAAGGCAGTTTCCTC
>BPTQ01000005.1:101728995-101814800 GCA_019973895.1 Chrysanthemum seticuspe | reverse complement strand
GTTAAAGCGTGCCCTGAAGTCCTAAAGATCTCGGGCTTCATGAATGGGATTAACAACCCAGAACTCATCAAGAGATTGAACGACAAGATCCCTGAAACCTTCGATGAACTCATGAAGCGCTCTCGGTCTTTTGTCCAGGGAGAAGCCGCCGCGGCGGATAGCAAGAAGAACCATTCCAGTTACCGGTCACAGGAACAACCTGGGAGACAATCCAATGACCGAGGTAATAACCGTAATCGGAGCTATCGCAGCCAGAGGAGCGGCAGAGACAGGGATAATGACAGGTATACTCCCCTGATCAAAACCCCAAAGGAAATACTCGCAGCAGAAGGAGCGAATTTCCCAAGACCGCCGCAGATGCGCACACCAGAAGATAAACGCACTGGGAATGGATACTGTGACTACCATGCACAAAAGGGTCACACCACTAACGAGTGTGTCCAGCTGCGCCAACTCATCGACAAGATGGTCAAAGGGGGTAGGCTAGACCACTTAGTTAAAAACATTAAAGAGGGAAGAGATAAGCAAAAGAATGAAAGCAAGAAGGAGACACCCAAGGATAAGGCCGACACAATCTATATGATACAGACGTGGCAGCGAACCACCAGACAGAAGGTCAGCCAAGAGTTTTCCCGAAGAAGTGAAATCTCTTTCCCTACTTTGACTGCGGACAACGCAGCATCAGAGCCCCTCACCATTGAAATTAGTGCGGGTGGTCACGACATACACCGCATGTACATCGATGGTGGGGCATCGGCAAATATTATGTATGAGCATTGCTTTAAAAGACTACGACCTGAAATACGTAGTCAGTTAAATCTGGTCAACACCGCACTCACCGGTTTCACAGGTGAGAAGATATGGCCTATGGGCCAACTGCGATTGCTAGTCAGTGTTGGCAACATAGAGCACTCTACGGCAACCTGGATGGATTTCATGGTGATCAAATCCCCTTCATCATATAATGGCATTATTGGGAGACCCGGGATATCAGCCATGCGCGCGGTGCCGTCAACAGCGCACGGGATGCTTAAATTCCCAGTTGAAGGGGGCATTGTAACTCTTTACAATGCCACAGTCCCAAACAGAGAATGTAACACGGTTACATGTGAAAGGGAACCAATCCCGAAGCAGTGCGCGGCCAAAATCCCCAACCTTAAGGTTGCAATTCACCCAGAATATCCAGACCAGGAGATAACCATCGGAGGGTCATTGTCGGACAACGGCAAAGCGGCTGTATGCGCGCTCCTACAAAAGAACGTGGATATTTTCGCATGGGAACCCAAACACATGACAGGAGTGCCACGCTCGATCACAGAGCATAAACTTAGAATCCGACAAGGATACTTACCGGTACGCCAGAAGAAGCGTGGCCAAGCTCCAGACAGGGCGCAGGCAATTCTGGCAGAGGTACAGAAATTAGTTAAAGCGGGAATTATGCGGGAAGTCTATTACCACGACTGGCTTTCTAATCCTGTGATGGTCAAAAAAAGCGACGGTAGCTGGCGAATGTGTGTCGACTTCACGGACCTTAATAAAGCATGCCCACAGGACTGCTATCCATTACCAGAGATAGATTGGAAAATAGAGTCCTTGTGTGGATACCCGTTGAAGTGTTTCCTCGACGCGTACAAGGGATATCACCAGATACAAATGGCTCAAGAAGACGAAGAAAAGACAGCGTTCCACACAAGCCAAGGCGTTTACTGTTACACAAAAATGCCGTTTGGCTTGAAGAATGCAGGCGCCACCTATCAGCGGTTGGTAGACACTGCCTTTGAAAAACAGGTGGGCCGCAACCTGAAAGTCTATGTGGATGACCTGGTCATTAAAAGCCATACTGAAAAGGAACTGGTGCGCGACATAGAAGAAACATTCAAAACTCTACGAGAGATTAACATGAAGCTAAACCCTAAGAAATGCACCTTCGGCGCTGCTGAGGGCATGTTCTTAGGGTACCTGATAGAACCTGATGGCATAAAACCTTGTCCAGAAAAGACGAAGGCGGTCATAGAACTTCCCTCACCACGCACGCTGAAGGAAGTCCAATCCCTCAATGGAAAACTGGCTGGCCTCAACAGGTTCCTGTCTAAATCAGCAGAAAAGTCATTGCCTCTTTTCAAAACGCTCAAGAAGTGTATCAAAAAGGGTGACTTTCGGTGGACCGCGGAGGCGGAAGAAGCTTTCACCACACTTAAACAGCATCTAGCAACACTCCCAACACTTGTGGCACCCCGACCAGGGGAAGAGCTGATCATGTACTTATCAGCAACTCATGGAGCAGTCAGCGCAGTACTACTAACAGATAGGGACTCGGTACAAACCCCTATCTATTTTGTCAGCAAAGCGCTCAAGAAAACTGAGATGAACTATAGTGCCATGGAAAAGTTGGTCTTGGCATTAGTGTTTGCCGCCAAGCGACTGCGCCGGTACTTCCAAGCGCACCCGATAGCGGTAATCACAGATCAAGCCATCAAGCAGATCATCTCCAAACCCGATGCATCAGGACGACTCCAGAAGTGGAGTGTGTTGCTAGGCGAACATAACATCTCTTACAGACCACGTACCGCGATAAAAGGACAAGTTCTGGCAGACTTTATCATCGAGAAGCCGGATGCCGACGAGGTACCTACACCACTCGAGAAAGAGCTACATGATCCATGGATCTTGTTTACAGACGGGTCCTCATGCGTGGACGGTTCAGGAGCTGGCCTTATTCTCACAAACCCAGAGGGAATGGAATTCACCTACGCACTGCGTTTTGAATTTACCTCGACAAACAATGAGGCAGAATATGAAGCCCTGATCGCTGGACTACGCATTGCAGCTCGAATGGGTGTACGTAACCTAGAAGCAAATGTGGACTCCCGACTAGTGGCCAACCATGTGTTGGGTGAATACGTGGCCAAAGAAGAAAATATGATTCAGTATCTTGAGAAGACTAAGACACTGATCAAAGGCTTTGACAGATTTACTATCAAGCAAGTCCCTAGAGGAGAAAACCGCAAAGCAGATGCACTGAGCAAGATCGCCTCGACAAGCTTCGCACACTTATCAAAGCAAGTGCTGGTGGAAACACTGAAAAGCAAGTCAATTTCGGAGATGGAAGTCTCCGCAGTCATAGAGGAGGAGGGTCCTACATGGATGACACCAATTGCAGAATTCTTAAGCAAAGGGACGCTACCCCAAGAACAGACAGAAGCTCGCAGAATACGGCGCACAGCGCAGAGATTCGAATTGCGCGACAACATACTGTATCGACGTTCTTTCCTCCAACCATGGCTTCGCTGCGTCGGCCCCGTACAAGCAAATTATGTGCTGCGAGAAATCCATGAGGGTTCGTGTAGCATGCACGCAGGACCACGGTCTGTCGTAGCACGCGCCATGCGATCGGGATACTACTGGCCAACCATGCATAAAGATGCGCGGGATTTGATAAGGAAGTGCAATGATTGCCAAGTCCACAGACCCGTACCGCGCAAACCACAGCATGAGTTAACACCAATCACGGCGCCGTGGCCATTCTACAAATGGGGCATTGATATCGCCGGTCCTTTTCCAATAGCAGCAGGCGGTCTCAAGTTTCTCATAGTAGCCATAGACTACTTCACCAAGTGGATCGAGGCAAAAGCAGTGGCGACAATTACTGGCAACCAGGTGAAACGCTTTGTCTGGGACAACATAGTATGCCGCTTCGGATTACCTGGAGAAATCATCTCGGATAACGGGAAACAATTCTGTGACAACCCCTTCAAAGATTGGTGCGAGAAGTTAAACATCACCCAACACTTTGCGTCGGTTACACACCCACAAACCAATGGTTTAGTCGAACGCGCAAATCGAAGTCTGGGTGAAGGAATCAAAGCACGTTTGGACAAGCACAAGGGAAGGTGGGTTGAAGAACTCTCACATGTACTATGGGCGCACCGCACCTCAGTTAAAACCAGCACGGGGGATACCCCCTTCTCTCTAGTATACGGGACAGAAGCCGTTATTCCAACTGAGATCGGCATGCCAACTATCCGCACTGCGGAGATTAATGTGACCACAAACGACGACGAAAGACGTGTCGACTTGGACCTACTGGAAGAAAGACGCGAACGCGCGGCCATACGGGAGGCAAGGTCGAAGTCAAAAATGAAAGGATACTATGATGCCAAGGTACGCAGTGTTTCATTCAGACCAGGTGACTTTGTCTACCGCGCCAATGAGGCAAGCCGCGCTGAAGATACAGGTAAGCTCGGACCAAAGTGGGAAGGACCTTATGAGGTTACTGAAGCAACGGGCACAGGCGCGTACCGGCTACGAGGTTTGGATGGTCGTGACCTACCGCGCACATGGAATATCAGCAACCTCAAGAGGTGCTACCTATAAGAATAGCTACGGCATAGCGCGCAGACGCTCCGCACTATCAGTGCTCAATAAACATTCATGTACTCAGTTTTCATTTTTCTTATTTACTGTTCTCTTTGTTATTCCTTGATAAACTTGCAAGTATTAATAAAAACGTCGCGGTTTCTAGCTAACTCCGCGACACATTTTAAATTGTTATATACTGTATGTCTTAACAATTTTTATTTTTGCCCACGATGGCGTGCATGCACTACAAATAAACCCACGATGGTAAAAGGATAAGTTGACCTACTAACTAACTTGTTGAGTAAGAGGGTTGCAAACCCATCAACACCGGATCACGCATCCCTGTTAAACACCTTGTTCTCAAGACGTTGGAATAAGATATGTGCGCATCCCACGATGGTTGCGCAGTAAAGCACACGTGCGCGTTTAACAGCTTAGGAACCAAAACACTTGCTTCCATAATGTGATATTTACAGCACGACTGGATATCATACCATACACGATTATGACAAAGTACTTAGAATTATTTCTTAAAGTATAATACGATTTTTTCATACATGATTATGGATTTCCTATAGCCGCACCGATACACATGTTTGTTTCTTCGGCAACAAATACATCTTTTACATAAAGATAAACAGATATGTATGCATTACGAATTTCACAGCAAAACAAAAGATACTTTTATTGATAACTACGAGTTATTACAAACGATATCAAACATATCCGCTACAAGCTATTACAACGCCTAAGTGACGAAGTGCCAACATGACTTGTCGCTTCTTTAACTTCGCTGATGCTCTTCAACACATCTGAATCATTAGGCGACACGGTGGCCACACTGACTGGCACTCCATCAGACCTCGGCAAGTGAGCCGCACCAAGTCCACACAGGACGGCCTTACCTGCAATACCTTTTTTCTTGGCAAGACGGGTGGCATGCGCTTCCAAGACCTCCTTCAGAGGTACCTCTCTCTCCAATGCAAAGGGATTCTGACTATCCCTAGGACGCGCAAAGACGGGTACTTGGAGCTGCGACTCTTGGGGTTTCAAAAAATAATCCGGCTGTGTGTCAGCATCCTCAGCACGATGACGTGCCAATGACAACCCGGCCATAATAACACTTATCGGATAATCTTGGTCGCGCTCAAGCTCTGAAATCATCGGGAACTCTAGGTCTTTCATTTTTTGCATGGCAGCGACCAAATGATCATAGGATTCAGCATTATAACCCGGTACCTTATCAACAGGTGCTTTCAACAGTTTTGCTTCATGGAGTTGTTCCACTAGCGCACTGCACAACCTCCCCAAATGCATTTACTACCTCTGTTGACTCTAGGGTACTAAGCGCAGCCAATCGGAGACCGTGGCCTATAAGCCACCTGCGCTCCGCTATCACTGACATAAGCTGCGGATACAATTCTTCATCGTACTCGATGCTCAGCTTACGCAGCTTTGCCTCCTGTACCTCTAAGGACCAGCTCACCGTATTCCCAAGCTCCCCTAACTGCGCAAACAGACTTTCTTTACCCTGTTCCAGATGTTTTAGTGCCCAGCAGCACGCAGCCTTATACCTGGCAGCATCGGCACGCTCTTGATTCATTTGGCACATTAGCGCCATTTTCTCCTCGGCCTGTTTTTGGGCGTGGGTGCTCAGGACCTTGGCCTCTGCATGGGCGCTATCTAGTTGCGCCCGGGTACTGGCAAGCTGCGCCTCCAGCAAAGAAATTGTTTGGTCTTTTTGGGACTCTTGGTCGTCTGCATCAGATACTCGGTCTTTCAGCCTCACAATTAACGAAGCCTGCTGGGCGGAGACCTGAACCAATTCTTCAACTAATTGATCCAGAGGCACATCTGCATCAGCTTGGTTTTCCTTATCCTGGCTCTGCGGCTCAGAATGCGCTGAGCGGGTCGGACTAGCCTTAGGAGGAGACTCTATAACCTGCTCCGTCCTGCGAATGATCACCAGCGCAATGTTAGAATCACAAATAGCACATTCACCAACTAAACAGGAGGTTATACATGTATGGTTTTACTTACTTTGGCTCCGCATCATCGGCAGATGGATGCGACGACGCTTCGTCAGTGGAGGACAACTCCACAGTTTGAATCACGGGTCGCTTCTTCCTTGACGGGCCCGCACCATGATCTCGTCGGG
Organism: Chrysanthemum seticuspe; assembly: GCA_019973895.1. Lineage (NCBI taxonomy): Eukaryota > Viridiplantae > Streptophyta > Magnoliopsida > Asterales > Asteraceae > Chrysanthemum > Chrysanthemum seticuspe. The sequence goes on along the minus strand of BPTQ01000005.1, from coordinate 101,808,283 downwards.
TCCTTTTGCGATTCAGCGTAACTTCCTCTTCCTCTTCCTCTTCAGGATGAGCTACAGCTACGATCGATGACTGCGCCACTACCGGAGTCACCTCAGGATTGGGACGACTTTGCAAAGGCGTAGCCTCTACCGCAACGGAGGAACTGGTCCCTGTATCCCCTGCGGCCAGTTCCATGACACGCCCTTCCGTTGCAGCTAAGATAGGCTCCTCGTCATCCCTCAACGGTCTTACTCCTGTCTTTACGGCTACGGGCTTCGCTAGCTGTACAACGGTGAATAGATCCATCTCTGCGCAAGACAAAACACATATACAAACAGTTATATAATGCGCAAACAAGACGGAGGATTATTCTTACATTAGTTACACGCAGAGGTACGGAGGAATAAGTACCCACCCTGGCCATTGGCGTCTAAAAAGATTGGGATCTCATCTTCGGGACCGAAATAATTACGGCTGATCCCCATGTGCACCAAAAATCCCTCAGGGTACGCACTAATGGGGATGCGGTTAGCATTTATCAGTTCCGCATCCTCGACATTATACGACCCAGGCAAGGGGCACTCATCCCTCTGTAGTGTTCCTCGTGTATAGAACTCATAATTCCACGGGAAACATGTATCATCTACCCAGAAGAAATACTCCCTCCAATTCCTAAGGGCGTCTAATTTATCTGTATAGCACTGCAGTCTACCGGCGCGTTTCGAAAAAGTTACCCACCCATGCGCCCACGTAGTGTGGTAAAATGCGCGGAATAAGTTGATGGTGGGATTAATCCCCAACAAACGGCAATTTACTTCGAAATTAGTAATTTTGGCCGCGCCGATGCAGTGTAACTGCGATATGTGTAGTGTATAATAATTTAACACATCGCATAGGAAGCGTGACAGGGGCACACGTTGATTCGCAAATTCGAATAACCGTGTGTAAACACCCACTTTCCCTTCGGGGAAATCTGCAATCGTGGCACGCGCATCCGGAACCACTGGATGCACGTCCCGGGGTATAAAGTAATCTGAGGTAAATTCCATCAGATCGATTAAATTAAGGTCGGAGGTGAAGTCAGACAACTGTTTAACCATGGTGATATACTTTTATGTTATCACGCACGCGCGGTTACCTTGGTGGTTGGTTACTTTTGGGATAATGACTCTTAATTTGCTTTAGAAAGGGTGAAAGATGTTTTTACTGTGAGGAATCCAGTGAAAATGAATCCCCAAGTTATATACTTCTCCTTTTCCACACGATTGGCGACACGTGGATCCCACTAAGCTTCATTGTGTGGACGAGATGACTTGATGTGACAGCGGGGCAGTAACTTTCCCCCGATTAACGAGGCCTCGACTATTCACATGGATGTCTCGATACATTATACCTACGGGTAGGTATATGGCTTCTTGGATACGTTTCGTATATTATTTGTTTTTTGGGACTACGGTCATTAGTCTAGCATCCGCAGTTACGCACTGCGCATACTAGACTGGGGGGACATGATGACGTATAGTCTGGTGTCGGGTCATGAACCCGACCACAGCCCAATACTTACAAGCCCAGCACGGCTTGGGCCAATATCAATAAAGGTTTGGGCTCACGAAAGCCCAAGCCCAAATCTATTTACGGAATGGATATAGATATCTTCTAAAATATGAAGATAATCATCCCCAACCGACTTAGGCGGGATACGCCGAAGGTTGGGGAACACGGAACCAACAAGGATCCCGTGCATATATAAAGGGAATGATACCCCTCGTTGAAGGGACGATCTCATAACCCTAAACTCCTTAAACCCTAAACCGATTACTTACTCTCACGCCGGAGGATAATCGTGGGAGACAATCCCACGGTAAGCCTAACGGTGTTTCTTGTCTCTTAGTGCGCAGGTCTCAAGCAGCAATTCTCAATTGGTACGAGAACCGGAGCTCCAAATCAGGAACGTCCAACTTTTGTATCAACATAGGTAGTAACATGGGTACTTTGAATAAGATGTTGTAACTGTTGGTTTAATGGACAAAATATTAATAGATGTGTGTTAGAATCGAACTTGAGACTACGGGATTGCACACTTTGCGTATGAGAATTAAAGTTAATAATTAAATTTAAAATGTTGTATTTATTTATTATTTACACGATATATATAATGGACGTTAAGTAATTAATTGTAGTGGACTAACGATCGTTAAATGTTAAAGGAAGAACTAAATATGAAATTAGATTCAAGTAGGTTCTAGAAACCCTATGGGTTTCCATAACCGATTGGATGGGGGTTTCCATAAACAAATTCAACCCTAACTTGGACTCTAAGTTTCTTTGGGTATATATACAAGGTCTAGGGTCTTTGTAAATTATCTCTTGTACACAATACTTAAACCTTAAAATCGGTTTCTTGGTTTCTTTTACTCCAACCGATCGGATCCTACACCATAGGGTCGATTATTTTTGTTTTTTATAAACAAATTGTTTTGTGTTAATTAAAATAGCATTTACTTTAATTCGTTAATAGTACATGTGTACAAGAACGTGGTACAATCACACTATTGATTGTATCTTGGATTGAATTACAAAACGGTAAGGGGTAATTCTTATAATCCTTTAAACCCTAATTAGGGTTCATCTCAATGCTAGTTTTGTGGAATTGATTCTTGTTCGGCTAGAATAAAAAATGTATGAATACTTTATGTTTATGTTAGTTAATTACTCATTATTCGCTCCTATACGCTTCCGCATGTTTCTTTGATGTTTTATGTGTTTTATATATGATTGTCATGTTATATAATTCCAACAGTGGCATTACGAGCTTGGTTAAATGAGTAATTAATTACTAAACACGTAAAAAATGAATATTGTATATTTTTTGATATGATTATTCTAGTGTTTTGGTTATGATTATGTAAACCCTAATTTTAGGGATTAGGGCTGTTGCCCTAATTTGTTTTTAATTTTTTTTTATGCATCGACCAAATTTTATTTTTGGGTTGAAACCCTAATTTTTTTTAGTCGATTGATTTAAAAATTGTTTTAAGGGTTTATTATAATTGTTATGTTATCAATATAGAAACCTAGAATTAATATATTTGTTACGTGATAAATTCATGAATAAAGTGTTATGTGACATGGAATTGTATGCGATCTTGTGATAACGTGAATAAATTGTTATGTTAAATCCATGAAAACGTACATGTTTGGCACGGATTATTGTCGATATATATTTAATTGTTAAGATTGGTTATGCTAAAATTAATTGTTAAGTCTTATACACATGTTTATTGTTTTGATAAATCTTGAATTGGGGAATACCTCAATAATATTAATGAATCAATTATGTGCAATTTGGTATATTTAAATTATGGCTTACACAATCGATTCGTCGATGTATGTGGCTCACTTTCGATTCGTCGATGTATTAACCTAGATATTGATTATTAATAGGCTTTATCAAATAAGTTGCATGTGGCTACTTGTTTACATGTATCAATTGTTAGTTATGTGCGCATTGTTCTAAGTTATTTATTTTTTATTGTTTACTAGTTTGTTTATTATGTGCGACAAGTTTTAAGCAAAGGGTAATTTTGAATAGAAAAATAAATCGGACTAAACAATGGTGAAATTTGATTTGTTATTGAAGAGTTAAATTTTGGTACAAATAGTGAGAACGGCTCACTCAATTTGACGGACTGTGTGGGGGTATAAGGAGGGGAGCGCATTAAATTGTGACCGTTTAGAAGGAGGTTATTGCTTCAGCGCTGACCGAATTCTCCGCTTCCTTGCGAGTAAAATTGGAGTTACCAAGTAGGTTATGCGTACAAAATCATCTTAAGGGCGAATTAGCTTTAATTCCATGTGCCACTTTTGTGGTAATTATCCGAAACACTAAGTCTTTAGACTTATGCAAAAGTACGGTATAATGGACGATAATTAAAGGTAAATTCCTTGATTGGCGAAACCAATACCTCAATCAAAACTTTGATAATTTGATCTTTATGAATTAGTTAATAAAAAGTTTTTATTAAATTTTATGCCACAAGATGAATGCATGGCATCTTTTTACATATTTGATTTGACACCATAAACTCAAAACTAGTACCCTTTATAAATTAAGTTTGTGCAATCTAGTTAAAGGAACACTTGAAGTTGCAATTTACGTCATGTCAGAACTTGGCGAGATTGTGATGGAAAGGTAAATCTTTATGTAAAGTCAGACCTTACATGAACATATTTGCGGTTCTTTAAGTTAGACGACTTAAATTGAGTGTAAGTGAGACCTGGACTCAAGGCACAAGATGAGATAAAACGTGTTTACATTTGCAATAGCGTTGGAAAATGTAAATCCCATAATGTTCTAGGAATTGGAAAATGTTTGTCAATTATTGTTCGACATATTACCCTATTATATGCTTTCGTTACTAGCAGATCAACTGATGTAATGGAACTATGATAATTTGGATCCTAGTTTTTGAGAAAATTCTATGGTTATATGAATATTACCTTGGGTATTTTATTTTCTTGAAAAGTTTAATTATCGAAAAAACTAAAATTGAATTTTGCTAATTCTTTAAATGTATTAATGCAACATTAAACCGTAAACGTAGGTTATTCCTGTATTGGTAAATTGATCAACACCTGTAAGGGTTTTGGTAGAGTCAACTTTGCTAAAAGAATAAACCTAGTCCTCTTTTCATAAGAAAGAGTGAGATTCAATCCTATTCCTTTTCATGAATGAAGAAAGGTATGATAGGACAATTAGAATTGTCTAAATTCTAAATACATAACTCGTAAGCAAATTTTAATAGTTAAGAAAATTGCATATTTTCTTAGTTATTAAATTAGAAGCTAGACTAATTACTGTATAATTGGTAAAAGACAAAGTAGCATATTTTATCTAGTTGTTGTGCTTTGACCATTTAAAAGTACTACTTACAATTGTTGGAATAGTATAACTATTAAGAAAGAAATTGCATGCCCAATTTTTCAAGTTAATAGCATTGATGGATAATTCATCATTTGCATAGTATAATACACTCTTTTAGTACATAAGTAATTGTTATGTTCAAAAAAGTGTAGGGAAGTAAATAGAATACTATTTTCTTTCACTGGTTAATGAAACACTTACAATGTTGTCAAATCCAGTGGGAGTATTGTGTTCATATTACTGAATAAGGAATTAATGTAATGATCTCTAATTCAGTGGGAGTTACCAGCTTTGTCATCTTGGTAGTAACCCAGATTATCTCTAGAATGTCTTAAGATAATTACTTTCGACTTGTAGACACTTATGTTTTCAAGGATAGTCATGTACGTTTCTTTATTAGACAATGAAGTGGTTCTACATCTAATAGTTATGCTAATATCAATGACACAATCATATTAGTCACATAAACAAACATATGTCGTGCTGTTTATCTGCTACATGATGTTGTTTCATGCACAAGTGGGAGAAATCTATATTGTGTGCAAGGTACAACATATATATGTATATGATTTAACGGATTCTCTTGACTGCAAGGTAAGAAACTAACGTTCTAATATAACTTGTACATATCTAATTCAAGAAACACTTGGTGTTGAAATTTACGTCATGTGAGAACTTGGCGAGATTGCAACAACAAAGTAAATCTTTATGTGAAGTCAGACCTTGCATGGACATATTTGCAGTTTCTAAATTAGACAAGTAATTAGAACATGTGTAAAAATGATATATAAGACTACTTCAAATTAAATATTTATGTATTATTAGAATGAAATAAATAAATAAAGTTATCTAATCCTACTTCAATTTGTTTATTTATGTATTTTGGAATGACATAAATGAAAAATAATATAGTCCTACATTATTGTGAAGTAAATAAATTAACTTGAAATTACTATTGAAATCAAGTGTTGTGCTCATAATTACTTTAGTTAAACATGTTTATGATTCATTGTAAAGACATAAACATAAAGTCTTTTGAGACTTATAATAAATAAGACGTTAACTTGTTATGTTTTTTAATTAAGACATATACAATGATTTATAACGTATAATGGGATTATAACATTTTATGTTTTCTTGATGAGACATGGATATGAAGTGACTTGGTTAAAGAGTACTTGTGTTATAAAGCATGCAATTGGCTTGAAAAGTCTATTATACCATTAAGTTGACTTAGTTGGTAAATAGGTAAGCCAAAAGAAATATGTTTATCTTATATATATTGTTAGATTGTCTTACAATATTAATTCAAATAAATACCACAAGTTGATGGTATATTTAGTTAGGAGAATCAAACTCTATTTGATTTATTTGATTCAAGATAACCATAACTTCTTTCTTAAAAAGTAACAAGGTTAGAAAATTGAGTATGGATTGAATATACTCAATATGACTCCAACCTACAAGATTAATAAAACATCATTTTATTATGGAATGTGATGAATCATATTAAGTTTTAAAATTGAAGATTCTGAATTTGTTAAACTACTTATGAATAAGTTATTAACAAACTAAAGTTAGGAATTATCAATGTGTATTTGTAATGTCCAAAAAAGAGAACAATATAGTTTTGCTCTAACTGCTAAGTATATTTAGATAGTCTATATATTACAAAAGGCAAGTGGGAGTTTTTTTTATCTAGAAATATAAAATTACAAGATACATAATCTTCTAAAACACACTAGTAAATATCATGATGAGGTTAGACATGTAAATGATAGACCTCAAGATGATGGAATTTTCATTCATAGATCTGCAAGGATATTTCAGATATTTGATTTATATGCTGAGAAGAACATGAGTTGAAGGATTATAGTAAACCTGATAATCATTATGATGGATTACCAAATGTTGAATTGGGTAAATTACTCGTACTATGAATGTTAAAGATGTTGTCCATAAAGATAGTCAATTTTGGAAAATTGGTTTATCTTAATAGTTAGACAAGAGAATGAAGATGAGTTTCTTCAAAGAGATGGAAAACTGTAGTAGTTTAAATCTCTGTGTAGAAATCATATGGACAAAAAATTGTACACATATTTAATGCATGTTTTATGACAAGATCATTAATCATACTTAAGCAATTAATTGTGATTGAATATTTTTTTCCTACACACATTAAATATATAAAGATGATAATTGTCATACTTGGTTTCATTAATACGAAATATGACAATGGAATATCAAAACTCTTTCTTGAGAAATTACTTGAGCGAGGACGGTAAGTAATCGAAAGGTTTTTTGAATTCATATAATCTTTGGAAGTGTACGAAGTGCAATCATTCATGAATGGAAAAATGCATGCATCTATGAAATTATTCTTATGTTTAATTATTAAATCATAGTTTCGATTTATAATTGAAATAAGATAAATTTTAAGTATTCCTAAAAGCTAGTGGGAGTATTATGTTAAGGTTTTAAATCTTATATGTTGTATAACATATATGAAGTAACATTCCTTATAAGTTAAATGTTAAGTCTTAGTTTGGAATAAAACTTCACTTGTAAGATTTAAGAATTAAAACATATAACCTTGGAATATATGTTTATTGTTAATAAACATGTGCAGTAAAATAAATGATTCTAATAAAACATGATATATCATTTGAGAAATGGATAAATATCTTTTGACAAGATAGAACATAAATGAAATCTAAGTTTGACCTGTAGATTCTCCATGTACATCATGTAGTGTATTCAAATTGTTGTATCATTCTTGAATGATAGATGATTTGACAGCATTGATATCTAACTAAAAGTTATTAGATAACTTGTATAATGAATATTCTAATAGAATTACATCCTCAGCCTGAAATTGCTCCTAGATTCTATGGATGAACAATATGTCAATTGTTGTGCAAACTGTCATCAGCTTCAAACTTGAAAGTTTGGAAAGCATCAAACATTACACAATAAGATATTAAAGTTTACGGAGTTTTAATGAGCATATTGTTGTTTGTATACAATGATGCTGGCTTAGTTGAGATGACACTCAATACTAGTCATGGTAGGATTTCATCGTTGTTAATGGCCATGTGAACTAGTTGTGCTACTAAAAGCACAGTTGCATTATACATTAAAAGAATAAGAATACTTTAAACTTAAAAATGTTTGAAAGTTTAATTGTCATAAATTGGCGATAGAGGATGTGTCACACTTTATGAATTATTATGTGGATTGGTGAATGCACACATACAAGGATTTCACTAATTGAATTCTTGAAATAAATATTCTCAAAATTACGATAGATCAAGTTGGTTGATTTATGCCTTGTCAACAAGTATGATTGTCATTACTTGAGGCATAATTCATCAACTGGAATTATCATGCATTGATCTATTTAGTATTTGGATAAAGGATGTTAAACAATTATTGTAATAAATCAATTACTTGGTATGTTTGATTTTATAATATATATTGTATCATATATTTGCATGTTTAATCCGTGAATAAATTTATTCTAAATCGTCCGTTGTCAATTAATGATATGGGAGTATCATTAAACTAAGACAAATCTGAGAGATATGGTAGAATATACTTGAAAGCATATTGATGAGAATACATACCAATTTCAGATTATATTCAATGAATTGAATATAGGACTTATCACAACTACATGATTTTACTTTATGGATATTGTTATTAAGTAAATTATGAATAGTTATCCTCAGACTTGAGATACCAGATAAGTGTCATGAATGTAGTGCACTTCTGTGGAACAACTTAATGCTATACGTAACTGGTAGTCATAAGGGTTGTTTCCTAAAGTGTTGCAAAGTTCATGGGTTATTCTTGTAGTCAAGATAGAATTTGTTCCTTCAAAGTTCGTAGGGTTGACAAGATGTTTGCATGGCCATGCCCAAGATCTCCCATGAATATGTTCAGAAGATTTGGTAATCTTGCTCAATCACTAACAACGAGAAACAGAATAGTTGAATAAATAATGACTTAGATTCATATCTTTATTTAACATGGTATTAGAAACATAAGGATAATAATAATGAGAAATCATTAAAAGATTTTTCAGGAGACCTTACTTGAGTTGTGCTAGAGGCATCAAAGTGTTGCTAGACGCTAACCGATATGATCACACTATTAAGATATGTCCAAGTGGGAGCTGTTGGTTTAATGGACAAAATATTAATAGATGTGTGTTAGGATCGAACTCGAGACCACGGGATTGCACACTTTGCGTATGAGAATTAAAGTTAATAATTAAGTATAAAATGTTGTATTTATTTATTATTTACACGAAATATATAATGGACGTTAAGTAATTAATTGTAGTGGACTAACGATCGTTAAATGTTAAAGGAAGGACTAAATATGAAATTAGATGTCAAGTAGGTTCCAGGGACGGATCCACATAGTAAATGTGGGGGGCAGCCGCCCCCCATGGCTAGCCGAAAAAGTTGATATTTTAGTGTAATTTTTATTTAATTTTAACCATTTTTCGAAAGTGACCCCCACCAAAATCTCAAATTGCCCCCCACTCACATACTAAAATCCAACATTTAACGCTTTAAAGCCTTATAAATCCTTCATGTCTAGGTAAAAATACTCGATTTACCATTATGTTTCTAGTTTTTTTTTTCGCATTTTGTTGCTATTGTAAAAAAAAAAAATTTGCCCCCCACATTCTATTTTTCTGGGTCCGTCACTGGTAGGTTCTAGAAACCCTATGGGTTTCCATAACCGATTGGATGGGGGTTTCCATAAACCAATTCAACCCTAACTTGGACTCTAAGTTTCTTTGGGTATATATACAAGGTCTAGGGTCTTTGTAAATTATCTCTTGTACACAATACTTAAACCTTAAAATCGGTTTCTTGGTTTCTTTTACTCCAACCGATCGGATCCTACACCATAGGGTCGATTACTTTTGTTTTTGATAAACAAATTGTTTTGTGTTAATTAAACTAGCATTTACTTTAATTCGTTAATAGTACCTGTGTACAAGAACGTGGTACAATCACACTATTGATTGTATCTTGGATTGAATTACAAAACGGTAAGGGGTAATTCTTATAATCCTATAAACCCTAATTAGAGTTCATCTCAATTGCTAGTTTTGTGGAATTGATTCTTGTTTGGCTAGAATAAAATAGGTACGCATACTTTATGTTTATGTTAGTTAATTATTCATTATTCGCTCCTATACGTTTCCGCATGTTTCTTTGATGTTTTATGTGTTTTATATATGATTGTCATGTTATATAATTCTAACAGTAACTACTTTGAATTTCACGACGAACAAATATGTCATTTCCCTAAATATGTTTCGGAACGTTGCTTCTGGGCTCAAAGACATTTTGGCATTGGTGTTATGATAGTGATGATACCTCTCTTGCTTCATCCATTGGATTTCAACCATCTTACCTCTCTTGCACTTACTTTGGTCTCTGGATTGGCGTCATTATTTCAATAGCTGCTAATTGGTCCCCTTTATTAGCTGGCTTCCTCAATAGGCTCTCTTAATAGAAAGTCAGACCCCTCTCTTTTGGTGCCCTTATCCTCACAAAAAACATGCTTAGCAGTCTCGGGGTTTATTATTTCCGGAGTTTAGGCTCTTATTTTTGGTCATAAAGTTGCTAGAACGCATTATAAATAATTTATTTTAGGGAGGATCCTCGATTAATTATAAGATTGCTTGGAATAAGTTCGTTGCTCCTTGTGATCTAGGTGGTTCAAATATTGGTTGTTTAAAGATAAGCAACCTAGGCATGCTTCCTAAACAATGATGAATATTTTCAACCAAAAGTTTTCCTAATTTGTGCAAGATTATTCATTATATCCATATGTCTCACATTGCTCTACATAACAAATCCTCCGTAAAAAGAAAATTGGGGCCTTGGTACAAATTGCAATGCTTAACGGAGATTTAAATGAATATCAGATCGATATATAGTCTTTATTCAAGCTTAAGATTGGCAATGGAGAATCCACTAGCTATATGACCCATAAATAGATGGATAAGGAGCCTATGTGCTTTTCATTCTTGGCTTTATCGAATAGAATCAAATAAATTATGTCGTGCGAGTGAAATAATCAACACCCTTGTCTTCCCAGCCTTTGCTCCTAATCTTGTTGCTTCTGTTTGACATTTTTTTAGCTATATCCATGTCCCATCTCGGCCACTATGGGCATGGGTAATTGTGAGACACAACCTTATATGAATCGTGAGTTGTTTGAACGGCCTGGTCTTAACTTTCATTGTGCTTGGATGAAACACCCAAATTTTTATTTTTAGTTTTATAAAACATGTTACAGCCCATACGCCCTTACGCCATGGTCTAGAAGGGTGTATGGTATTGTACTCACAATCTGTAAAAATGTAATTTTAGAGTTATGCCCAAACCCAGAAGGCCTTATGCTCAGAAACTTAAATTCTGTCAAAATGCACTTTTCGAGCAGAAGACCTTATGCCTCCAAAAGGGCGTATGTCGTATCTTTCAAATTTGCCAAAACTAATTTTTTATATTCAACTTTTTTTTTGTTTTGTTTTTGAAAAACCATTTATTTAGACACCAAGCCAACATTCTATAACATGCTAAGATAACATTTAAGCATTTTTTACATATGTACATGACACAAGAAGTTATAAGGTACTAAAAGTTGGGAATACACTACATATATCCAAACACTCATTTTGACCTATACAAAATAACTTTCTAAAAAACATTCAAACATATGAACACTAGTTTCCCCAATATTTTTACTACGACAAAAGCTTTTTAGGAGCATGCTAAATTGATCATCAAGAGAGAGTGTAAAAGATGCTTGTTCAACCTAGTACACGAGCATTACTATTGTTTCCCCAACATACTCCCTCTACTATCTACAAACCTCGTTTATCATTTACCTACAGAAAAAGCTTAAATCATACAACAAGATGGAGTGTTTTAACTCCGTATCAACTCTCAACTCAATCATGGCACGAGCATAACTAGACCTACCCACGACTCCATGCTCATAGTGGTCCTGTAGGAATCAAGCATCAATGGGGTGCCTAGTTTAGTAGCAATAGCACTCAAACCATCTTCTGTGAATGCGGTAATAGGAATATCATGGAGCTTAACCCAAACCGAAATATCACACACATCCTCCTTCATAATATTTGCATCTGGCGTTCATTTTTTCAAAATTAATGGCATGATGCAAATTAACCATAGACCATTTTCAAGCAATGTGTCCATCGCATCTTTCGAATTAAATTTGAAAAATAATACATCATTATAATTCATCATAGATTTAACTAGACCAAACTTACTCCAAGTATTCCTTACATAGTTCTCGACCACCGGGTATGCGACACGTTTTCCCAAAAAGAAACCATGCACAGTGTTCTGAAAACGATCATGAACAATGTTGACCTGGGTAGTTTATGGTATATTTATGGAGTAATATTATTTATTTTCTAACAATTTTGACCTAGGTAGTTTATATGAAGTTATTAAAATTGCGATTTTGCTCGTAGAATTTTTTGATCCCATAATCTTGATCTAGAAAAACTAACTAAATTAATTCCAGTAAAAGTAGTTTATGCATATGATCGGTAGCATGATTGTAAGATCGGTCATATCATCATAAAATCGGCAATAAACTATGTTGAAATATATAATTTGGTCACAAGAGCTTAAAAATCATAATGAGGAAAGATTTAATATTTGCAACCATTTTATCAAACAACGATTTAAATTAGATGCTAGATTGTCTGGAGGGCAATAAATGACACGTCGCCAACTTTGGTTACTTTTTTGTTTGGCACAAGATTTGAAGTTGGTGGAATTTCACCGGGCGGTCTTTTACCCCATTATTGGCAAGGTGTTTCATGGAGTCTCTCTGGTGGCATTTTGGGTATGGAATTAGCGTAATCTGATTTTGCACACAGACCCAACATTAAGATTCTCTCTTCGCCATGATGATATTTTAATTTCTAAGGTGCATATCTTGTCCCAGCTATGGATTTTGAATCGATGCCTCAAGAAAACTTTAAAATTCAAATTGGAGTTGTATGGGTGATTAACCCAGCTTGTTATTTAGATGAGTGAGGTGGTGTTTTTGTTTGGTACAGTTTGTCTATTTTTGCATCTGCTTGGGTATTTTTTTTCTCTTACCTTAATCTTTCCAAAGTTTAAAAAAGAACTTGCACGTTGCACATGAATAAGGCTATGCACAATAGTGATTATGGGCGATCTTTATTTTGCCTGCCACATCAGTTTTCTCTCTCCGGCGATTTACAGACGACTTTTTACCACACCGGTAGCGACCTTCGTCTTTTTCTTTTCTTTCAAACCTTTTTAACAAGAAAATTAAATTTAATGAATAATAAAAACATTACATAATAATTCAAATAACATTAAAACATTACAATAATAACTAAAAACTTGTATACTAATCTAAATTGTAGCGTGCCTTGATTGCATCCTTAATCTCTTGCAGCTTCTGTTGTTTGATTAGGGGCAAAGAAGGGTCGATTACTGAATTATAAAATATGATGTCTTTCTCCCGTTTATTTTGTTTAAAAAATTCAATTTTTCGACATTATATTTCAAGCTTCTCCCTTTTCAACTACGCTGCTTCCTGACGCGCCACTTCTTGGATTTCCAACTCGTGTCTCTTCAACTGGAAATATTCATCTACTTGTGATTTCATCTTCCCTATTTTAACGACTTCAAGGTGAAGAATTTGTCGGCTACCGTTTCAGTAAATGAAGACTTGGATTGATCGAGGGCGGATGATTTCTTCTTATTTTCCTTAGCTTGGTCATGACCCGTTGGTCGCTCTTCCCGAGTCTCTTACTCATACTCGTCCGCTTCTTCGTTCAAATTGAAACCACCATCCGAGGTGGTTTTAGAAGTCTTAGATTTTTTTCGACCCCTTTTGGGCTTCTTAAAAGCAGGCATCTCGACTTCCTTCCAAGCATGATGCTCCCTAAAAATGTTCCAACACTGCTCAAATGTAAAGGAAAGTTGGTGCACCACTTGGTATTCTGCACACGCTTTTTGAAACGCATTGAGGCCATTCTCACCACTTTCGTGATTATGTTCAATATTATTTTATGGCACAAAATGCACCAACTCTAAGGTGAACCATATTTTTCCATTTGATGAGGATCGAGTTGTACCCTCTCTTTGAACCAGTTAGTTTTATAAAGTAACTAATAACCTTATCCCAAAACCCTTTAGCCTTATAGCGTTTCCCATCTGACTATTTTCGAGACATCACACCAAGCTCTGCACAAAGCGATCTCTTCCTTAGTTTTCTATAGTGTCGGTTCCTGATCCTTATTCTTGCAATCATTCTTTTTGGCCTTTGATGCTGGTTTCGAAGGCTTCTTAGCTTTGACAGTGACAACTCTTCGACGAGAGAGTCGTCTTCAGCTGGAGCCGAATCCTGAAATGAACCGTGACCCGAACCTTAGCTCGTGATCCGACCCAGTTCCCACATAAAAATCTAGATTATGGAATAATTGGTCATCAAAATCCATATAAAGATTAATGTGGTTAACCGGAGAATACGGTTGATGATTTGATTGGGAAGACGTCGAAGAATCCATAGTAGGACGATACAATTCATTTTTGTGATTGGGAAAAGGATTGTTTGTTGTTATGATACGGTGGGTTGAATTGACGATTTTGATAAGAAAACATATTTTGATTTTGTGGTTGTTGTGAATGATTTTCAAAATTGGCTGGTCAAAAATTAATGGTTGGTGATACACCAGTTAATAAGAAATTCGGATCTGATGTTAAATACGGAGCAGTTTCTTGCACTTGGGATCTTGGGGTTTTGATTTGGGAGTTTTCTTAGACATGGTGAAATGAGCAAAAAAAAATTGAATTGTAGTTTGAGTGAGATATTTATAGTGTAAAATATAAAGTGTTTAAATTTTAAAATATTTTTTTTAAATGCAGCAACAGTAAACAAATTAAATGGGAAAGTGAGATTTTTGTTTTCATGTGTGTGTTTCTATCGATTGCTCTGACGACCGATTAAATTAAATTAAAAAAAAAAGAAAAAAAGAAAAAAAAAAAGCGACCGTTGGAAGCTCGAATGGAAACAACAAGGATGACCAATATAAATTTCCCTTGCCGTGCATAACCTAAGGTCCTTATTTGCTAGTAGGGTTGAGCAAATCCACTCGAAAACCGATCCGAACCGACATACCGGCCGAATCAAACTGAACCAACCTTTTCCGGTTCGGTTTCGGTTTTGTATGTTGATTTTTGTCGGTTTCGGTTCGATTCGGTTTTTGCCGGTTTTTTCGGTTCGAAACTCGAAAACCAACCCGAACCGAGGTATCCAGTTCAGTTTCGGTTTTGGTATCTATTTCTCGGTTCAATTTTTCGGTTTGAGATTTTTTCTTTTTCGATATTCGTGTCAAATTTAACTCGATACTCAACCTTATTTGCTAGTTAAGCTAAAAAAAAAAAAAAAAAAAAAAAAAAAAAAAAAAAAAAAACCTGCATTAATGGGTACTAAAAGTGCACATGAGAAGCACCAGTATAGCCGGTAAATAATAATTAAGAAACGTTATAATCACAAAATTGACTTTGAGCTATATTTATTGTTTTTCGGAAAACCAAATGTCAACCCTAATAGATGCAATAATAAAGTATCACAGTATAAAACTGCTTCTATACTTAGGTGTCGTTTGTTTTTTCAGAGCTTTTACCTCTTCATCTGCAAACCATGTCTGCAAAAGAAGAGGTACATTTAAGCTCTTCATCTGCAACAAGAAGACCGTTTGTTTTTTGTGCTATTGAAGTACTTCTTTCATTTTTCTTTTTTTTCTTCTTTTTTCTTTTTCACTAGTATTTTTTGTGTTATTAAAGTAACTTTTTTTTTTCCTTTTTCTTTTTCACTAGTTTTTTTTACATTTTCGTCTGTTTTTTACATTTTCGTCTGTTTTTTTACATTTTCCTCCATTTTCTATGTTTTCGTCTGTTTTTTTTAATGTTTTCGTCTGTTTTCTTTCGTTTTCATTCGTTTTCTTACATTATCTTACGTTTTGTTAGGTAAGATAAAATAACATACAAAAAACTTATAAAATCATATGAAAATGGAGGAAAAAGTAAAATAAACACATGAAAATATAAAAAACGGATTAAAACGTAAAAAACGAACGAAAGCGTAAAAAACGGATGAAAACGTAAAAACGGACGAAAACGTAAAAAAGGACGAAAAGTAAAAAAATTTGGCGAAAACGTAAAGAAATGGACGAAAACGTAAGAAAACTGACGAAAACTTAAAAAAATGACCGAAAACGTAATGAGACGAAAATGGACCAAAAAAACCGACGAAAACATAAAAAACGGACGAAAACGTAAAAATATGATTGAAAACGTAAAAAAATAGATGAAAACGTAAAAAAAAAGAGGGTGAAAACGGACGAAAACGGTCAAAAACGTAAGAAAACGGACGAAACGTAAAAAAACGGACGAAAAAGTAAAAAAACAGACGAAAACGTAAAAAAAACGGACGAAAAAGTAAAAAAAACAGACGAAAACGTAAAAAAAACAGACGAAAACATAAGAAAACAGACGAAAACCTAAGAAAACAGACGAAAAAGTAAAAAAACAGACGAAAACGTAAAAAAAGGGCGAAAACGTAAAAAAAGGGGCGAAAACGTAAAAAAACGGACGAAAACGTAAAAAAACGGACGAAAACGTAAAAAAAAGGCGAAAACGTAAAAAAACGGGCGAAAACGTAAAAAACGGGCGAAAACGTAAAAAAAACGGACGAAAACGTAAAAAGACGGACGAAACGTAAAAGAGATGTAAGATATTGAGAAAGAGATGTAGGGGTTGTGAGAAGAGGTAAGAAGTGGAAAAGAAGAGATAAATTATGTCTGCATGGTAGAAGAGGAAATAAGAGATTTTAGCCTCTTATGTCTGAAAAAAAACAAACGGTCTTCAAGGAATACGTCTGCGCGCCTGCAGACAAAAGAGGCAAAGAAGAGCTTCTTTGAAAAAACAAACAAGGCCTATGTTTGATAAAAACCCAAAAATAATCTTCGATTTCCTCTATATGTTTGATTCTTATCTCCTTATCCTCTAATTTGTTTAATTCTCCACAATGCTTGATTTCGCACCCTTTGATCCCCATGATCCTCGGACCATGGAGGATTTCTATCGTCCTTCACTTATCGGTCGAGGAGGACCGATCGTTCCGGGAATCAAGTTTAGATTGAAAAATCGTATGGTTCGTCTTCTTCGACAGCATTGTCAATTTCATGGATATAACGACGAAGATGCTAATGAACACTTGAACAAGTTTTTATCTATCACTCAATCCATGAAACAACGTGGCGTTTCTCAAGATGATATCCGATTGAATCTCTTCTCATTTTCTTTAACCCACGAAGCCGAATCTTGGTTTTATACTCTTGAAAAACATTCAATTCATACTTGGGAAGAGATGTTTCGCAAGTTTCTTTCAAAATACTTTCCATATTCGAAAACGATGCAATTGAGGAAAGATATTCTCAATTTCCAGCAATTACCCAAGGAATCCGTATTTGAAGCTTGGGAACGATTCAAAACATTATTACAGAAATGTCCCGATCATAGAATTTTGCTTCTTGATCAAATCTTAACCTTTTATCATGGTATCACTACGATTGATCGAGACAAAATCATGTTGGCAGCTGGTGGAAATCTCATGCGAAAGACACCTCAAGAAGCTTATGATTTAATCGAGAATATGACGCAACATCATTATCAGTGGGATGCTGAAGTTCCTTACGATTCTACCACTATGTTGAATGATCATTATTCCGAGAAAATTTCCGTTATGAGTGCACATATTGACGTCTTTGGCAAGCAAGAAAGATATATCAGTCACCATAGTAAGTAGTCTTTTGGCATCGACCTTAGACCAAAAGTCAACCCTTAATTTTGCGTATATCAATGATGTTTAACTACATATCGACAATTCAACTGTTTTATATTGATAACATGATAAAATGTCAATATAAATCTCATATTTATCATAAATCTAATAAATCAATCATGATATTTTAATCAAAATAAAAATAATAATTTTCATCTTTTTTTAAAAAATTAAATATATCGCGAACCGTTAATTGTTACTCGAAAAAAATCTTACAATCACGACGAAAATTAAATTGTCTTACTATAAATATGCACCTTTATATACTTTCGACTATTTTTTTTTAAATTCCGTCTAAAATAATCATATGTTCGTCAGAAATTTAAAATAAAAAATCTTCGAAATTATATAAAAGTGCATACTTATAGAAAGATAATTTAATTCTCGTCGCGATAGTGTTTGTTTTGAAAAAAGTGGAAAATGAGTTTTTATTAATTTTGATAAAAATAGATGTCTTAAATTTGTCCATTAAATTTATGACAAATATAGGATCTATATTGATCGACTCTTGATAACATATGATGTACTAACTCATTTGTTTAACGCACAAAATTTTATCCATGTGTATATTTTTAATTTATTTGAACATTGTCCAGATGTACCAACTCATAATATGTACTCCTTCCATTTTAAAATTATTATCATGGGAGAGAAATCAACACATTTAATAAAAATGGATCTCAACAAATCAAAGAGAATATTCCCTTAATATATTCTCTAGTTTTTAGTAAAAATGGAAAGTGGATAATCTTTTTGAGACATTTCAAAATGAAAATATGGACAATTATATTGAGACGGAGGGAGTACTTTCGAAACCTTTTGTCATAACGCATCTTATATCTCTCGTTAAGCTCGTTCTTTTTTCCAAATTAAATGATAAAGATACTCATTCTCCGATCTCCATCATTCCATAAAGATACACCGTTCATCCTTTTGGTTTGTATTGACTATAGCCGTTAGTCCTTTGACCAAAAAAATTGCACTGTTCGATCTTAAGTGGCAAACGTTATGTGCCGTTTGTCACTCCTTCAAACGGGGCCTACTACCTGTGGTTAACTTTTGTTAACTTGTTTTCACATCGGGTATAATCACCATTGCGCAAACCAAAAGGACGAAAGGTGCAATTTACTATTTTTATTGTTTATTTAACTATTAATACGTTAGTAAAATATAATTTTATACGTTTTTGTCCGTTTTTATATGTTTTCATACGTTTTTATCTGTTTTCACACGTTTTTATACGTTTCGTCCGCTTTTATACGTTTACATAAGGTTTTATCTGTTTTTATACGTTTACACCGTTTTAATATGCCTCCGTCCGTTTTTCTTACGTTTTTTTTCCGTTATCAGTTTTTGTTTATTTTTTATACGTTTTCATCCGTTTTTATACGCTTTCATCCATGTTTAATACGTATTTATCCGTCTTTATACATTTTTGTCCATTTTATATGCTTTTTTTCCGTTTTCATACGTTTTTATGCGTTTTTGTCCGTTTTTGTACGTTTCCATTCGCCTTTGTCCGTTTTCATCCGTTTTTATGTGTTTTTATCCGTTTTTATAACTTTTTGTCCGTTTTTATACGTTTTCATCAGTTTTTATACGCTTTCGTCCATTTTTCTTACGTTTTTATCTGTTTTCATCTGTTTTTATATGTCGTCGTCCATTTTTCTTACGTTTTCATCCATTTTTATGCGCTTCTATATGTTTTTTTCTATTTTTATATGTTTTCATATGTTAATATCCGTTTTTATGTGTTTTTGTCGATTCTTGTACGTCTTTGTCCATTTTTAAAGGTTTTTGTCCGTTTATATACGTTTTTGTCTGTTTTTATACACTTTCGTCCCTTTTTATCCGTTTTCATCTGTTTTTATACAATTTCGTCTATTTTTATACATTTCCATCCATTTTTAATCATTTTTATATGATTAAAAACGGACAAAAGCATATAAAACAATCTCCCCAGTGTGAGGATCTTGTTTTCTTTGAAGTTTTCAGCTTTGACGTCTTCATTTATCTTTGTTCTTTGTTCCGGTGTGGATATGGTGATGTTATGTTGTGGTAATCTGCATCAGGTCCGCTTCGTTGCTCAGGTGTCTCCATGTCCTTCTCCAAGATGCTCACACGCTCTTTGACGTTGGATATCAGGATAGATGTAGTTCTCTTAGTCTTTATACTTTGTAGATTCTTTGGCTTTGAGGAAGAAACGTTCTGACTTTTGTGTTGCCTTTCGAGAGAACTTCAATATGTGTTGTTGTTGGTATAAGCATGTGGAGAATCTGCACGATCATCTCCCATGAGCATCCATAAGAAGAAAACATAAGAATTGGTTAGTGATAAACACCAATCGATCATTGTGGTCTTTTCTTAAAGAGTTGACCACTACGATTATTCTTCTGATGAATGTCTTGATTCCATTCACCTTGGTCGGGTGAATCAGCCGTCCGAATCCCATAAGGGACAGTTGGCATTACATTGAACAAGTTCAAGTAATGACCCACATCTTCAGGACTCGATTCTTGAATGGAATCTCCTTAGCGTGATTTCTAGCACTTAAAAAGTTCGAACTTCGAGCGTGTTAACAGCATAGTGTGAAAACACATCTCTAATTCTAGCAAAGGTTGTTCCTGAACTGGAGTCCCTCAAGTAGGATAACACGATGTACCGAAGTACACTTACAGTTCAGGTGAGTCGCTGAGGTACACCGAAGCATCACCCCATGACTTTAGAACATTTGAGACAACACTAAGCATAACCCACAAGGAGTTACCGAAGTGACCTGCTGTCAGGGCTGTTTGATGTTGACCCTGGCAGGAGTTTCCATTCAATCAGTGAGGATCACAGTTGTGAACCCCTCATAAATGTTCTCGACAGATTGCTAAGATCTGTGTAGGACTCTTGAGTAGTATCACTTGCGTCCTTATTGTTGAACGACAAGTGATGAAATGTCTAGTGTTCCTATGAGATCTTTTGATGAATGTCGTGGCTCTTGACTCAATAGTGCGCTTTGGTTTTCCTAAGCGGAGACTAGGGAGAGGGTCTCCTTCTTCAATATTAGCAATCTCTAAGAGGAAGCCGATAGTTTATGTAGGGTTCCCTGTGAGAATGAAACAAGCTTCTATTGAGAGAAAATTGAGTGGCTTAGAAGGTTTAGTGCATGCGTCACTAGGTCCATGACAACTTTGATCTTCAACACCGGTGTCATCTAGTGACATCCAATAGCATATGTATTGAACCCGGTGTCGGCCCTAAGTTGAATAATTTGGAGGGCTATTTCTTTTCACCCTTTTCTTTACATTTATTTTTAATTCTTCAACTCCTTCTTTCTCTGATTCTCATTTTCTCCTTTTTATAATCATACCTAAGGACTTCTAAGTTCTAACTATTTGTGGTGTCCTTGGGTAGATCCCTCCGGCTCTGGCGGATCATAGGACGGTTATTCCTAACCTTAGTCACCTTATAATTCCAAGACTAACCTATGTTCCCATAAAACCATTTTCATGAAAATCTCTCAAAGTGGTTATGAGTAAAAACATCTTGTACACTGTGAGAGTTTTGTATTTTGCAGAAATACTCCCCCTCAACATGTACTTAAGTGTTTTGACAGAATTTTGCACGGTGAGAGAAGAGCGCACACATTTGAATTGATCGACTCAAGATAGACAATTTCCCGCGAGACACGGTTACGTTGCATAGTTAAAGAGTTACATTGTCAGCTTTTAGGTGACAGCTAGCTCTAATAACTACCTTGAAGGTGTGGACAACCTCGAAAGGTTGTCAAACACGTCAAAGTTCATGTCTATCAAGAGCTTCTCGAATAGGTACAATCTACTTGAATAAGTCTTGAAAGACAAATATTTTCGATGTATGACAATTCAGATCTCGTCAATTCATGGGTTAAGTCTTTAGCACGAATATTCAATTACAATTTTCACAACATATTTGTATCACGCAATTTTTCTCCCCCTCAAAAATGGCATATAAATGTTATTTTTGACGAAATTTTGATATCGAATATGTCCATTTCGAGTTTTGTGGGAAGATTTCCATGAAGAACCATTTGTGAACAAAGATTTTAAGCAAGTACTCCCCCTCAACAAATAATACTAACTTTTAAGGTTTTGAAAACATAAGGGGAAGTACTTGTTCTTTTGAGCAAAAATTTGAAAAGTGAAAGTTTTGATAAGTTTTACTCAAAAGTAAGAAGCTTTCGCTCTTTTTATAGGATTGTGGCACTGATGCGTACCACAGGGTCCTTTCATTACAAGTACGGGTTGTACACTGTTATGTGTGCACAAGCCATTATGAATATATCAAACAAATAAAATCACAATCAAAAATGTTGAAAGAGTACCCAATGATTACACACGACAAGCTACTTACTGAGGACGTTGGTATGTCTGAATCAGAAAGCTTGGTCTTCCTCCCATATAGCTCTCCAACCGTCGCATCTGATTCGGATGAATCAACCTTTCATCAATCCTAGAGATAAACCGAAGAACATACTTGCGATCCTTTGAATTCCAACTCTTCGTCAGAATTGTACCCAACTGAATGTCCTTCAATCGATAAACCAGTCCATCTCAAACCATCTTTAGGGTGGCGCCATAGAACTTGTGAATTTCATCGAAAGCTATGAAGCAAGTATGATGATTTTCACTTCGGTAGACAAACCCAAACTTTGTTTTATAAACGATTTTTACTGAGGTTCTTGATTGATTCCGTTGAAGTGTAGGAGTGGGGCGGTGAGATTGAGTTGTTTTTGGTAAGATTCGACCCCGAGTTAGAGATCTTCAACACGCTCTTTGATTTGATGCGTATGAATACAAGGAGTGCAATAATGTACTTGATCTTAATCTCGGTTGAGGTTCAGGTTGGGGCTCAAGATCCTCACCATCAGTGTAAAGTGATCACTGGTTTTTTCCATTGGTGGTGTGGTTTATGAATCCCTTGGTTGATCAGATGGTGGTGGCTGAGTAGCTTGTTATGTAGTGGTGATAACCTGCTTAACCATTTGTCTAATCATTGGATCGATTTTCCTTCTTAACAGATTTTGTTGTTGATTTAGTTGATTCTTTTTGTTGGTGGAGGTGATGATTGAGATGATGATTTGGGTTTGGTGGAAGTGTCAAGAGGTTGTTCAGAAGACTGTTGAGTTTTGTGTATTGGATTGTCAACAATGAAGTTGTATGACTCCTTCTTTAACATTTCTTCTTCAGATCTAGCAGCTTCTTCTGCCTCTTTTCGCATCATTTCCTCTTCAGCCGCTAAATTATCGTCAGTGACTCTTTCATCCTTATCATGATTGTAATCTCCTTTGTCATAAATTTCCTCATCTTCATCATGCATTTCTTTTTAGTTTTTGTTGTGGTTGCTTCATTTCAACAGTTGTAGAAACAGTGACACCCTGATCCTTACCGGGTTGATTAACTGGATCAGATGGGGTTAGATTTGTTTGAAATGGATCTTCCATAAGTAGTGGACTACTGCTTGACCCTCCTGTCCCACCGGGTTGATTAACCAGAAAGGTTGAAGCATGGTATTTCATCCTTTTCTGCTTTAATGTCTTACAAAATTTTCTTTCTTCATCCATTGAATCATACTCATCATCATAAAGAAGTCAGAGATTGAGGATGACTTTGTGAGCATGCATTTGAATGGATGTTGCAGAAGGATGACCACATCAATTTTGCAAGATGATTCTGAGCATATAAAGTTGTTGAAGATGAAACGGAGATCGTTCTTGACAGATGTTTTGTCGTATCCGGCTGGGAATGTGTTTAACATCAGGAGCTTAGCTGGGGCATTGATGTTTGCTTGATTTGCAGTCATTTTGTGATCTGAAAGTCATTAGACAAAGAGACAGACATATGGAAACACAATGTGTTTGATTTAGTCTGATTTATTATCTAATTACTTTTTTGATGGTAACATGTTTATGTTAGTTACAAGTTCTAAGTCACATTTGTCCAATTGTTTTGAAGTTGATGTGATAAGTTACGTGAACGTGTTAATTTTGAAATTTCAAAGTCCAATTTTTCACTAAACACTCAACATATTAACTTTTGTATGCTTATACGAAACATCAGGTATTTGTGACTTATGTATAACAATTAACAAGTAACATATGCGTAACAGGCCAAAATGTAGTGAACAGTGGGTTATGAGTAACAAGGATCCTTATGCGTAAGAAAGGAGCTCATGCGTAGGAGTAAGCTAAATCGTAAGACCATGCTTATGCGTAGGAGTTTCTTACGCATAAGACAAGTTCAAAGTAGGCTTACGCGTAGGAATAAGCTAGATGTTACGCGTAAAGTTTACTCGTAAGAGTAAAGCTTATGCGTAGCAAGCCTTGTTTACGAATATCTTTCCATGATACGCGTTATCCACTGTAGACCTCTTATATGTAAGAGTTACGCGTAAGATTTCTCTTAGACCATTACCCACAAAGTAATCCTTTAAGCGTAACGGTTTGAACACGTGAAGATGATGACATTACGAATATTTAACCTGTTAAATATAAACATGAAAACTTGATAACAGTTTATTCCAAACATCTTTTAGATCACAAAGCAAGCACAAGAACATATCAGATACACATAGAAAGACTCAGGCATAAAATTTCTTAAACCTTAAACCCTTAATCTACGTGTAAGAGATATAGCTACACAAATCAAACAAGAATGTTTCTGGAGTGTCCTAGATGTCATATGAGTGCAATGGAACAAGGTTTAACACATTTCCACTACAGAATCAGAAGATTCATGGGATATGAACCCTAAAAACCTAAAACTTAAATTCTTACAGTTTAGATGTTTATGGGCTAATTTAAAGGTTCAAAACATGCATATATACTTATTCTAACACTTTCTTGACCACCTAATAACATATCACAGAATAGAAAAAAACCCTAAATGAGCGCAAGAACCCTAGAATTCAAATTAATGAAATTTAAGATTCTGGATGGTTTTGGATGATTGAAACAAGTTTAATAGACACTAAGAAAAGTTTTATCATAACTCATTTCAATCCAAACACTTTTATGCATAAACACCCAATACGTTCGAGTGAACAATTTTTCAAAATCAGTTTAAAGAGTTTTAACCGTTGGATTTGAAAGATTTTTGAAATCCTTGTTTAGAATCTTGATCAAAACAATTTAGAACTTACAGATTATGAACAGCTTCAACGGATTTTGAAGATTTGATTTGGGCCGTTTGATCTTGGTGGATTTTAGGAGTAAATGTTTTTGTGAAAATTAATTTTTCAAACATGACACATTTGGCCCCTTAACCTCAAAGAGGTTCCAACCAAGATCCTTTAACTCCCTTTTTGGTTACAAAAAACATATTTAGGCAAGAAACATGACGATACTCCCCCTTGACTTTTGAAATAATGAATTTTGTAAACATTTGAGTCCGAGGAGGGTATTTTAAATGATAAAGTATCCACCACTTAATAAGAAACAAAAAAATTTTGGTAACATGCAAGTACAAGGTTTTATGAAACAGAAAAAGATTTACTTTCTCCCCCTCAACACTTGTTCGGGAAAAATGGTGAAAGATTTGATGGAACACAGTGTTGACGGAAGATTTGTACTTGCGATGTTTGGTTTTGACAGAAATTAAGATAGAAGAATATTTTTGGATTTTATCTGATTTTATATTTTTGTATTTTGTTTTTGAAAAATATTTACAAAAGAGGTTTTGGTGTTTGACTGATTTTAAGATTGTGTTAAAAATTCGTCCAGTTCCTCTGGAGTCAAACACCTCATGCCAATCCGGTGGATCAAATCAGTAAACCTAGCAGGAGATAAGGCTTTGGTGAGAAGATCCGCCAGTTGGTGTTCAGTACCCACAAAATATAATTCAACAGTACCCTTTTCCACATGCTCCTTTATGAAATGGTATCGAAGATCGATGTGCTTGGACTTCGAATGTTGGACGAAGTTGCACGAGATGGCAATAGCACTTTGATTGTCGCAGTACATCGGGATTCTGTCAAATACGTAACCATAGTCTTTGAGTTGTGTTCTCATCCAAATGACTTGAGCACAACATGCTGACATGGCTACATATTCTGCTTCGGTTAATGATAGCGATATACAATCCTACTTCTTCGATTGCCATGACACCAGTTTATCACCAAGAAATTATAGAGCACCTGAAGTACTTTTTCGAGAATCTAAGCAACCTGCGTGATCAGCGTCTGAAAAAGCTATTAGTTCAAAACCAGAATCCTTCAGATACTAGATTCCCAAGTTAATGGTTCCTTTGATATATCAGAGGATTCTTTTAGCCTTAGAGTGGTGAGTTTCAGTTGGTCTCGACTGATAACGGGAGCAAAGATATACAACAAATACAATATCAGGTCTACTGGCTGTTAGATACATGAGAGACCCAATAATACTTCGGTATTTGGTAGGGTCAACCAATTTCCCATGCAAATCAGCGTCCAGTTTCTTGGTATATGCCATCGGTGTGGCATAGGTATCATAGTTTTGCATTCCATGTTTGTTTAAAATTTCAAGAGCATATTTGGACTGACTCATGAAAATACCACGGGGTGATTGATGAACTTTCAGTCCTACAAAGAACGTAGTTCACCCATCATGGACATTTCAAAATGTTTTTTCATAAGTTTTGAAAAAACGTTTGAGTACTTTAGATGTGTTGACCCACAAATGATGTCATCCACATAAATTTAAACGATTAAAATGTGTTCCTCGTGATATTGTATGAATAGTGTTGGGTCGACCGATCCTTTGACGAAATTATGAGAGATGAGAAAGGATGAAAACTTGTCATACCACGCCCGAGGGGCTTGTTGAGACCGTAGAGAGCCTTGTTCAGTTTGTAGACATGATTAGGGAACTCTGGATCAACAAATCCTTCTGGCTGACTAACATAGACTGTTTCTTTCAGATTACCATTTAGAAAAGCAGTTTTGATGTCCATCTGAAAGATGTGATGTTTATGTGAGCCGCGAATGCCAGAAAAATCCGTACAGCCTCAAGTCTAGCAACCGGTGCGAATGATTCCTCGTAGTCAATCCCTTCTTCTTGTCTATAACCCTTAGCCACCAGACGTGACTTATTTCTGATAACCGTACCTTCAGCATCAAATTTGTTTTTCCAAATCCATTTCAGACCAATAACATAGACCCCTGTTGGTTTTGCAACCAATTCCCATACTTCAAGACGTTTAAACTGGTTAAGTTCTTCTTGCATGGATTCAATCCAGTTGTCATATGTCATGACTTATTTAATATTTTTGGGTTCAGCATGGCAGACGGTGAGTGCATAAATGCAATGTTCACCCTCGGTCTGAAGGCGTTGTCTAGTTACGACTGGTTGATTTGGGTTTCCAATAATGTTCACAAGAGGATGGTCTCTAGTCCAACAATGTGTGGAGGGTTGATGTTGATATACATTATGCAGATTAAGAGGATTCAAATGACTTGTAGATGATTCGGCAACATAAGAATTGGCATTTTCATTTGCAAAAGGGTTGAAGAACGCATTTGGATCATAATCTGCAGGTGGGGGTACTTCATGATTCAGAAGATCATCAGTTGGTTCAGCGTCATTGGATACGGTTTGTTCGGATGTTGTTGTAGAATCAATTGGAGGTACTTCTTCAACAGTTGTTGTTGTTTCTATGTATCATGTATTGGATTATTATCAGGTTGAGCAGCGAAAACATTTGATACATCTGGAGCATGTTGATCAATATCATCACTAAACAGAGGAGCAAATAGTTGTTCCATTTATTGACGAGTAAGCTGTAAACTTGGTTCAGCTGATGATGAGGTTTGGGGGAATTTTAGATAGTTATGTCTGGGGTCCAAGCTGTTTTGCTCATAAGCCATTTCAGTAAGCTCATCAAAATTTGCATGAATCGTTTCCATAATCTCCCTTGAGTTTTCACAGTATCCCACAAAGACTCCAATGTCAGATTTAGCCTTGAGCTTACCAAAGTCATCACGATCATTATTTGGGTAACAAAGGGATCCAAATACATGAAAGTGTTTTAAATTCGGTTTGCGGTTGTGGATAAGCTCATAAGGTGTTTTGTTGTGGCGTTTGGTAATCATTGAACGGTTCTGAGTGTAGCATGCAGTTGACACGGCTTCAGCCCACAAGTAATCTGGAAGTTTTGCATTTATCAACATCGTTCTTACAGCTTCCACTAACGCACGGTTTCGTCTTTCAACAACTCCGTTTTCTTCTGTTGTTCGTGCAATTGATGTTTGATGCTCAATTCCACTTTCTCATAATATGCACGAAGAGTTTGATTCACAAATTCAGTTCCTTTGTCTGTTCTGATTTTTCTGACTGTGTTCCGGAGCTGTACTTGAATTTTTGTGAGAAAGGTGATGATCATCTGTGGAGCTTGATCTTTGCTTCAATGAAAATAAACCCAAGTCCATCTTGAGTAGTCATCCACAATTACCAAGATGTAACATTTTTCGTTAATCTTCGGTACGCGCATCGGACCACACAAATCCATGTGAAGAAGATGAAGCACATGCTGTGAGCTGTGTTCCACCTTTGAAGGAAAGTGAGCACGAGTGCTTTTCCCTTGTTCACAAGCTGAGCATAGGTGATCTTTAGAATACCGAAATCTCGGGAGACCTTCAACAAGTTTGTAACGTGCAAGATTGGTTATGGTTTGAAAGTTTAAGTGTGAAAGACGACGGTGTCATAGCCAAGATTTTGTAGATGTCGCCTTTAAAAGTAGACAGATGGGAGATGAAGCAATCATGTCTTGCATTGAGATAGTATAAAGACTGGATGTGCGGGTACCGGACATAAGATCGTTTCCTTGTAGATCACGAATGAAACAAGTTTTCTCCCTAAAAGCAACTTCCAAATCTCCATCACAAAATTGACCAACTGAGAAGAGATTGTGACCGAGACCTTCCACATAATAAACCCAGCTAATTTCGATGTTCCCATTGATGTAATCTCCGTAGCCCATGATAACTGCGAAGTGATCATTCCCAAACCTGACAGTGCCAATGAGCTTTGAAACAAAGTTTGATAACAGTTTGAAATTGCCTGTCATGTGCCGGGAACATCCGCTATCAACAATCCATAGGATGATATGTATCACCTGCATTACACACAGACTACACAGGTGGAATAGAAGTAGAGGTGGAACCCGAAGAGTTAGAGGGTTCCGTTATAGTTACAGACGATACACACATGTTAATGATTTTGGGAATCTATTTAAATCCAAGTGTATTATGTAACCATTTCTGCCATCTCCAACTAGTCTTAGCTTTGGTCTTAGTGAATGCACTAGGTGACAAGTTCTTCCTAGGAAGTGAAGGGGGTTCTATGGATACATCAATGGTCCTAGTAGAAACATTAGTGGGCGGTTTACCTAGCACAGACTTAGAAGCATTAGTGGGCCTAGAGGTATTCCGTTTTCTGTTGTTCCGCTTACGAGATAAGATAGCATTAGCAACACATTTATCATGACAACCAGAAAACATGCTTTTACGACACCCAACACAAGATGCTTCAAACAAATTACTTAAAGGTTCAGCATTCGTTACATCACTTTTTCTATTACATTTGTCTAACGCACTGTCTAAAGTGGGTGCAACTTGAGTCTTATTCAAATTCCTAAGGCGTTCTTCTACTTCAGAGGTCTTTATTGTTCTTTTCTTACGTCGCAACTTCCTATTCTTCCTTTATTTTCTCTTAAGATGTGAAGTGCTAGCGTTGGGGAAAGAGGCATCTATTCCTGTTTTAGTGGAAGGAAGCACATTAGTATCTTGTGGTTTGTCATTAGGCGGTCTAGTGTCAATTTTAAACATTCATGGGGCAATTGCATTAGTGTTACTAATCTTATCTTGCTTAAGTTTTACCAACTCCGCTTTTAAGTCATGGATAGTGTGTAACAAATCTTGATTTTCAGAGCGAGTGTTTCCATTATTTCATTAGACTTCTTTGGTATATGCAAGATGATCATCAGTATCTTTTGATGCTTGAGCACGAGTCTTTTTAACTAAATCCAATATGACACATATTCAGTTTTGACTTTGGCAATTTCTTGTTCATATTTTGAAATTTGACACTTTAAAGACACGTTTGCATCATCCAATTGTTCTATTTTTGGATCAAGAGATTTTGAACGCAACTGGCTGATTTTGTTTTGTAAAGCAAGTTCACGATTTTGACAATCTTTTTGACACCATTGAAGACGATGTTTTGCATTGGAAAGCTCGTTTAACAATCGCTCATTTTCAATTTTTAAAGACTTGATTTGTGACACATTATCAGTATTCTCAATATTTTCAACAGAATCAGCAGCGATATAATCAAATGCATATGCAATAGAATGTAATAACACAACATTAATGGTATCAGCACAGATAACATCTTCCAAGAGTCGATCAACATCTTTTCTTAACATTTTCTTTTTACATTTAGTATTTGAAATCGATGTTTCTGTTTTCTCGAAAACTGTTTTCATAAGTCCAAGCTCCTTGTGAAAATCCCTTTCCCAATATATTGCACACATTTTCAAATTAAGGACATGAGGTAAAATTATTTTATGAAAAATATCTCTTTGATTTCGCGCATGAGGCGAATGAAAATGATCAACTTTTATTTCAGATTTGATTTCAATTTCACGTTCAAAAAGTTTGATGTCCGATATAAATGTATCAAAATATTTAAGAATTTGACATCGTTCGGGTAATGTTTTTACTTCACTGAGTGAAGGTAAAGGACCAATAATTTGTGCAGTATTGGGTTGGGGACCAACATTAGAAGACTCAGAAGTAGGCGTGATAACCCAAGGTGTGTTAGAATTATCCTGTTGTGCGACGAAAGTTATGGCTTTTGAATAGTTAAATGGTTTGCAATAAACAACATTTTCTAATTTTGACAGACTCTCGTCTTCTGCATCTAATTCCTCCATACGATTATATTCAACAACACTCATAATGTAATCATCAATTCTGTGTTCTACACTGTAGACTTGAGGATTTGGTTTGAATGCTCTATGTGAAAAACGTGGTTTGTAATCAGCAAGATTCGGTCCATATCCATTTGGATTTGGTTTAAAAGTAAACTTTTGAATAGTTGTGATTGACTCACCATGTTTGTAAACAATATTTCGAAACTCTTTTATTTTGTTTTGTAAGTCGACAATTTACTCAAGATAGTCATCTATTTGTTTCCTCGAATGCTTTTTGTATTCACAAAATTGTTTTTGACAAGTTAACAACTCAGACTTGGCTTTTTGAGTTTCTGAAGTGAGAGCGTTAAGTTGTTGTTTATGATCATATTGCAGTTGTTCTATTTGAGAAAACAAAGCATTCTTGGATGCAACTAGATCACATATCTGTTTTTCCAAAGATTTTTCATTTTGGTACGATTTAGCAAATGCGACTTCAAAACCTTTTTCACGTTTCTCTTTAGTTTGAAAAATGTTGAGTTGGATCTTATAACATTCATTATCCTTAGTCAACAGTGCAATTTTCTCCTGTAATTTCTTATTGATGTCTTGGCACTTTTCCATTCAAGATTTTTGGGTCTTAATTAAGTTGGTCATGAGCTCAAGATCTGGATTAGACACAGGTTCAACTTGTTCAACGTGAGTCTCAAAATGATCATTATTTAGATCCTCAAATATAACCACAGAGTCAACTTGATTATCAATATTCACCATAAGGTCATCTTGATCATCAAATATAACTACGAGATCTATTTGATTATTATCGGAATGAGATGTAGACGGCTCATGTTGAACACTCTGATCCTCGTCGGATGCAGATGTTGGCGGAGATATCAGATCAGTAATGAATATAGTTTGATCCGGTACCTGAGACAAGCCGTCAGTGTCATACACTGGGCCTGTTTCACTCATGTGGAGTTCTTGCATGTTTGCCATTAAAAACACTGCTGTATTAGCCTGCAAGTCCTCCATGTCATCATCAGAATCTGCATTTGCCATGAAGCTCTGTTCCTTGTTGGTAAGAGTTCCACCAGCTTCATCCTTGAGAGCCAAGAGTAAAGCCTCTTTGTGATAAGCGCTGCCTCTTGTCCTCGGCTTAGGGCATGCATTAGCCAGATGACCCTTCTCATTATAGTTATAACAACGAAGACCATTAACCCCAGTTTGAGCATTTCCCTGATCAATCACTTGAACCCTTTGTTGTTGTAGAGCACCTATGTTATTCCTTCCATTAGGATTAAACCCTTGACCACTACCCATCTGACGAACATTACCATGATTCTGAACTACAACTCTTCCGTTATTAACAACAGCTTGATTCCTTGTGTTGGATGAGGTACGAATGCGATTGTTGGATTTGTTAGAATATCGGCCGAAGGCTCTAGAAATCATGACGAACCCTTGTTGCAATGCATCGAAAGCTTCTGAATCCTCATTAGATTCACTGTAGAGTGCTTGATCATTGTTGCTGTTGTATGGAACCAGTTGAGTTTCCTGTGAGGGATCATATGGTGTGATCTGAGCAGTTGTTGTGGAGGATTAGTGCAGGTTGTTGGCAAAGTCGGGAATTGAGGATAACACGCTTGAGCCCACAAAGCGATAGTTTGATTATCCGGAAGTGAAGGCAAAGCAGGGACTCCACGAATGATCCTTTCTTTGTCAACTTCCTTTTGGTGGGGCTTCAAATAGTCATACAACAATCCGTATGTAGCATGATGAAGATTCTTCGCTTGACGAATGAAAATAACATACTTTTCCCAATCAGGACCAAGACTACTCAGGAACTTTGTGTTGACGGCAATCCTTGGCATAATGATATTAGGGTTTTCCAAGTCATTGATGACGTCTGAAAACCGATGATGATATGACTCTAATGTCTCCCCTGGTTCAATCATGAATTGTTCATATGCTAAGTAGATTTTGGATTCCATGTCCTCTTGATTGAGTTTTGTGCCTTTCATTAGAAGATGAATATGCTCCCACATTGCTTTAGCATTCTTCTGAGCATCAACACTACGAAGTATCGGATTGGGTAATCCCAAAAGGATATATTGCATTGAAAGTTCATCGACTTCTAAGTGTAGAAGTTGGTCAGTAGTAAGTTGATCAAGACCGACAACGTTGGTAATATCATCTCTTGGTGGAACAGCATTCGGATCTCTGGGTACAGTGAGAGTATGCATCTGAAAAGGACCTTCAAGGATGACCTCTTCAGAAACTTTCTATGTGGCTTCTTTAGATCACAAAACCTAAAGAACCTTATCACCCATTGATCGTTGTTTCCGGGAGTGAGCATTGGAGGTCTGTCAAGGGATCCAGCTTCATGAATGGATTGTTGGCTACTTAAAGCTTCACACATCTTTGAAAACCAAGACGGTTCCTTTGGTGTTGTAACATTATAGCATACTTGGCTGGATACTGATTTTGAAAGTATGTGTAATGTTGTACTTGTTGACTAGGGTTTGGTGGAACCATTTGTGGTGGAAGAGGAATTGCTCCTTGAGGAAATTGTTGTTGAAATTATTGTACATGTTGTGGAGATTGTGGAGGATATTGTTGATAGAATTGTTTTTGTTGTTGTTGTTGTTGTTGTTATTGAGGATACACATGAGGAAAGTAGCTAGAGTATGGTGGTTGAGACATCTTGAAACTTATGTTGATGATGGATCTTTGTAGTCGAATGAAACAATGTTGATGAAGTAACCTTATGCGTAGAAATCAGCTTAGGCATAAAAATCACCTTACGCGTAAAAACTACCTTACGCGTAAAAGAGAAAGTTACGCGTAGTGAAAGCTTAAGCGTAAACATGAGGAAAAACTTAGCTTAGGCGTAAACCAAAAACTTAGTAGTAGAATCCTTATGCGTAAGATTTGCTTATGCGTAAGACAAGCTTAGGCGTAAGAAGATGCTTAGGAAAAGAAAGATGCTACGCGTAAGTTTTGAAGCTTAGGCGTAAAACTAGGGTTTTGCCCAAAAATCCTTTACACTTATACCAGTGTAAAAGATATCCAAAGTCGAAGTGTTTTCAGGCTTATCCAAGCAAGAAAACACTGAGTAAACCAACAGCACTGAAGATCAAATGATGAACTGCTTACGCGTAGATTGCTGCTTATGCGTAGACTTTGTGCTTACGAGTAAGATTAGGGTTTTGTTACGAGTAGAAAGTACCAAAAATGCACCAAAACTGATTTTATGCTCCAAAGTGTTTTGTAACATGATTTTAATGATGAAATAGTTTCAATATCACCAAATTAACAAGAAAGTTTGAAACATGATGATCCAAATCCACTTTCACCCTTACGTGTAGACAATATCGCACGTACAAAAACAAGCTCAAAATCAATGCTAGACACGTAAAGTTTCAAACTTGATGCTAAAAACTTAAACTTTAACACGAAATAAACCTTAAAGTACAAGAATCTTGAGTTTTTAAGTGTAAAAATTGAAGCTTTAAACGTATGAAAGGTTTGTAGCACAAAACTCACGCGTATAACAAAATACTTCAAAAACAAATAGTTTCACCTAACTAGATGGCGAATGATACCACTGTGAGATTTTTTATATTTTAAAGTCGAACGATGCAATTTTTGTGGTCAAGGGACTAACGGTTGCAGTCAACGCAAACCATAAGGAATAACGGAGTAATTTACTCTTTCATTGATATCTAAACTTATTTAATACATTAATATATTAATGAAGGGGCATAATAGTCATTTGCCCCCTACTATATCACTTGTGTGACACATCTCACTAACTCACCCCACTTACCTCTGTCATTCAATAACCTCTCTTAAAAACTCTTATTTAATATTTACATATTACTAACACACTTTAACACACACGCACACATAAACACCCAACCACTAAACCCTTGTTTTATCCTGAATTTCATCACATACAATTGGTTAAACAATAATAGTGATGAATTAAATAGAAAAAACAAATAAAAACGTCAAAGATCCGGCTGTTTCTGAAGAAATTTTAGCTCAATTTTGATTTATTTTTTCCCGATTATTTGTATATGTTATGGTTGTTATATGTGTAAAATGTGTATGTGTGTGCGCGCACGAGAGAGAGAAATAGAGAGGAATGGTGAAACTCTTCTTTGATTCAATTGATATTGATACAATTAAATGGACATACATTTTTAATGAAAAAAATAAACTAACTCCTATTTATAGTCTCACGGAGATAACAATCTTAACTTAATAGCTTAGTCCACTATTAAAGTGACTAAACTGGACATTTTTAATATCTAACAATATAGTTAATGTATATAAACTTTATGATATCTGTGATATGAATCAATTGTATGATTCAATATGCCTTTTAACTATAAGATTGGGTCTTGAGCATTAAAGGACAAACTGATACTAAAGTAAATAGTTAAATACTTTATAAATTTAAACGCTTGATTTAAAAAGAAAATGAATTAACAAATATAAGATATATGACAAGCGAGTTGTCTATGTTACTTTACTATCTAAGTGAGGACAAACGATATTAAATGAAGTAATTATATTTGAAATGTAGTATCAAAATATATGCATTATGATCGTTTAATTACTCCCGTAGATTCTAAGAGAACTTCAAAAGGGGGATTAAAACAAAGGGAATTGATATGTACACATACCAATTTGATACATACACATAAACAAAAATGTGAATAGACATTAATGCCCTCCTTATATTTAGTCTAACATTTGACCTTCTTAAACTTGCATCAGACTCTTCCTTTACTTTTGCCAGCCGTAAGTTATTTTCCGCCTCATATTCTATCAACGTTAAATCTCTCCAAAAAATAAGAGGTTAAAAGAAGCAAAAGGGCATAATGATCCATTCACAATAAATTTATGTGTATGAATCAAATTGATATGTGTAAATATCAATTCCCTAAAAGAAATTCAGCTTATTTGAAAAATAAAATTAAGTAAGTAAATTTTAAGGTCATTAAGTTTTACTTTACAAGATATGAGAGATTTAGAATCACACTCATATAATAATGAGAAAATGATGCAAATAAACCGCACGCCCTGAGGCTAGTCACTTTCCCGACCACTTTTATTTCTATTTGAAAATGGACCGAGGGCAACCGCTGTCATTGGACAACTCATCGACATTGTGACAAGTGTCCCGTATGTGTAAGGTATTGTTTTTTGGGCAACTAAAAAGCGCTAGGCAACCATATATTTTTAAAAAGGATTTTATCATCATTTTACGTTAGACAAAAAAGTACCCATTTGAATAGTAAAAGTACAGTGAAAGTATATTCAAAATCCAATAGTCACTAACCAAAAAAACATCCATAGTTACCGTTTCGCACAAAAGCATTCTTACTTACTATTTTCACAAATCAAACCGTCTTCTTCGTCAGCCCCTCTCTTCCTTGTAACGTCAGTTATGTCACCATCTTTAAAGCTACAGTGTTGATTGCAAACCACATTTGATTGATCAAGTTTTAAAAAAATGTTCCCAAATATGGTACGTAAATATTCTTCTCGTTGTTTATTACATATGATTATTTCCAATTGGTTTTATGTTATAATAGATCGTTGTTGTTATTCGATTAATACCTATGTTAGACAGGTGTTAATTCCATTTTATAATCCATTGCTCTTTTTTATGTGTATCTGATTCGTAATTATGTAGGGTATGATACCTTAGATGTCGTTAGTTAAGTATGTAACATTACTTGGTTCATTAAAAAATTTAGTGGCAGTTTGTAGACTACTAAGGAGTGGTTTATATGCATCATCTATGCAATTGTTTACAAAGTTGGTATAGATTCTTTCTGTGGCCTGAATTATTTTTGGTTTTTGTTGACCCTTTTTAGGACTATGAAGCTAAGTTAATCATTACGAGTAAACTGAACTACTTTTCGTAATTATGTAGGGTAAAATACATCTGTTCTGTTTACCGCTCTTCTACAGCTTGTTTAGAGGCTTCTTCCTGCTTTGCCCTTTCCTTTTCTTTAGCATTTACTTTCATATGTAATCTTTTAGCAATTTTTTCATCAAAAGCTATCTGCTCCTCTGTACTTTCAAACACCAAATTTGGATCTGCAATCCCTTTACCCTTTCCAACATCAGTTTCAGTAACTACATCTTTCTGCACATGTTCACCAATGTTTAGACTCTTAGCAATAGGTCTAGGTGCAGGGATAGGGTGAGATTGCTTTTAGCTGACCAATTGTATGGCAATCTCATTGTCAGCCTCTTTTGGTTTTGGTGTTGGTGTTATTGATGTGGTTAAAATTGTAGCAGTGGTTGCCTCTACAGTGGAAACGTCTGAACTGGCAGTGGGTAGAATAATAGCAGTAGTGGTTACTGCAATATTAGCAGTGGATGCAGCAATACTGGCAGTGGTTGCCTGCACCCCTTCATTCTCCCTTTCTTCAACTGCAACCTTTAAAGAATCATCTATTACTGGTTCTTTACCTTCCATATGAGCCACACTTAAAAAACACACACAAACTCTAATAGAAACCAGTTCTGGATAGTAATCGCATCTCCGTCATCTCCGTCGTCTCTGTCATCTATTTTCAAATTGAATCCGGCATTGTTTATCTCCGCCGTTGAATATGGTATTGACTCTGTAATATATATTTTTTGATTGAATTTAATTCAGTTTTTAACAACTTTTATCCGGCGTTGACTATCTCATGTGAATATGTTAATTGAATTTCATATTTATTTTTTTCACATGTGAAGATGTTAATTGATTTATTAGATAGTGTTTGTTTGTTACTTTTGACTATCTCATTATATGTTTTTTTTATTACATATCTATTTTTGCACATGTGAAGATGTTTATTGATTTATTTAGATACTGTTTTTACTGTTTGTTTATTATGTTGACTATCTGATGTTTTTAGATTGCATAAAGCATGGTTTATGTTTGATTATTTGAGGTTTGGAAAATTTATGTTTCCTATTGAATTATATCAGTAACTAATGAAATTTTGAGTTTATTATTGTAATTAAGTTTAGTTAGAGTATATTCGCATGTGAAGAATATCGGGATTAGCTATTATTTTGATTATTTATGTTTTCACAAATGATATCATAAAATCATAACATAAAATTTGATGCAGTAATCCAGTACCTTGTTAATTAGATAAATACTTATTACCTTACATACCAAATAAGTCCAAAATAGCACAATCTTAAACATATACAAAACAAATTCATAATCCTAAAAATCATCAGCATCAGCTGCAACTTCTTTGAGTATGTTGATAAGCTTTTTGGCACATTCAACCATCTCTTGATACTTAGCTTTGACAACAACATTATGATCTTTCAAATTCTTAAAAATGGTTTTCATCTCTTCATACTTCGCTTCAGCCTCAACATTATAATCTTTGTAAATCTTAAAATCAGCTATCGCCTCTTCACACTTTGCTTCCAAATTAGCATTATCATCTTCGATCCTCTTGAAACGCGCTTTCATATCTTCATACTCTGGAAGTTGTTCAATCATTCTCTTCCTCTTATCAATCAGCTCTTGTTTCTCTCTAAAATTTCCTTCTATAGGGAAAGTCTTTCCCGGCTTACAAGCAATTACCATTCTCTTGAAACGGTCTATCATATCTTTAAATAAAGAATCGTGAAAATTAGTACAATTCGGAGTGCATGTACCATCTTGACACAAAGAACACGGCATTTCGTAAATGATTGTGATGATTGATAATCTAATTGATTTAAATGTTAATTGACTAAAATATCACAGTAGAAGTGAAAGGTAAATTTCACAAATGAAATGGTGTTTTTAGTTTTTGTGTAGACAACTGTATTATTTATTGACAATTTGAATTGGTGTATAGTGTGAATAATCCAAATTAACTGTAAGAATTGGTGTTTGCAAATGGGTTTTATGTGGTCACTAAGAGTTAGAGTATCAGTGGCCTCTGCATGTTACTTTTTTTGAATTTTTTGTGAACTCTACCATTTAGCTATTTTGTTTTCACCTGTTTAAAGGTAAGGATGTCAGTTGCTTTTTGGGAAATGGTGTTTGTATTTTTAAATCAATTTAATAATCTTCAACAATCAACATCCACACATTCCTCGAGCATGAGCAATGCATCAAGTCATAAAAGACTTGATGCATTGAATACAATTAAATGGTTGAGGTAAAAAGCTTTTACAAAACCAACTACTCCACTGCAAAAAGCTTTTGCAATAACTTTTGCATATTTAATGTTGGGTGTAAAATGAAAGTTTAATAGATACAAAAGCTTTTTGACAATAGCTTCAAACGCTTGAAGTTTTACAAGTGTTTTTGTAAAAAGTTTTCTTCAAAGTTATTGCCACAATGGAACAAGTCATTTGAATATCTTATTAGAATAGTAAAGAGTTTTTCATCAAATTGCCATTGCGGATGCTTACCCTAGGTGACTTTCATCGAAGAATCCAATTAAAAAAATCGTTGTCTTTTTCTTCTTTTTTAGAAACAAATGCAAGTTTGTTGTACTCCCCCGTGTGTACTTTGTTACCTTATTCGTTCATATATTTATAGAGTACATGAATATGAATAACTGTGCAGCTTTATATTTTATATTATATTATTAAATACTTATTTAATTAAAAGTTATTGAAATTGTTATTAAGGTTTATGTTTTATAGGACATGGCGGAAATCAAAGAAGTCATATTTAAAGTTCACGACAACGAGAAATTTGAATTTCAGCCACTCCGCTATGTAGGCGGTCGCCTTGCTGATGTCGGGTGTTTTAGCTCCACCAGGGCTGCATTTACTAGGGTGCTTGATCATGTTTTGAATGATATTGGAGGGGAAAAATGGGCTTTATTTTATGTTGCACCAAATAAGGCACTCGAAGATGGTTTAACATTGTTGCACCTAGACAATGACGTTCGACGAATGTATAACCTTGCGGATGAGAATGGATCCATGGACGTCTACATTGTGCACAAGCTACAGGCTTTGTCACAGTTTTATTTCAAAAACATGGTATGGCAGGAAGAGGACGCTGGCATGCGGTGCGATAGTGCAACACCTTTCAAAAGAAGGAAGCTAAAAAAGCGTGTTTCTATCATGAAAATTGAAAGAGGGTTCGAGATCATAGAAAAAAAGGGATAGTGCACAAGGAAATGAAAGATTGTTGCAACAAAATCACTGACACATTTATTTTAGCCAATAACAATAAGGCTACAACCAATCATATCGCAACACAACACAACACATGCCTTTGATGCATGGTTAGACCTGTTATGAATGTTTGTTTCCTTTTAAAAATAATTATGAGTTTATGCTGCCAACCATGCGATAGTGCTTCTATGGCAAACTTAGTGTTGTTAGGTTTATGCTGTTAAGTCTATCCTTTATGATCATATGGTTAATAATTATGGTTGCCCGATCGTACAACAAGTATTGCCCAATTATGGCATTTAGTTGCCCAGATTGCAAATTGGACGGTGGCCTGAGGTTCAACCGAATTTGCCCAATAACATAAACTTGATTGTCAGAATTTTCGTGTCTAGATAGTAGATGATGATAATGGTTGCGTTTGCTGATTAGAATAGCACAATTGGGGATAGATACGCGCAAAAATACTAACAATTGTTACAAGAGTTAAAACAGTTGTTTTGAAAGTACA
Organism: Chrysanthemum seticuspe; assembly: GCA_019973895.1. Lineage (NCBI taxonomy): Eukaryota > Viridiplantae > Streptophyta > Magnoliopsida > Asterales > Asteraceae > Chrysanthemum > Chrysanthemum seticuspe. Next base: position 101,767,832 of record BPTQ01000005.1, on the reverse strand, counting down.
AATTAATTTTGATTCAATTGGGATAAAAAAAAATAAAGTTACAACTGCTAGGGCAAAACATAGTTTTGACCCACACACATCATAATTCGCAACACCTAACAATCTGTTGCAATCAATTTCCAAATAAACATCAATGGTGCCCAACTATTCTGTTGTTGCGTTTTTGGAAAAACCAAAGGAGGCTACAAGGGTTTGAACAAATTCTCAATTATGTGCATATGTGAATACGCAACTACTGCTACAATTTACCCAACCACTGCTAGTGTCGCTGAAACCACCGCTAGTGTCGACGCAAATATCAACTTTGTTTCTGTTTTCCAAATCATTTATATTAAAAAAAGTCCCTAAAGTACAAAATGGTTTTTGCGAATTAAAAGTTTGACTAGTTGAAGTTCAAATTTTAAAAGTGAAATTTAAAGCGCCGATATGAATGATTTACTTCAGTTTGTCAAACGTGCATAAGCAACATTTCCGAAACTAACAACAGATGTGGAAGCTACATTTTACCAAAAAAAGTATATACAGACATAGCAAACTTTCAGTACAAAAAAGGATAATAAACCGATAAATTCAAATTGTTTGTAATTACGGATAAGGCTTATCCAAATACCAAAAAAAGAGAGAAAATCTGCAAGTAAATATTCACGTTCCTTCCCTAGAAATTTTATGACAAATCTACCAGGAAAAATAGATGCCCAGGGTAGGAGCCTAGGCACGTGCCTACCCACAAAACAGTAAATGAAAATTAATGATACCGCGTGCAAGAACAGTAAAATCCTCGCTATAAATATGCGAGGTAAATAAAGGGAAAGCACATAAAAAAAAAACAAAAACAACCATTCCTCCACCAACAAGAATAGTTCGACCTGTACATCAGGAAACAGAAAAATTTTAGAAACACCAAAGAGAAGTTGAAGATGTTAATAAGAAAAAGAACACGATGGTACACAGTACAAAAAGAATACATCCGTCCGTCAACAACAACCCGTTGCCCACGCACCGTCGGTTCCAAAAAGCCCATACATAGCCTAAACCTTTACCCCCCAAAACAAAAATATAAGCGCAAAGCAGATGCTGCGACAACTGAAACATGTTCTTAAATGACTATTAATAACAATTAGTCGTTCTAAAATGAAGACTAATTACCCATCTCCGCGACCATTCACAACATTCCTTTAACCAAAACCCGTGTCCTTTGAGATTTGTGGAAGCTTGCCCAGACCATAAGGCGTACCAAAGGTGGGAGTTTAAACCGATTGGACTCTCATTAGCCATTTGGGATGTTCAAAGTTCAGGCAGTTCCTTCTTAACCTCGCTCTTCCCGAGCGGAAGAAGGAAGTATATCATGGGTATTGGGTCGAAGGAGTGATAGAATGTGCAAAGAGAGGCAAACAACACGGCTGAAAATTATGGTCTCAGTCCTCTGTTGATTGCAGCCCGGCCCCCGAAGCAAGTGTACGTCTACCAATCCTGGCAGATCGGGTTGGATAGACTGGGTTAAAGGTTAAAATGACGAGCTTGCGGGCGCCGGGATAAAATAAAGAGCAAACCACATAAAGAATTCACAAAAAAAAATCCCATGCTAACGTGTAGGGGATGATTGGTGTATTTTGTGACAGTTCTCTCTCCTCACTCCAATTCAAACTTATCACGTCAGCGTGTGGATTTGTTTTTTGTGAATTCTTTATGTGGTTCTACCATTGCTCTAAAATAAAAGCTGCGCGGATGGAAAAGCTACCCCACTAAAAGCTCTTCCAGTACCGCGCAGAGGGGCGGATTTACACGGGAAACCCCTTGAGAGGCGCATCGAATGTTACACCCGTATCCCAAAATACAAATAGGCCCTACCCTAGATGAATATGGTCTAAGGACTTGACGGGATTGACTAGTTGACCCGATAGTCAAACTAAAAATTTTAAATGTTATGTTATAGTTATATAAATGAGGGGGACTTAAGTTGCCACATCTTAAACTTGAAATAAGTATCTTGTGGCCAAAATAGAAGGAAGGGAAATTGAAGGATCAAAAGTGCTAAATAGTAATATAACTTTACAATGAAGAAAGCTACAAGTATATTAAGCTAGGCTTTTCATAATTCCAGGAGATGAAGGAAAGTCGGTTTAGGAAAAGAGAGGGAAGAATGATGGCAAGAATGATGATCAATTGGAATGGGATTAGTGTTTCCAATCAACTAATAAACTAGTTTCTATCACTTTTGTGCAAGTAAGTATCTCTAATTGTAATTAATTGTGAATTGAAGAGTTAGGGTTCATGTATCCAAGTTGGGGGTTTTGGGAAATTGTGGTTTTAAACACTAATTAAGATATTATAGTGTAATTGGGTGAAACCCTTTTTATTTAATTGAAGTAATTGGGTAAGTTGGATATGATCATGTTATGATCATAAGGTTTGATTAAAAGGAGAATTATAGTAATCTTAGGGGAATCTTATTATGGGTAAAGTTGGATAAATTATGGGTAAATCATCATATAATCAATATATGATTATGTGATGATTAGAGGATGTTATGAAAGCCTAATGGTTGTGTAAACCATGACTATAGTTTATTGTTTATGTTTTAAGTATATTTTGATTATGTGTTAAGGATGTTAGCTTTGGATGGTGTTGATGTTGGAGATGATGGAAGATTATGATAATCTCATAATAGCTTAGCTTGGCTAGCTAAGGTAAGTAACTTGGTTACTATGTGTTTAATATGAAAATATTATAGTATGTGATTGATGTTGTGTTAAGTGGTTATAGACATGTCTTGGAATTATTGAATGGCTAAGGTATGTGTGAGATGTTTTATGTGCTAATTGGATAGTTGTGTGTTATGATTATATGGTTGAGATGCTTGTATTAGCAATGGATATATTAAGCATGTTTTAGCCAATTACTTACTAAGCGTTATCGCTTACATGTTATAGTTGTTAATGTTATTGTAGGTTCATGTGCTCGAAGCGATATGGCTTGGATTGGGTGTGGAACATGGAATGATTATTCAAGATGGTAATATGTAATAATAGGAGCAAGGTAGATACCGAGCTCGTAAGATAAATTTGTACCCCCGTGAGTCTTTTTATAGTTTTGTAAAAGTGTCATCAATCGACAAGTACAAGTCCTAGTCGTTATGGTATTTTGATTGGTCAAATTGGACGTCATGGTCAATTTAAAGGAGTGTTTGGATTGAAGTGTATTTTCTACCCATTTTGGGTTGAATGGGTCAAATAAGTGTTAAATGCGTTAATGATGGTTTATGTACAGCTTTTATGGTCCTTGTTTACCTTGAATTGTTAAAGTGTTTAAATTGATTGAAATGGGTCAAGTGTGATTGTGTAGTTTTGCTGTCAAAGGTGCAGGTCTGTAGACCTGACGGCGTCGCAGTCTTGTGGCGACGGCGTCAGGCTTAGTAGAGACGGCGTCAGGTTCTAAGTCCCCTGAGCCGTCGCGTGTTAAATCTAAAAATATGTTTTGGGTCATGGTCAAAGGGTGACGACGTCGCACCATATAGGGCGACGGTGTCAGCCCGCTACACAGCTTATAAATGATGTTTTGTTAAAGTTAAATGTTATTAATCAAAGAAGTTATCGAGTACATGTTATATAAGATTTGTAAAGGGTTAAATGTCAAAGTTTGACAAGAATCTAATGAGAAAGAGTAATAGTCAAACGTTCCGAGTCAAAGTTTTAAAAATGAGTAATTTCCGGTCAAACCGGGAATCGAGGCGTAACATCGAACTTCTCAGGGAATCCCATGGAAAAATACGACCGCCCCACGAGGAAGCAAGCCACGGGAAATCCTTCAAGAAAATGATAGCAAACAAGAAGGATTCCACCCTCACAAGAGAAAGGCAAAATACCAACACCGTGAAGTAGCGTACCACTGCTAATGTAGTTTTTCACTGCTAGTATGATTGTGTCAGTTTAATATGTAACATTCTAGAATTTCTTGGGTAGGATGTTTTGTAGTAGATAAGTATGCTAAGTATAATTGTACTATAGAGTACATACTGTATATTGTAAAGGACTCCTTAGCCTATAAAAGGAGGTCCTAGGCTAGAGTTTGATATAACTTTTCGTCATATTTAGAGTCGATACACTTCAAGGTTGTAATCGCTAATACTATTCAGAGTATTTGTATATTAATAACATATCCAGGTGTTTTATAGACCATAACTTATTGTAAAAACATCAACATCTTCACTTTGACGTAAGCACATAACGCTTCAGGTTATTAGATGTGTAGAGTGAGTTGATTATTTTGAGGTTTATGCGACATTTCTAAACGTCAAAATATGTTACAATGCTTTTATGCTTGATTACTTAAATTAAATATCTGTAATTATAAAATGAATTGGTTGTATACTTACAACTGCTAGTTAATTTTTAATACTGCTAGTTATTCTAACTACTGCTAGTAAACTGAATAGGTTATATACTTACAACTGCTAGTATTATATGCACAACTGCTATTTATTCTAACAACTGCTAGTATTATACGCACAACTGCTAGTTATTCTAACAACTGCTAGTGATAGAAGTTGCCCCACGTACAACAGTTAGTTGCCAAATTGATATTTGGAAAAAACTGCTAGTTGGCAAGATGAAATAAAAATTGATAATGGCAACAGAGGAAATACTAAATACTTTGACATACAACGTTTCATACAGACGACAACCTACTACATATTACGATTACTACATAATTATAAGTTTAATGGTTACATATTATATAACCCCTTGATAAACAGACACACCAAGCTTTCTGTACACAAATTTAATTGACACAGGGTATTCAACCCATACATAAAACTACAACCACTAGAACAATTTTACAATGGCTGTGACGGAAGATCGGGGGAGTTTCAACAGCTTCCTAGCGAACTCCCAATTCTTCTTGATATTATCATAACCATCATCCATCAAATCGCTGGCCCTGATATACATTTTCTTTAACGACGTGGAACAAGCAAGTATAAACTTTATTATGTGTACTTCATTCTGTGATCTAGGAAAGGATTGAAAAATCACATTCTGAATCTGCCCATGGCTGAATGTGGTTGTGTCTAAATCTAATGAACGTTGTTCCAAAGGTAAAACACTAAGCGTGTGTGAAGCCTGGAAAATCAAATAGTATTGAGAAAACATGCCAGTTTACGGATGTTTATTTGATACGTATGAAATAAAGTATTACACTTACTCTGGTTTCCAGCATTTTCAAGTTTGGAGATCCGCGAATCATTTGGACGATGAGTGACACGATAATAGTCTCGCCAAAATCAACTCTTTTTAGATTCAGATTAACGTGGGATACAAACGGCAAAGGGACATTCACCCTGGAATTACCATCACGCATCAACTACAACAGGTCGACTTTTGGGTTAGTTTCAAACACTAAATGTCGTTAGAGTTACACATATATTTAACATTGTGAAATTAGAAGTGTAAATCTCAAAACGATCTTACCGTGCAATAGTCAAAATCCAATGTAAGGGTCTCAAGAGAAGGAAGTCTTGTCATGTGAAAGATATTGGATGCTATGATTGTCGTGACAGCATTCGAAATACCGAATGACAAATGTAACTTCTTCAAATTCCCAAGACTTGCAAGATTCGATAGTTTCATCCCGTTTGTACTCTCAACATCTAATCTAAGAGACTCAAGTAAGGGACAACCAGCAATTAAATCCCAAAATGTACTAGTTAGAAATTTGACTAAACATAATTCTAAGCTCATTAAATTTGGAAAAGTAGTGAAAAACACCAAACTAGGAAAATCACAACAATGAATTTCAAGATGTTTCAATTCAATACGCATAAAGTTTGGTTGGCAATGTAACTGGTTGTCCATACCAGTTTCTAATTTTCAGGTCCTCAATTTCTTGCAGTGCCAAAAACATTAGCCAATCACGAATCTCTTCATAATTCAAGTCTTCCATTCCAGACAACGGTTTGGGATCTACAGAGAAGACAAACTTTTTTATGGGACCCTTAAGCTGATTTAAAAGTCTAGTAACATGCCTCCCATCAAACTTATATGTTAAATAATAAAAGAAATCCTCATCAATTATGACTTCGGTGAGCAAGGTCCACTTAAACCTCCAGTTTGTAGATAAAATAGAGGTGCTCACCGCTTCTTTTATTGGCAACCGATTCAAAATGTTACCGATCACTGTATCTAGCATGTTGCTAATATAATCTCTCATACTGGTGATAACATTAGCTCGAAACGACATGGTTTTCAAGGAAATTTTTTTGGTTTTTTTATTTCTCGGCAGGAGGCTTTGGATGAGGGTTGTTGATTTGCAATTGATGGTCAGAACGAGGGTGTTTTATTATGATCATTAAATGTGGTTGTTGGGTTGGTTCATTGATTCGTGCGCCCAAGATAGAAGCTTTTCAAATTTGGTCCGTAAAATATTACGAAATAGTATATTTTTGTAAGCCATGGTAATATGGCGGACCTATTACACAATCAATGTACTGTGAGCATCACTTATTCTAAAAACATCGACGTCTTCAGTTTGACGTAAGCACATAACGGCATCATGTTATCAGATGTGTAGACTTACATTCATTTGATTTGATTATTTTGAGCTATATGCGACATTTCTAAGCGTAAAAAAATGCTACGCTGCTTTTATGCACGATTACTTAAATTAAATATCTCAAATTACAAAATGAATTGGTTGTATACTTACAACTGCTAGTTATTTTTACTACCGCTATACTTATTTTTACTACCTCTAGTAAAACTGAATTGGTTGTATACTAACAACTGCTAGTTATTTTTACTACTGCTATAGTTATTTTTACTACCGCTAGTAAAACTGAATTGGTTGTATACTTACAACTGCCAGTAATTTGGTTACTACTCCTAGCTATTTTAACCACTGCTTGTGATAGAAGACATCAACAAAATGATGCCACAGTCGTTAATACTGTTGTGTATGGCCGTGTTTGTGCTGCCCGTGTGTAGGTGCTGCTGATACCATTCTGGTGCCCTTGTGTAGGTGTTGCTCTTACTATTCTGGGCGTGAATAGGCACATATTGGTTTAGTGCTGCTAGTATTAAACTTACAACTGCTAGTTAAATTGTACTAGTGTTGAATGGTAAATTTGTTATTTTCAAGTGTGCATAGTCACTAGTTGGTAGTTATTAGTTTGTTGTAAAATACGAATTGTAACAACTAGAAGGACTCCTTGGTTTATAAAAGTAGTCAACAGGGAAAAAAAGTTACCCTACGTACAACAGTTAGTTGCCACATTATTTATTGGAAACAACTGCTAGTTCTCCAGATTAAACAAACATGTATAATGGGATTACAGAACAAAGGAAATAGTAAATACGTTGACATACAACGTTTCATACATACAACCTACTACATATTACGATTACTACACACGGGCAGAAAAAGCTAACCACTCCATGCTTCCTTCCCATACAGACATCGTACTAAACCCACAAAGCTTCATTCCCATTAAGCATGATCCCTAAATTATGCCGAACAAACCTATTGAACATGAATATAATGGTGTAAGTTAAAAATAAAACATTAATAGAATGGTAAGTTAAAAATAAAACATACTATAAACAACATGGTCTGGCTGATTTAACAAAAGAAGAGATTCTTTGTATGGGGCGATGTAGAAAGATCCCGCATCTCCTAACATTCCCATGCAGACAAATAATTCAAGTTCTTTGTTGTACACAAATACCGACTGACCCAAATGATTACCGCTGTACGCTTCGACTATTGGAGCTTGATCCTTTGTAAACCCAAGCAAACGAACCGAATATAGGGTAGGGATGGCGAATAGGCTTCTAAATGATGTTATGGAAGAACAATTGACGTCCAACAACTATCCACAAAACAATGGAATATCTTCACCAATGATCGTCCCAGAAATCACTAGAGAGGTTCCAAGATCGAAAACATTGAATGGAACTGGGAGTTCATTATTTAAAATCTGCGTAGGTCTATAACTTTAAATTGGCTGGTTACCAAATCAAAAGAAATCAACATATAAATCTTGTAAATAACACCGTCCTCATTAGTTAACTTTTTACTCCCAATCCAATAGATAAAACGACCTACAAATGCATGACTTTTACGTTTCAATTTGATAGTTTCACGAGGGGGTGGAAATTTTCAAGGATTGTCCACCTTAACGAGTTCAAAGAAAAGACAAACACATACCAGAAACCACTTTCGAAAAAAGGATAGGAGACCTTCACGATCTTCGGGTCAAGAGTGTCCGGACGGACGGCAAAACCAAAACAAATCTTTTGACGTTCGATTTGATGCGTGTAAAGTGGGACAAATACTGCAAGTGATTTTTTGATTGTCGGGTTCCAAATAACTGTCATTAGATTAGAACCATAGACAAAACACCAAAGACCATTAGAATTTCCAACTGTAATCATAGATGAAAGCATTAAATCTGTATTAACTGGCGTAGCGATTAGCTGTTCATCTAAAGCTAACATAAAACCTTGGTCACCCATATCGAATGTTAGCGTAAATAAAGACTCATCATTACGACGAACACCGTAATTAAAGATGAAGCTTCCACAATCTATACTAGCCTTCCATAACTTGCAAACACTACGTTGCTGGAGTATAGACTTAGGAGGTAGCCTACGGATGATATCTAGTTGAACATCCAATGGGATATTGTCAGACATATTTTTTAAACAAAAGTAGAAAGATTGGGAAAAAGATATGAAGTCAATAGACCAAAAGAAGAAAGAAAGATTTTGTTAAACAAATTGTATTGAAGAAAGTGATTGGGAACAGAAGACATTAAAGGACATGTACCGTGATGTACTTTTGGGCAACAAAATATTATATTTTGCTATATAGCAAATATTAATAAAGTATACATAACCAATATAGAAGTGGTTTGCAAACCATAACCGTTTTTGTATATGTGCACGGGTATTTACAAAAGAAATGTCGTTGATTTAAAAAAAATTATAATAATCGACTAATATATAACACAAGTAAAATTACATATAGTAAAAGTTGAAAGAAAAAGACTTCACAAGTGAAGATTTGACAATAATTATGGGTCAAACGGACATTAAGGATCGTACCTTGAAAGACGGCTATCAATTTGTGTATTCAACATTGTGGTTCCAGAAGTATTCAAGCATCCGTTCACGGTAAGCTAAAGCCCAATCTGCATCGGCTGGTCTAAACAGCCACATCAAATCAACCCATAAATCCAAGTGCTGCGGACATATAAAAAGTACGTCCAAACGGCCCTTTTAGACTGAAAATAGTAGATATAAACTTCAACAGCTAATTGAAAAGCTTAAGATAAGATATAAAAGCTTAAAGGTTAGAAGTACTTGTATGCTAGAGAAAATCAATTCAAACAATATCTTAAATAACATAGAAAATAAGTCCTAACAAGCTATAGTTGCTCCATTTTCAAATCAATGTCACACATTCAGAACACCATTCCTCCTAAATATATCTAGAGTATAAAAGAAGATATAATAATTTAGATACAATAATCAATACCGAGCCTGAATCTAGAGTATAAAAGAAGATATAATTATTTAGATACAATAATCAATACCGAGCCTGATTCACATGTTTTTTTAGCAAAACATAATTGCATCAAATTAAGAAATTTACAAAACCTGATTTTCGGTTTAGGGGTGATAACCCTAATTTTGACTTTCATCAAGGGAACAACCACAAATGTAAATTTAACTAAAATTACAGATTAAATCGAAGATAAAACACATTAAGTAGATAATAATAAAAGATTGTGTTTGGATACGAGCAATTTTGAGAGGATTCCTTTTTTGACACTTAAGTAGATAATAACAAAAGATTTCTTCAGGTGATTTGAATTACCTGTAACAAGAACAGGTCATTGCAGAAGAAGGTTCAGTTGTGTGGTCGTGCCGCCGGATGGTGGTGGCGTGTGTGGAGGTGCGGCCGGATGGTGGTGGCGTCGGGTTGTTGGGTGGTTGTGGTGGTGTTTGTTGTGATGGTTTATGTGGAGGACAAGAGGTGTGTGACTGTGGGAATCTGTGTTTTGTGTGGGCGTTTGATTTTTTTTTAAATGTAAAATGACAAAACTATCCTCGTGTATAGATACAAGTTGCCCAAAAAACATAAAGATGCCCAAATAACAATACAAGTTGCCCAAAAAATAATACCTTACAATACATGACATATACCTTCAAAATATGTACATGTGTCATAAGTTGTCGGACATATGGCAGCCCCTGGTTGGGTCCAAGAAAATCGGTGGGCAACCGGTCTATTTTCAAATTATAAAAAGGCGTGGTCTGGACACTGATAAGCCTCATGGCGCCTGGTCTATTTGACTATAATAATTAAGATATATTATTCTATGTAAGTTATTGGAATTACACGAGAAATGTATGAATATATGACATGTAGATTAATGATACATATGTAACACAAGTTTGAGTAATATGAGATAGGGATGAAACTTGAAATCTAATCCTTAACGATCCATAGGATCAAGTTCAAATACCATAGATACTTGATCTATATATTTCGAAAACCCAGATTCCGGCCATCCTTCTATACATTCAAGCCTCCTCCAAAACCCAAAATTATGCGTAGCATCAAAAACACACAAACAAATCAAAACCCATTTTTCAAATATTCAAACTCAAATCAAATCCTTAAAGTCAAATACCATTACAAGACGCAATTTGTTTTAAACATTTACAAGCCGTAATCTGTTTTAAACAAAAAAAACCATAAAACCCACCAACAGATATTAAGCACAAACACTGTGTCTTTTGTAGTTGCACAAGTGTGTTTTCATTAGCCGGATTCCCTAATGGACTCTGTGATTTTCATCGGTGGTGTGGCCGGAAATGCTAACAGTGGTTTTGGTTTTGTGATGATGAATTATTATGAGTGATTGAGAGTCATAATAATAAATTGAACAAAATGAGGTAAATTAAGAGAGTGAATTAAGGGAGTGGCTAAAATTTTAGTGTTGTGAAATTATTGTGAGGTGAGGAATGGAGATGTAGATATTAAAAAGGAGGATATTTTTACTTTCTTAAAATAATAATAATAAGACAAAAGCAAATAATCAAATCAACTAGCATAAAAGGTATCTACCAATAGTTTTTTGTAATAAACATATGAACACATGTCAAGACTTTAAATGAGTCGCACAGTCTTTAGGTCGGGCTTAATCAAAAAGGAAAAGGACTATTCTTCACCAATTTGTAGATTATGAGGGACTAAAGTGTCTTTATCTCAAATTTTCTTTTTATTTTACAGCTTCGAAATAAGGTTATATCGTTAATATGTATATATATAATTTTTTTATAAAAGTGGTTAAATAACAAAAAGAAGTGTGACAAACATTTTAAAATTTAATAGTTTTAAGAGTTCATATGTTATATTGGTAAATTTAAAGGGTATTAAAATATAAACATTAATCGGTTTATTAGCTATTTTGTATTATTAAGTAATTTATAGCTTATGTTTTACGAACATTGATGAGCTAACGGGTGATTTAGTATTCTTATTAAATTAAAGGTGCATTTTTACACTTTTGAAAAGTTCACTTTTAATCTATAGTGATACACACTTGTGGGGTTACTTCTCGTAATTATTAGTCTAAAAAATAATAAAAAACAACGGGTATAGTTGAGTCCCACACCTCAGCCTAAAAATAACCACCTAATCAAAATAACCACTGGAGCGTTGCTCCAAAGGTATCACACTCTAAACCGTAAACGATCAATAGATTGGTAAAGAAGAGCTTTTGAAGAAATAAATCATAGGTTCAATTTCAACTCTTGGCTAAAAGGTTACTGTAACAGGTGCTCATTGCCTAAGGCTAGATCCTTGGGGAAGGGTCGGTCAGCACTTAAAAGAGGTTCATGGAGTAAGGGTTCCTCTGCCGATTTAAACCTTTTAAAGAACCGACAAGATATTGATAGAAATTTAATCTGTTGAAATGAGCGTGTATATGTAGAAAGATACAAGAATATTATGAACATGATATAGTTAAGATTCTTTGAGTTTATGCTGTGAAAACGTAGAGGGGGTGAATACTTTACCGTTTAAAAACTTTAGATCTGATAGCAGCGTTCGGGGTCGAGAAAACCTCCTTTTCTACGAGCAAGCTTTTCAACCCTCTAGGTAGTGAACCTAATCGTTGTAGTGTAGTATGGGGCAAGCCTCGGGGATTGATATCGTTCTCTAGGGGAATAGGAATGCTAGCTTCAACGTGAAGTAGTTGTTCAGCAGTGAGTTGATCCATATTGAGAGTGGAAGTAGTGTCATCTCTTGGTGGATTAGCATTTGGATCTCCAGGTATTGTTGTAGTTGGAATTTGAAAAGGACCTTCACGGATGACCTTCTTCAAGAATTTACCATGAGGTTTCTTAAGATCGCAAAACCTAAAGAACCGCATGACCCATTCATCATAGTTTCCGAGAGTGAGCATTGGAGGTCTATCAAGGGATCCAGCTTCATGAATGGATTGTTGGCTACTTATAGCTTCACACATTTTTACAAACCAAGTAAGTTCCTTTTGCGTTGTGGAGAGAATTGTTGATGGATTTGTTGTGGTTGTGGTTGTGCATATTGATGAGGAAGATAATTTCCAATTTGTTGTGATTGTTGCTAAAATTGTGGTGGAGGATATTGTTGTTGTTGCTGCTGAGGATATTCATGAGGAAAGTAGTTGGAGTATGGCGGTTGAGACATCTTTAAACTTGTGTTGATGATGGATCTTTGTAGTTGAATGAAACTTGATTTTGTTGTTGAAGATGTACTTAGGCGTAAGAATTCCTTAGGCATAAACTGATGATGCTTACTCGTAAACTTCCTTAGGCGTAAACTGCTTTCTTAGGCGTAAACCTCCTTAGGCGTAAACTTCCTTTTTACTAGTAAGAATATCTTACTCGTAAACTTAATGGTTAAACGTAAGCTTAGTCGTAAACTAAATACTTATTAGTAAGGAACCTTATGCGTAAGATAAATCTTAGGCGTAAGGTGTTACTCGTAAGGTTTTAGCTTAGTCGTAAAACTAGGTTATTAACCAAAATCTTTCACACTTGTCCAAGTGAGAGAGATATCCACAAGTCGAAGTGTTTTTCAAGCTTATCCAAACAAGGAAAACACTGAGTCACAGACAGCTTTGAAGAATTTGATGAAGATTCCTTACGCGTAAAGACTGCTTAGGCGTAAATTCTGGCTTGGGCGTAAATGTTACGCGTAAGATTAGGGTTTAGTTAGGCATAAGAAGATGGTTTCAAATTACGCGTAAAACAAGGGTTTTGCTTACTCGTAAAGCCAACATAAATTACCAAAACGAACTTTTAAGCACCAAAACGCTTTGTACACTCGATTTTTATGATGAAACAACTTCAAAAACACTTAAATAATAAGAAAGTTTTGAACTTGATCAACCAAAGTGAAATTTAAGCTTAAACGTAAAGATGATGAACGAGTAAAAAGCGAGTGTAAAACGTAAAATAATACGTAAGGATTCAAACTTTTTGCTTAAACTAGGATTCTAAACACTATATAAACCTTAAAACATAAGAATCTTTAAGATTTTAGTGCAAAAATCAAAGTTTTACGCGTATGAAATGTTGGTAATGAAAGAAAGCTTACGTGTAGTTAACAAAAACTTCAACAAAAACGTTTCACTAAACTAAATGGCGATTGATACCATTGTTGGGTCACCATAATATGAACACAAGTATGTTTAGATGTATGAAAGAACAAAAGGGAGAGAGGAGATGGTTGGATTCTAACACACACAAGAATAAGGAAAATGATATGCTTAATGAAAGAACCAACAACTCTCAAATGAGAGTTTACATTGTTTATGTAGGCAAGGGAGCTAGGGCAACACATCTAGTCCCTTACTTTGGCCTTATGGGCCGTTGCATCGGCTCATGGGCTTACTACATAAGCCTAGCATTAATATATACTTATAAGCCATAAGAAAGAAACCTATTATATATAAATTACTAACATTTGAAATACTAGTTACAAGTGATCCCAACACATGGTTTAGTGGTTAAGGGTTTAAGGTTTTTGGTATAGTGTTTAGTGGTTAGGAGTTTATGGTTTCTTGAATAGAGTTTAGTAGTTAGGGTTTAGGTTGTAGGTGTATATCACTTGTGATATTAGACCATCATCATTTTCACCAATGTTTTAAAAACCGGGTTTTTAATCGACCCGGTCGAGTCACCGGGCACCGGTTCGACCGCCGGGTCAACGCGCTTTTTCATTTTTTATTATTTTATTTTTTCCGACCGGGTCAACCGGTTTGATCACCTGGTCAACCGGTTCGACGTCTAACCGGGTCAACCCGGTTTTCATAAAAAAAAATTTGAAAGAAACCAAACCCGGTCGGGTTTCATGACCCGGGTTGACCCGGGTCACTCAAAACCCGGCGGGTCTAACCGGTTGACCCGGTTTTAGAAACCCGGGTTTTTTTACCCGTTTTAGTGGCCGGGTACCGGTCCGACTGGTTGAACCGGCCGGGTCGACCCGGGTTTGAAAACATTGATTTTCACCATTGATCATATCACTTTACAATTGTGATATTACACCTAGTGGTTAGAGATTTAATGTTTAGGGTTTAGATATATATCAATTGTGATATTATGCCTAGTGGTTAGGGGTTTAGGGTTTTTGGTATAGGTTTTAGTGGTATAACAATAATCAGTAAGCTCGAACGCTCAATATGTTGTCGTAAAAAAAACATACGTGTTAGTATAGAACTCCAAAAGATTCAACAAAAAAATACACATTTTAACTTTTCCAAACATATATCAGATAATTTTGTTCATATATGTTTGTTATTCCCATGAGCATATTTATGTGACCTTCCAATCCTACTACCAAAGCGAACATAGGCTTAGGGCGTAGGCACAAGAAACATTCCAAACCTATGTGTGCATTTTGAAGCCAAAGAAACCAACTGTCAGAAATGACAATTCTAGAATATGTTATTTGGGTTAATATGTTCTTGGACTGAAGTTGTGGTTTAGAATTGTGATTGGACCTCTTTAAATTTAGTGTTGTCAAAGGCATGGAGGATCATGTGACTTGTTCTTGATTTTCAGAATGCAACAACACAGATTGCATTTAACTCTTATGTCATTTCCCACTTTGTCCATGTCTCATTTACTACATGAAATTTAGACTTTATCGTTTTTCAGCTAATTGGTTGAAAGTTTTTGTAAATCCTAAAGGATTAGTGTTTCGACATCGGGTTTAAGTTTGCTTTCAGACTAACGCAATGAACTTTGAGTATGTATGTCATTGTTTGAATCGAAATCTGGAGAACTGCCTTACTGATTTCATAATTAAAGAAAATGTAGTATAATTTTGATTTAAGGCTTGATCAAATTGAAACCTTTCCATCCATCTCAAAAGTGAATAGTATTTATTTTAATTTGGGACACAACCAAGAATTGTGAACCAAATTCAAAACTCAGTTGGAAGATTTCATTTTTGTCTGAGTTTTTATTTTCATGGTAATCAAGGTGGTACGGTGCATATTAAATCACATTACATGGCTAACGATGGTATATATTGTCATTGTCATTTATTTGGCAAGGTTTTGGTCTTTGGTTTAGAATCATCCATCAATATACAATTAGTTAAGAAATTGTAATCAATTGTAAAACTTTCGATGAAGATATGTATGTGGGGCTACCATGCAATCAAAATGAATCACCGACCGGATTTTTCTCTTAAATTTTCCAAATTAAATTGTCTAATTTTACCAGGTTGGTCAGGTTAGTATATAACCCAAAATTTGCATACTCTAGTATTTTACCAATGAACTCTTTTTCAACGGCAAACCTTTTATTGAGACTCGACTAATCTCAATAGAAGGTTAAAAATATACGTTGACGTAGTCATTCAAACAACCAATTGGGTTATTTGGCGGTATAGAAATCAATTATGTTTTAATTTAAAGCCTCTTGAAAAAGACATCTTTAAAGAAGAAATCAAGGTTCTTTCTTATTCTTGGATTAGACGTAGGATTAATAAATCAAATCCGTTATGGATTGATTGGATTCAAAATCCAAATATGGCTTGTAATGGCTTATTGTAACTTGGTGTGTCTTTTTTGTCTAGCGTCTTGCCAGGGTCTTACTAAAATTGCCGTTCAAAAAAAGTGTGTACATTTTTTTTTCTTTTCTTGAATGACTCTAAACTTTACCTGACCTCATTTATATGTTAAAAATCATTAATTCACTGTTATACTTGTCAAAGATCTTTATCTCCATTTGATCAACCAAAAACTATTTATACATGACCAACTTGGCGAGTTGAAACTATTTCTTGCTTCTTTGTTTGGAAACTGTTATTAACAAATTAAGTTGCAAGTAACATTGCTAAAATGTAAGTTCTTTCTTACTCATTATATATTGGATAAACTCTACATAACTCAATAAACACACATATTATCACAGATACAACACAAACAGGGAACATAATAGGGTAAGTCATAGGTACTTAAGAAAACATCTCCGACACGAGTGTCTATTAGGTTTACTCCTACTGAAGCTTACTATAGTTAATTAAAGCATATATTTACATCAAATATAACTTTTACGTATTATTATATATTGTTAACTACCCAAAAGATCTTCAATCTCTGATTTAACGGGCTGATTCCAACAATTTTCCTTCCAAAATTGCTCCATACATTGATGCAGTCGTTCAGACTACTCTTTCGTCCATATGGCACTTTAGGAACAGGTTATGCTTTGACATGAAGCCTCCGAAGAAGGATACAATAGGCGATGATATCAAGCTTCTCTCTCATTTGTGGATCTCTCATAGAAGTAGGAATTTTCAATCTTGTTGGCTTGACTGGACAATTGATCCGGTTAATGTTTGTTCCAAACTGTAAATCTTGTTCCTATTTTCTAGCGACTCGTTAGTTTAATAAAATCTCTGTTCAAAAAAAATTATGTATTGTATACTTCACATAATTAAATGTGGTGAGAAGACAAGAAAAGGGGTAATTTAGTTTAAAATCTATAACATATAATAATAATAATAATAATAATAATAATAATTGGTTATATACCCTTGCAGTCACAATATATATAAAATATAAAACTTATATGTATTGTGACTTATGTTAAAACACATTATTTAATACTTAAACATAAATATTAAACAATGTGTTTTAACATAAGTCACAATACGTATAAATTTTATATTATTTGTGATATTATCTAACTTTAATAATATAATTGGGTCAATAATTAAAATTTTATCTAAGATGTTAAAGCATGGCTGATGCATACACGAAGTTGTTAAATAAAATTGATCTATAACATTACGTAACAAGTGCAATACCCGTGCGTGCACGGGTCACAATTTTTACTTTATAAATATTTTCACAAAACAACGCATACATTCAAAAATTACAAAATAACCTTTATAAAGGCTTAAACATGAAGTTATAACGTTGTATTGTGATTTTTTGGTCCCCTGTCCAACTTTTAACCGGAAATAAAAGACATATCAAACATGATCTTATAAATAAAGCATGGTAAAACATGTAACACGAAAATGTACACGTTTAGAAAACATGTATATATGGGTATCATTGTATGCAATGAGAACTTAAAGCTAGTTACATGTTATGTAATTAGTTCTCGTACAATGAGTTATACTTCTAGTAAACTATATACAATAACATAATCAAACATAATATAGCATCATCTAACAAAAAGAATGCTTATCAAGGATACATTTTCATTATATTTCTATATCTTTGTTTCCTCTCTCCCCAAACCTGAGCATAAACCATCAAAACACACCTTGACCTTACTTAATGTTGACTTTTTCGTTTGGTAACTAGAATCATATTGACCATCACACCTACAATACAAACAAATATAAATTAAGCTTTGACAACTAACTCATATGTGAAAGGTTTATGGATAATTATTAATACACGTATGACCGGATTCGAACTCGAGACTTCGGGATCGCACACATTACGTATGAGAGTTGATGTTTAAATAATTAATATATATATAAACGTTATTATTATTAATTATTTGTCACGAAATAAAACTTAACGATGGTTAATATTTAACTGGTTTTGACTAACGGTCGTTAAATGTAAACTAAAGGGACTAGAGATGCAATTAGTGGACAAGAATGATCTAGAACCCTTGGGTTTAGCCTTGGCCAGTCGTGGGTTCACAAAAGCCCAAGGGAGGCTTTTCTTGGTCACCAAGTTTTGAGAAGATATATATACAAACCCTTGTATTCATTATTCTCCTAACCTTGGATCACTAATAAACCTAATTGCTTTCTTCTCTCCCTCTCTCTTGTGTTGGCCGATCGTCCACCCTCCCTAACCAAGGGATTCGATTTTTCCAACTCAAGATACAAGTGTTTGGTTTTTATTGTGATTCAAGAACCTAGCTTTTCACATCAAATCGCTATTAGTACGTGTGTACAAGAATGAATGACAAACGCACTTGTGTTTGTGAATTTCTTGGTGGTCGACTTTTGATGGGTCGAATATTGTGAAACCCTAAGTTAGGGTTTGGGGTTTTGTTACTTGTTCACAACATCATTTGGTTTTCTTGAATTGCTAAAAGGTACGCATATTCTTATTCGGTTAATTATTATTACATATATTATTCCTTATACTTCCGCTGCATGCTTTGATGATGTTTACTTTATTTTATAATTGTTATGATTAGTAAAACCCAACAGTGGCATCACGAGCCATTAATATGATGTAATTAATTACCGAAACACATAAAAATTGGATCTTTTGGATTATTGCATGCTTTTATTGGTTTCTAGGGTTTTGAAATTGGAAACCCTAATTTTTTTTAATTGGGTCGATTACCCGAATTTTATTTTATTAGGTTTTAATTTTGTAAAACTTGTAGAAACCCTAGGATTGCATGCAAATTTTATGTGGTTATTATGAATAATTGTTATATGCCATGTATTAATGCGTATCTTGGGATATAATTGTTATGATGAATCCATGGTGGAACATGCATGTTTTGCTATGGATTATTGTTGTTTATTAATTGTTAAGTGATATACACATGTTTTATTTATTTGATAATTATTTAATTGGGGAAGACTTCAATATATCTAATAAAAATTCGTTATGTGCTATTTGGTATACTATTGACTTTGGCTTACGCAATCGACTTGTAGATGTATGTGGCTCATCTACTTGTAGGTGAAAGCCCTAATTGATGTATGCATTATTTACGCCTAGAATTGTTTATTAGCATTCATCGAAATAATTATGCATGTGGCTAATTGTTTTACATATGTTAAAATTGTTTAGTTATATATTTATATTATTTGAGTTTGTTTAATTTTTTTATTAAAGTACTTTTTTGTTTATATTGTATGACATGTTAGTAAGCAAAAAGGGTTTTTTATGAATAGAAAATTAAATGGACTAAATAATGGCGAAATTGATTTGTTTTTCTAAGTATTAATTCTTGAACTTTTAATCGATTGATGCGACTGAACTAAATGGTTAGAACGGCTCACCCAATAGAACAAACTAGAAAGGGGGTTTAAAGAAGTGCGCACAGTCACACTGAAAGAATGTCTAAAGTTATGCTTTTGCGCTTACCTGGTCCTCTGCCCCCCTGTGCGTTTGATTAGAGCTACCTAGTATAACCATTCTATGTATGAAGCATCTTAGTGAAAAGTTGTAAGTTTCTCAACGCATCGATTAAAACTTTGTAAAATTTAATCTTAGCAATTAAAATATTATGCAAGTTTTTTCGAAAAATTTTATGTTATAAAGTTGTATGCATGCTTCTTTATACATAAGTTTTGATTACACGTCAAAAATTGTACCCTTTAAATTTAAGTTTATGCCATCTAATGATATGAAACACTTGAAGTTGTAATTTAGTTATGTGAGACCTTGAGCTAGATTACGATAACAAGGTGAATCTTTATGTTGTGTGAGACCTCAACTTAAATAATCTGCAGTTTCTAAATTAGACAACTTAATTAAGTTTGTTAGTGAGACCTATAACTTAAGGCATAAGATGGGATAAAACATGCTTACATTTTGCATAATTGTTTGGCAAAATTGTAAATCCCATATTTTCTAGGAATTGAAAACTTGTTTGTCAATTATTGTTCTTCGACAATTACCTATTCTATGCTTTCATCACCGGCAGATCAACTGATGTGGTGAAACTATAATAATGAGGGTCCTAGATTCAAGGAAAATTCTATGGTTAATATGAATATTGACCTAAGGGTATTTTATTTTCTTGAAAGATTTAATTATCGAAAATACTAAAGATTGAATTTTGTTAATTCTGTTGATTGTGTTAATGCAACATTAAACCGTAAATGTGGTTTGGACTTTGGTAAATTGATCTAGTTCTGTTTTCAAACAAATGTTTGATCAAGAAAAATTTACTAAAAAGACAAACATACACTCTTTTCCATGGAAGAAGAGTGAGACTCAATCCTATTCCTTTTCATGATTGAGAAAGGTATGTTAGGAACATTAGAATTGTCTAAATTCTAATATATATAACTCATAGCAACTTTAATAGTTAAGAAAATTGCACACCATGTTTTCCTTAAGAGATTTCATTACCCTTTGTTGGTGATTGAATCCTTATATGACATTTTGGTCAACTAGAAAACATGTATGACGTTTTATGAGTTATTAAATTAGAAGCTAGACCAATTACTGCAAAATTGGTAAAAGATAAACTAGTATATTTTATCTAGTTGTTTTGCTTTGACTAATTAAAGGTGCTACACACCATTGTGAGGATAGTAGACCTATTATGGAAGAAATTGCATGCTCAATTTTTCAAGTTAATAGCATGATGGATGATCCATCATCTACAGAGTAGAATGCACTCTTTTAGTACCTAAGTAATTGTTACGAATGGTCTTTAAAAGGGGTAACAACGTAATAGCACGCTATTTTCACTGGTTAATGAAACACTTACAATGTTGTCAAATCTAGTGGGAGTATGGTGTATTACTGAATAAGACATTATTGTAACGTTGTCTAATTCAGTGGGAGTTACAAGATTTATTATCTTGGTATTAACTCAGATTATTTCTAGATTTTCTTGAAATAATACATTACGTTCAAAAATGTAGACATTCATATTCTCAAGGATAGTCATGAACGTTTCCTTGATAATTAAGTGGTCCTACATCTACTTGTAATGCTTATATATCTATGACACTATCATATTGCTCACATAAACAAACGAATGTCATGGTGTTTATCTACTATATGATGTTGTTCTATGCACAAGTGGGAGAAGTATTTATTGTGTGCAAAGGAACAACACATACAAATATGATTAATGGATTCTCTTGATCGTAAGGTAAGAGATTAACATTCTAAGAAGATTGTCTTGTTTAGAACATATGTCAAGATTATAACATAGACTACTTTTATGTCTTATGTCATTCAAAATTAAAGAAACACTTGAAGTTACATTTTAGGTTAAGTGGGATTTTGGCTAGATTGTAATCTCAAGGTAAATCTCCACTTGTTGTGAGATCGAGCGTGGTTGCTTTTACAGTTTCTTAAGTTGGACAATTTATGGAATGACATAAATAAATAAAGTAATACTATCTTAAATATTTATGTATTTTTAGAATGACATAAATAGATAGAGTAGTATATTAACTTGAAAATAAATTAATTGAAACCACGATGTGGTGTTCATAATTACTTTAAATTATAAATGTTTATGTGTTTCTTTGTAAAGTCACAAACATAAAGTCTTTTCATTATTACAAGACATATAATATAAAGTAATACGTTAACTTATTATGTCTTCTTATTAAGATATAAAGTCATTGGTAAATGACTTATAACGTATAATGGAATTATAATTGTTTATGTTTTCTTGTTGAGACATGGACATGAAGTGACTTGATCAAAAGTACTTTTGTTATAAAGCATGCAATTGGCTTGGAATTGTATTTTACTATTAAGATGATTTAATTGGTAAATAGGTAAGCCAAAAGGAATATGTTTATCTTATATTGTTAGATTGTCTTACAATATTAATTCTAATGAAATACTGTATGTATATGAAATGTTCAATTAGAAGAATCAAACATTTGTTATATTGTTTGATTCAAGATAACTATATATTCTTTTCTTCCAAAAGTTATCAAGGTTAAAAATTGGGTATTGATTGGATATACTTAATAAAACTCAAAACCTAGAAGATTATTAAGATACCATTGTAGTATGGAATGTGATGAATCACATTGAGTCTTATATTGAAGTTCTGATTTGTTAAAACTACTTATGGAGTAGGTTATTAACGAACAAGATTTACGAACTGTTAATGTGATTTGTAATATCCCAAAAGAAAACAATTTAGTGTTGTTCTAATTGCTAAAGTATTTACAGATAGTCTTTAAATTACAAAAGCAAGTGGGAGTTTTGTTTAGATCTTTAAGAGATTAAATTACAAAACACATAATCTTCTAAAACACACTAGTAAATATCATGATGAGGTCAAATCTGATAAACCTCAAAATGGTGGAATTCTCATTCATAGATCCGCAAGGATATCTCAGATATTTGATATGATGAGAAATATGAATTACTGGATCATGGTAAACCTGTTAATCATAATGATGTATTACCTGATATTGAATTGTGGTAAATTATTCATACTATGAATGTTAAGATGCTGTCCATAAAGATAATCAACTTTGGATACTTGGTTTATCTTAATGAAGATGAGTTTCTTCAAAAGGAAAGAAAACCCTAGTGGTTTAAATCTTTGTGGAGAAATCATATGGACAAAATTGTACATGTGTTTAATTCATGACTTGTGACAAGATTATTAATCACACTTAAGCAATTAACTGTGATTGAATATTCTTTCCTTGGCACATTAAATATATAATGATTATGATTGTCATACTTAATTTCATTTATATGAAATCTGACAATGAATATCAAAACTTTTTCTTGTGTAATTACTTTTGCGAGGACGATAAGTAATACAAAGGAGTTTTATGAATTCACATAATCTTTGAAAATGTACAAACTGCAAGAATTCATGAATGGATATATGCATGCATCTAGGAGATGATTCTTATGTTTAACTATTAAATCCAAGTTTTGGTTTAAAATTAAAATAAGATAATTTCTAAGTATTCCTGAAAGCTAGTGGCAGTATTATGTTTATTTTCTTTAAATTTTATATGTTGTGGGTAGTAACATTACATCTAAAACTAAATGTTAAGCTCTAGTTTGGAATGGAACTTCACTTGAAAGATTTAAAAAATAAGACATATAACCTTGGAATATATGTTTATTATTAATAAACATGTGCGGTAAAATAAATGAGTCTAATAGAACATGATATATCATTTGGAAAATAGATATGTAGAACATGAATGAAATCTTAGTTTGACACAAGGATTTTTCATGTACATCATGTTATTGTTGTATCATGCTTGAATGCAAGATGATTTGACAACATTGACATCTAATGAAGTTATTAGATAACTGCTGTAATGAATATTCTAATGGAATATGTTTGAATTTAGAATTACATTCCTCGGCCTTGAATTGCTCTCAAAATTCTATGGATGAGCAATATATCAATTGTTGCATAATTGTCATAGCCAACAAACTTGAAAGTTTTGAAGGCATCAAACATTACACTCTAGATATTGAAGTTTGCGGAGATTTTAAAGAGCATATTGTTGTTTTGTGTACAATGATGCTGGTATAATTGAGATGACACTCAATACTAGTCATGGGAGGATTTCATCCTTGTAAATGGCCATGTGAACTAGTTGTGCTCAACTAAGAGCATAGTAGCATTATACAATAAAGAATAAGAATACTTTAAAATTTAAAATGTTTGAAAGTTTGATTGTCATAAATTGGTGGTTGAGGATGTCACACACTTTATGAAATATTATGTGGCAATATCAAGATATTTTGGATGCACATACAAGAACTTCACTAGTTGAATTCTTGAAATTAGTATTCTCAAAATTCCGATAGATCAAAGTTAGTTGAAATTATGCCTTGTCAACATGTATGATTGTCATTACTTGAGGCATAATTCATTAACAAGTATTATCATGCATTGATCTATTTAGTATTTGGATAAAGGATGTTTTGAACAAATATTATTTAAATGAAATAAAATATTAGTTATGTTTATTTTTTATTTTCTTAATATTATATCCTATATTTGCATGTTTAATCCGTGAATAACTTATGTTATTCTAAATAGTTCGTTGTCAATCAATGATGTGGGAATGTCACTGAATTAAGACAAATATGAGTTTTGGTAGAATATACTTTTAAAGTATATTGATGCGTGGGACATACCAGATTCACATGATATTCAATGAATTGAATATAGGACAGATCCCAACTTTGCATGAATATACTTATGGATCTTTGTCATTAAGTAAATCATAAAATGTTTATCCTCAGACTTGAGATACCAGATAACTGTTATGAATGTAGTGCATTTGTGTAAGATAGTTTAACGTTATCCGTAACTGGTAGTTATAAGGGTTATTTTCAGAAGTGTTACAAAGTTCATGAGTTATGTTTGTAGTCAAGAGAATTTGTTCATTTGAATTTGTTTCAAAGCATAATACTATATTTGGGTCCCTCGTATGGTTGACAAGATGTTTGTATGGCCATACCCAAGATCAATCTGGAATACGTTCAGATGATTTGGTAATCTTGTTCAATCAGATACAACGAGAAACAGAATATTAACTTATGAAATGACTTGATCCATATTCATAGTTAATGTAGTATTAGTAACAAAAGGATAAGTAAAAATGATGAATCATTAAATGGTTTTTCCAGGGTACCATACTCGATTCGATCTTGGGGCATTGGCGTGTTAGGCTAGACTAAACCAATGTCATTACTATATTAAGTAATATCCAAGTGGGAGCTGAAATGTTTATGGATAATTATTAATACACGTATGACCGGATTCGAACTCGAGACTTCGGGATTGCACACATTACGTATGAGAGTTGATGTTTAAATAATTAATATATATAAACGTTATTATTATTAATTATTTGTCACGAAATAAAACTTAACGATAGTTAATATTTAACGGGTTTTGACTAACGGTCGTTAAATGTGAACTAAAGGGACTAGAGATGCAATTAGCTAGTGGACAAGAAGGATCTAGAACCCTTGGGTTTAGCCTTGGCCGGTCGTGGGTTCACAAAAGCCCAAGGGAGGCTTTTCTTGGTCACCAAGTTTTGAGAAGATATATATACAAACCCTTGTATTCATTATTCTCCTAACCTTGGATCACTAATAAACCCAATTGCTCTCTTCTCTCCCTCTCTCTTGTGTTGGCCGATCGTCCACCCTCCCTACCAAAGGGATTCGATTTTTCCAACTCAAGATACAAGTGTTTGGTTTTTATTGTGATTCAAGAACCTAGCTTTTCACATCAAATCGCTATTAGTACGTGTGTACAAGAACGAAGGACAAACGCACTTGTGTTTGTGAATTTCTTGGTGGTCGACTTTTGATGGGTCGAATATTGTGAAACCCTAAGTTAGGGTTTGAGGTTTTGTTACTTGTTCACAACATCATTTGGTTTTCTTGAATTGCTAAAAGGTACGCATATTCTTATTCGGTTAATTATTATTACATATATTATTCCTTATACTTCCGCTGCATGCTTTGATGATGTTTACTTTATTTTATAATTGTTATGGTTAGTAAAACCCAACAATATGTTACCTCGTTATCATCTTTTTTCGTCATCATACTTCTCACTCTTCATTCGAACTTAATTGTCTTATGTCAGATAAATATATTTTACAAAATTGTACAGATGGCATACATGATCCAATGCAAGTAACACATATACATTTAAGTATGCCTGAATAATAAGAAATTAAAACAAATGCTCTTTGCATATACAAAGCCTTGAAATTATCTTGAGGGTATATTGCACAGCATGAATAAAATTCAAAAGGGTAATTAATTTTGACCAAATTATTATAATTTTGACTTTAAGTTATTCAATGAGGTGACTCTATTTTTCTAGTGGCAAATCGAACTCTTCTATTAGCCTAATTGAAAAATTCTCAAAATTTTAATTTTCTATTTTGTATGTGATTTTATTATTGTGACGTTACATAAATTAGAATTAGAGGTAACAATATAGAGGATATAAAATATTGATCTGCAAGTTGAGCATAAGGTTGACATCAATAATTGGATCATTCTTCAGAAAAATAAAATTATGAAGAGCACATGTAAATACAAAAATAATATAATGTTGGCAAGAATGATATATTCCCCATCGCATATGCCTTATTTTCAGTTCCACATTATACACACACAATATTTTTAAACGTTATATATGTATGTGTATCACATTTTTAAGTTTTGGTTTTCACTTTTTAATCTTGAAGTTCTAACGTCTAGAATAACCCGTAAGTCTGTCTAAAAAGGTTCAAAGACTGAATTCGAGGGTGAGATTGTTTTCCCTCAACAGTAAATGGCGAAATATAATCTAGTTGACAATTTAAGACATTGCATGTAAACTTAAAACCAATATAATGTGTATCTTATAATGTGTATCTTATGTTATAGCATACTAATAATTGATGACAGCTTCTTGATATAACACTATAATTGTAGTTTATATAAGTTTCAGTGTAATTATTGTTTTAAGATGGATATCTGTAATTTATTTACATTAAATTGAAAGTATGAACTCTTGAACTTTCATCTATTCCAATTATTCTGAATATGATTACAACTAAACTCGATTAAACGATATGATTTATCTAGAAATCGGATGAATAACTTGTAAGAAAAAAAAAAAAAAAAAAGATTGCAAAAAGAAAAGAAGACAAGTTACACAATTTTCACATTTAATTAACATAATCCTTTTACAAAGTGTATACAACATACAAAAAATAAAAGTGAAAATCAAAATCAAAATAAAAAAGGAGCCTCACTACCTCAGTAATACAAAACACCCTAACATTCAAAAACTTTTGCTAGGGTTTTCTGAGTAGGCCGGTCTTCTGTGTGCTAGATATAACTTTTTTTTTTTCTTTTTTTTTTTCTTTACATCTAAGTATATTCATATAATTATACATATATTTTAGAAAGAATAATAAATATGAAAAGAGAAAATTGAAGTTAAAGTATTCTAAATTTAGAAAGTTGAAATGCATCTTCTATGTGTTGGAACTTTTTGCTTCTTTTGATTTAATTCTTTTTTCCATACTTTTCCAATATCTTTAGATATTTTTACTGCATCTGCAGAAGCACCAGCCAACCCTCTTCTTGTGAAACCAGCTGCATATAATCCTCCTTTTCCCTTCCAACCATTTGGGAATGGTGTTTTGGGAAATCCATTTTCGGCGAAGAATTCTTTTTCCTGTACATCAAAAATGTGAAAATTCGATTAGTCAAACTGAATGTTAAAAAATGTTAAATATTAAATGAGAAAATGGATTGAATGTTAATACTTACATGTAGCCAAAATGGAACATTGCTGAAATAACCGGTTGCTAAAATGACTGAATCGATGTTTAAGACATCGTTATTGACTAATTCGACTGTTTTTCCTGTGAATCTTTTGATTCCTGGGACAACAGTGATTTCTCCTGACTTTATTTTGTCTAATGCTCCAATGTCAAGAACGGGGGTTTTACCATGATGGTTTTTGAGCGTTAATGGACCCAAAGATGGGCGTTTGATACCAAACGTTTCGAGGTTACCAAGTGTGAACCATGCAATGATCAACAAGATTCTGTCAACTATCCATAGAGGTAGCCATGCCATCAGCATCATGGCTAAATCAAACGTCGATTTCCCGAGCATTTCTCTAGGCAAGACATGAACCTGAACATGTGATATAATTAATTAGGATCTTTTGTTTATAAAGAAAAGATATGTTGGTTATTAAAGTTTTAAAAATTTGATGACTTACCGAGCTTCGCATCACCATTGATGGCTTTGCATTGTGGTTAGCAAGGTCTAAAGAGACTTCCATCCCAGAATTTCCACACCCGACGACCAAAACATTCTTTCCAGCGTATTTCACACCGGTTTTGTAGTCTTTTGCATGGATCACTTCACCAGAGAACTCTTTTAAGCCTTCAATTTCAGGGATTACCCCTTCAGCATTTTCGCCTGTGGCCACGACAAGCATTTGGCATATATACTCCGTCTCTGATCGGACTGATCCGGCTGTAGAGACGGTCTTTACTCTCCAAAGCTTGCAAGCCTCGTCAAACTTAGCTGACTGAACACACTCATTGAATTGTGGCTTGATGTCGAACTTTTGTGCATATTTCTCGAGGTAAGCGACAAATTGATTCTTTGTCGGGTATTCGGGGTATTCTTCGGGGAAAGGTACTTTAGGAAGTTGGCAGAATCTTTTGGGGAGGTGGAGTTTAAGGCGGTCATAGGTGCGTTTTTGCCAAAGGGAAGCAATGCAGTCAGATCTTTCGATGACTACAAAAGGAATTCCTTGGTCCTTAAGGCAAGCCGAGATGGCTAGCCCGGAAGGACCTGCCCCTACTATAACCGGACCATTAACCCACACACATCGACGACCAAAGAAGTTATTTTGTTCCGAAAAACTAAACATTTTTGCAACTTAACTTTAATGTAACACAAACAAATGAGTATGCCAAGTGTTAAACTTTGTCTATGTGAAATTGGTTAAAGAAATTGTTTTTGTAGGTTCAAGAGTGTAATGTAGATAAATGTTGTATTGAGTTTTGAATGATTTGAAATAGGGAATGGAGAGGTGTATATATAGGGTCAGGGTTGAGATGGATGGTGGGCGTAGGGGGGTATGGGGTGATGTGGGGTTGCATGTGATAAGGGTGGTGAGGTCAATTAATGCATCTTTCAAGGGTCACTAAAAATGATAAGCTAAATCATTACTTTAAGTGATTTATTTTTACAATAATTATTTGCAATTATTTTATTGCAATAGTATATGCTAAATCCTTTAGCAAAAATCTTTTTCCAGATATATTTTGTCTTCTACTTAGTCATTGTGTATTTATTGTTTTCATAAATTTTTAGCATAATATAACTTGTATAGATGAAAATTTTGGTTATTTGTCTATATAAAGTATCTCAATATATATTACTGAATAACGTCCAAAAATGAAGTCAAATAAGCATATATAACTCATACGCTAGCTAGTGTAGTCAAATTCGACATGGAATCTTCATAGTTGCACCACAAAATATGATATACAACAAATACAACATAACCTACATGATCGGGTCTAATATAGTTGATCTCTAGAGTCACATGCAGAGTTTGAATGTAATGTAGGGTAAGTGGTTTTTCATTTATAACTAGCTACAATTAATTGGGATATAGTTTTGACATACTTATAATTTAAATGTAACATTGTATGTGTTTGAATGCTGAAATGAAATTATGCAACAAAAACACAAACATAAACAATTAATATATTAATTTTCTATCTTTAATTTCTTTTCCTTTTTTTCTTTTTTCTTTTTTTTTCTTTTTTTTTTAATTTGTCAAATGACATAATTTTGTAATTAGAAGTTTTTCTTTGGTCTTTTTGATGGCAAGAATCTTGTTATTTAGACATGATTAATAATTTATATGATGGTTATTTTCCTGTAGATTTATGACTTTTAAGCATATGCCTATTGTTTCCTTTATTTTGTTACGACATACACTACAACATTCACTGGCTACCCCAGCAACATATGGGGGGATTCCCCAGCGACATGTCGCTGGGGAAAGGTATCCCCAGCGACATGTCGCTGGGAAAGCCTAGCTGGGGAAGTCTCGTAAGGGATTGTATCCCCAGCGACAATCTCCGGCGACGACGTGGGTCCCACTCAAATTTAAGTCAAAGAAGTAGTGCCACTGTGGCACATTATCCCCAGCGACATGTCACTGGGGAATAGTCGAATTAAGCAAAATGATTAAGACACTAATTATAGTGATTAAGTATCCCCGGCGACATGTCGCTGGGGATACTATGGTTACTTGTTGACAAGTCAACGAGTTAGCCTACTATCCCGGCGACATGTCGCTGGGGAAACCTAGTTTTCTCGTTGGCTTGTCAACGTTTAGTGTGTGTTATCCCCGGCGACCTGTCGCCGGGGAAAGGTCTGCATTTTTTTTAATGCAGCCTGCAGTGCAGGCGATTTCCAGATTTTTTCCGGAATTTTTCCGGAAAAAATCTACCAAATAAACCTGTACCAAAACCTGTATAGACTCGCCACAACTTGTACCAAAACACAAATACCATATAACGGATCAACGCAATACAAATAGATCACAACTTTTACATAAACACGACTCAAAAGTCAATATGTGCATTGATAGATAGGGAAACAAGTGTTTAAATGGCGCCAAGATGAACCTAATAATATATAACACAACTACCTAAAGTACCAATGTAGCATACTAATAATATATAACACAACTAGCTAAAGCTAGTACCAATGTAACATACTAATAATATATACACAACTATCTCTCGCCGTTGTTATCCTCATCACCGCCATTCTCCTCGTCACCACCACACCCACCACTCCCGCTAGCACCACCCGAGTCATACTCCCTGAACATATCCGCGTATCTGTTGTCGCTTCTGAGGAGACTCATGATAAAGCTTACATCTTTGGTGACTTTCTCGCCGGGGGCGGGAATACTTGGCCTGGATGTGGCCCGTGATGGCAATACGCGACCCACACCGGGAATATGCCCACGAAGCTTACCCCCTCTTGCCAACGCATTGATTTGATCCTCCGTGTATTGACCCGTGGCCTCAAGCTTTTTCATCTCGTCCTATGTAGTGACAAAAACACAAGATAGTAAATATATTAGTCGGGTTGCTACATTATTTCTCGATAATTCATTAAAGTGTGTTTTGAAACAAAACTTACATATATCCGGCGGTCCTCATCGTTAAGGAATACCCCATCAACAGTATGTGTTCGCCAATAAGTGTCGATGAGTGACGGGTATTCATGAGTCTCTGATGCCTGCATCTGTACATACACACGCATATAAGATGAATAATTTTAAAAACGACAAATCACAACACACCAAAGCGTATAATCAGATATATATATATATATATATATATATATATATATATATATATATATATATATATATATATATATATATATATGTATGTATGTATATATGCATGTAAAATAATTATAATGTTTATTACCATATTATCTCGAAGGCGAGACAGCGACCGGGATCCCTGTCTAGATATGACCTTGCTCTTTTGCCGGTTAAGCCGATTTGTAGCGGCTCGAGAAATGTTCTTGGGATCATTCCAAAACTTAATGTACTCATCCCAATCACCCGCTGTAATTTCCTCGGGACGTGCCAGCCTAATCGCCTCCGCATCGTAATCCCCGGTGGTGGGGTCTACCTTCCAATGTTTGGCCTTGAAAGAAGCCTTGTTAGTATTGTAGGCTTTTTGCAGGTGCGAGTTTATGCCTTCGTAGATCTGGGGCCAGCGGGAGGAGTCGATGTGCGGCCTGAGGTCAAATAGGGTCTGCAATCATATACAACAAAACGAAAAGAGAGTTAGAGATATAATTTATATATTTATTTAAATTTGTTTATTTATTTATATGATATAAATAAATAAGCGAATTTAGATAAATATACACAATTAAATAAATGAACACGATAATGAAATAAACATAAAAGGATAACTGACCCCAATATCTGAAATGATTCCCGCCTTCTTCTCGTTCGGGACCTTCTCCCAAGAAGGGTAGTAAAACGGCACCTTCCTAACGACCTCCCCGATGTAGTTAGACCAATGCGCCGCATGGGGGCCGAGAGGGTTTAAGGTTTGTTTGTCACCCACCTCAAAAGTGATCGACACGGGACCTTTTTCGTCTGCGATTGCCTTCAGCGAAAGGTTCCGGGTCTTGTCGCGGGTATTCAGCCTGCCCGCTGCGTCGATATGTTAGGGTTGTACATTAGACGTTCAACGGATGAGTGGATATGTTATGGTTACACATTAGACGTTCAACGAATGAGTCGGTATGTTATGGTTACACATTAGACGTTCAACGGATGAGTCGGTATGTTATGGTTACACATTAGACGTTCAACGGATGAGTCGGTATGTTATGGTTAAACATTAGACGTTCAATGGATGAGTCCGTATGTTAGGGTTACACATTAGACGTTCAACGGATGAGTCCGTATGTTAGGGTTACACATTACACGTTCAACGGATGAGTCGGTATGTTATGGTTACACATTAGACGTTCAACGGATGAGTCGGTATGTTATGGTTACACATTAGACGTTTAACGGATTAGTCGATATGTTATGGTTACACATTAGACGTTCAATGAATGAATCGGTATGTTATGGGTTGGACATTAGACGTTCAACGGATGAGTCGATATGTTATGGTTACACATTAGACGTTCAATGAATGAGTCGGTATGTTATGGTTACACATTAGACGTTCAACGGATGAGTCGATATATTATGGTTACACATTAGACGTTCAATGAATGAGTCGGTATGTTATGGTTACACATTAGACGTTCAACAGATGAGTCGATATGTCATGGTTACACATTAAACGTTCAACGGATGAGTCGATATGTTATGGTTACACATTAGACGTTCAACGGATGAGTCGGTATGTTATGGTTACACATTAGACGTTCAACGGATAAGTCGATATGTTATGGGTTGGACATTAGACGTTCAACGGATGAGTCGATATGTTAGGGTTGGACATTAGACGTTCAACGGATGAGTCGATATGTTATGGTTACACATTAGACGTTCAACGGATGAGTCGATATGTTATGGTTAGACATTAGACTTTGAACGGATGAGTCGTTATGTTATGGTATACGTATTATTATTATTATTCTTATTCTTATTATTATTATTATTATTATTATTACCATTACTATTATTATTAATAAAGTCAAACGAAGTCAAACGGAATCCCCGGCGACATGTCGCTGGGGAAAAGTGCAAAATAAAATTTTAAAGTAATCAAATTAACACTAATTACATATTTTAAATAATCAAATGAATCCCCGGCGACATGTCGCTGGGGAAAGGTGCAAAATAAAATTTTAAAGTAATCAAATTAACACTAATTACATATTTTAAATAATCAAATGAATCCCCGGCGACATGTCGCTGGGGAAAGGTAAGCGGGAATAGTTCCCGCCACGTTGCACGATGAAATTTTCGGTCAAAATATAACAACCGTATCCCCGGCGACATGTCGCCGGGGAAAACCTCTCCATAATTTAGCTGACTTTTCTACGAGACTTCGTGCCACGTAGGATATATTTTTGTCGTTTAGTGATGATTCTCCAGCGACAATTGTCGCCGGGGAAAACAGCGATGAGGAAACTGGTAAATGTGGTAGTGATACTGGAGTTTATAAGCCTGCACTTACCATTTATAGAAAACGTCGAGAGGTTCCCACATCTACACTCCAGAAAAGAGAAAATATAGCTTACTTGGCAATGCTGACTAGGACGAGAGTATACGCCTACTGGCTCATAGCCACTTTAGCATCGTGTTTAACACTTAACACGTGTTTAGGCTGTCATAAGCCCCCCACAAAGTGAGGCCAACATGCCAAATTGGCAACTCATAATTCACACATTGACACCTCCTCATTTGCTTGATTACGCATAATAGGGATAAACTATTACAAAAAAATCACTTAAGAATCGAGTTTTTTTTTTTAAGACAAAGTATTACAAAATTTCACTTTTTTTTTTCCCTCAAGTACATTATTTTGGTCCCCGACAGTACTAGAATCCGCCTCTAATAAGCGTAACCAACGTCCCATATACTTTAAACTTAAAGAAACTAACATTATTATTATTATTATTATTATTATTATTATTATTATTATTTATTTATTTTATTTTTTTTTATTATTATTATTATTATAAACATCACTTTATTAAAAGAACCTAGGATTTACAAGAAATTAGTAGAGAGCCGAGATACTAACTGAGCCCCCACTCCTTTAGCTATAGCGAAACTAATCCTACTAAAAATGTGAGCAGCAACACGTGCACCAATGTCTTGAGTCACCGAGAATCTTCGAATACGCTTTAGTAAGGTCACCGCATTCTTCTCCAGTTCCCCAAAAGAAGAGAATGAAAATGGGAGAAACCCATATCCAATATCCGCGCATTTAGCCTCGTACTTGACGCGTTTACAATGCGCGGCTTCAATAACCGCACGACCGGGCACAAAATCAACCATACCAGTTTGCGTCAAGGGTGATGACCCTGTCAGATCAACACATACATCAAGCCCACCATCCCACGAGTAAAGTAAAGTATCAGCTAGACGCAAGGATATGTCCCTTTCCCCAATAAGCCTAATATCAACCTCCTTACTAGCCGAAACCCCTGACCGAGAACATATGTCAACAAGAACATCACGCACCACGTTATGCCGATGTTTAATGCCAATAATATCCCCGCACGATACAACATGGTCCCCATAAATATCCCCAGTAAAGACCCTGGAACAAGCTGAGCACGGCATCTGAACAGAACATAGGGGAGCACCAAGCCGATAACACAACACACATCGGTAAGTCCTAGCGTTCATAGTCTGCCCCAACCCAGATATCAGAACCACCCTAAGCCAATCTGAAGTGTAGTCCTCCTTTTGCGAACTTCATAGCGCCATCTGTCGAGTAGATAGGCGAAATGTAGATTCAACCGTTTGGGTAACACGTGTGAAATGTATATCTGCCAATTTCTTCAGGAGTTTGGGGGCAGCGATCTCACTTGGGTTACTAAAAAGATCAATCTTCATTTTCGCATTAAAAGTACACAAGGCATCATCAAAGGAAGGCCCAGAGGTCACAATACCAGAATGTCGGAGGAGCTCAGTCGGTAAGCTAGCAGATTGAAGTCTAGAAGCAATGAATGCATAGTTCAAGACATCACCTGCAGAATATACACCGAGCCCCCCAAAAGCAAAGGGTAAGGTGGCAAGCCTCCACTGCCAATCACCAAAACTAGGTCCAGAAGCAGTGACAATACGCTTCAAAGAAGAACGAAGTGCCGCATCAAATGAAACCTGAGCACACTCAAAGACCCGAGGAGAACATGTGCGCATAGAAAAATATAACTTGAAAATACCAGCACATGTACGAAGGAGCAACAACTCACACTGAGGATCATTAAGCTTAGAAATAGCACCCATAAGCTCAATAGTTTTAGCAACCCTTTTCATAACAAGCTCACTACTAAACTCAAATTCCACACTAGCAGGCCCACCCAGTAATTTAACACCGTGCAAAGGTCGAGAAATATTAGGTGGAAAAACACCCACAAGCCTGGTTCTGGGGTCTTCGTTTGGCCAGAAGACCTTAGTTTTATCAACATTGAGGTGTAAACCGCACCGAGGTCCATCCATCATAATAAGCTCTAAAATCTTCCATTATTATTATTATTATTATTATTATTATTATTAGTATTATTATTATTATTATTATTATTATTATTATTATTATCGTCGTAATAGTAAAAACTCTGAATATGTACGGGTATAAATATCAAGCAAAACAATGAGTTATGTGATTAATTTTGCTCATTTCAAAATCTTGTACATGCGAAGGACTCCATACGAAATTGAATAAAATTGGACTCGATATATTACTAAAGGAATGACAATATTCCTCTCGTGGATAAGCAATTACGTTAACAGAATTAGAAACTATCATGCAAAAGAAAACAAATACAGTCAAAATTATCAAAGTCGCGTATATCAAACTAGAAGTTTAAAATAAGTTAGATCAATGTTTAAATCTCATTCAGTAATTTAAAATTTGATATAGTATTTAGTTAAATAAACATAGTGTATTATTCTTAGTAAATCTCACCTAAAGAACCTAATTAATATAGAAATTGATTTGCAAACATTCAGAATCTATTAGGACACACTCACACATTAATTCAATCGTTAAATACTTGTACACTATTGACAGTTTGACTTAAGTGATTATACATTCAGGTGTGCCAATAAAACAATAGAGTCTGGAATCATCTCCTAGTTAATATAATTCAATTTTCTTGGAATTCCATAAAGCTGATTTATATTTCATTTCCCTTGGAATTCCATAAAGCTATTAGAGCTGACGGAGTGGAGCTCGGTTTGAGCATCAAGCTCAAGTACCCTAGCGGCTACACCGCCCCGCCCCTTTAGGGTACTTGAAAATATGGATGAAATCGAGTTCGGAAGCTGAATGGAAATAAGCTTTGTTCTCTTTTTTTTTTGTCTTTTTATGAAATATAGTGTTAGGGTATGATCGGATACCACTCCGTCTAGTTAGGGTAGTATTGGGGTAGTTTTGAGTTGGAAGGTTTTTATTGGATAGAGGTGACGTGGCACCCTCAGGGTATTAGGGTATGAAACTACCACTCCTCCCTCCCTTATAACCTTGTTTCCCTTCCTACATAGTATTTGGAACACCTTTTAATTTGTGCATACGCATGCTTATGTGATTGTGTGCACATGCTTAGGTTCTTATGGAGTGGACGTTGTTCATCCATGAATTTTATGTCCCTAAATGTTCAAGGTCTCGCCCAAAAGACCAAAAAAGATTGGGTTCGGGAATTGTGTGTCAAGCATAAAGTTAATGTTTTGGCTTTACAAGAAACCAAAATGGAACACATGGAGGTTTCCGCTGTTAAGTCTTGTTGGGGTAATTTTTCTTTTGAGTTCGTGCATAGTGATTCGGTTGGTAATTCAGGAGGTATTTTATGTACTTGGGATCCAGGATGTTTTCGGAAGGTAGATTCTACTAGTTCTGATTATTTTGTCATTATTAGGGGGGTGTGGAGGAAAACTAATACCGAAATTCTTCTTATTGTCGTTTATGCCCCACATGAGAAAAGGGAGAAGAGATCGCTTTGGGAGTACCTACTTAGTATTCTAAATAGTTGGAAAGGGGACGTCATTATGATGGGCGATTTCAATGAGGTCAGACATCACTCGGAGAGATTCGGTTCGGTTTTTAACACTCGTGATGCGGAGGTGTTCAATTCTTTTATCCATAATGCCGGTTTAGAGGAGGTCCCTTTAGGAGGTAATACCTTTACGTGGTGTCACAAATCAGCGACCAAAATGAGCAAGCTTGACCGTTTTCTCATATCGGAAAGTTTAGGTATTTCTGCCTTGTTTTCGCCTGACTTGAAGTACTTGCTCTTATAATTCATCACCATATTCAGACAAACGTTATTAAAATCTTTGTTAGAACATGTTCGATGACTACTCCGAATACCCAGATTTTAGCAAGTGAAACAATCGTAATCCCCAAAAGCCTTACTCTCACTACTTCCTTCTCAATGTGGGAGAGCGCTTAAGAGGTACAAGTTTCTTCTTTAAGTGTCGGTAGCGATGCAGTAAGAGCTAATTCAGGGTTTTGACAGCTATTTTGGGTTTGCATTTTG
The DNA here is from genome assembly GCA_019973895.1 of Chrysanthemum seticuspe. Taxonomy (NCBI): domain Eukaryota; kingdom Viridiplantae; phylum Streptophyta; class Magnoliopsida; order Asterales; family Asteraceae; genus Chrysanthemum; species Chrysanthemum seticuspe. Next base: position 101,730,289 of record BPTQ01000005.1, on the reverse strand, counting down.
GCAGACCTGGACCTCAAAACAGTCACGGTGTTAGGGTGTGTCGGAAAAAGTGGAGAAGGGAGCATTGGACTCAGAGATTTCGTCGGACGACTAGCCTCAAATTTCTCAACCCCTTGAGATACAATTAGCCTTGAGCCTGTGGTAGACCCGTTCGTTTAGAGAAAAGTTTCACTAACTCTTTAAGGTGAAATTGAACTGAACCTCATAGCTAGGTCAAAGGGAGAAAGTATTAAGGTGCTTATGAGTTGACAAAAGAAAAGAATAAGTTATGGGGTACTTTTTTGGCTCTTAAGAGTAGTGGGAGATATCGAGTAAATTAGAAACAAAAGACTTCGTTAAGCAAGCGAACTCTAAATGATTACCATACTTACCTTAGATACTGGAGGTTAGAGAATTCTTGGTTGAGCAGTAAGGGGAATGGGCATAGTTAAAGGCACAGTTAGAACGACTCGAGCAGGACGTCTTCAACGTCAAAACAGAAGACTTATCCTTACACCTGAAATAAGGTATAGAATTAAAGTAAAAAATCTTTGAAGTTAAACAAGTAATTCAATGCGTACCGTAATTTGAATAGGGGGCCCCGGTTTTAGGTTCGAAGGAGCTGGTTGACAAATTTAGGAAGATGGAGCTAGGTTACTACTTTCTTAGATTTACCTCAACCAGGCATTAGGTGTCGTCTAAGTGCTTCATTTTACCCCGTCACCAGACTATTTTTTGCTAATTCTCATTGACGTCATTATAATCCTACTCTTTATGGATTTGAAAGGCTATACTCTTTTGCCAGTTCGAACGAGTAAAACCAGCGACTAAACACTGTGGTGCATTTCCATAATGGAGGATTTCCCTGGAGGAGATTTGGCCGTAATACCTATTTTCTTAACTTGTGGAGGCGTAGTGCTCACAATTTTTGGCTTGGCTTAGAGAGGCTCACTACAGACTGGAGTAACTTTAGCGGGTAGTATTACTGCAGGGGAAAGGTTGATAAATCTTATGATTCATCCATGAGGGTTTCGCTAGAGAAGAGGGAAAAGAGTACACCCCGTATTTGCTGTTATTCTTCTTAAAGCCATAATCAAAAGGAGGTGTGGGGGGATTATTACTGTTTTATTAGTCTTGATCATCTTAGATGGAAGGCTTTTGTAGGACCTAGGGTTCATGTATTTTATGGAGGACTTAATGGTTGGCTTAGTGATACGTGCTTGAGTTTTCTTTTTAATGGGGTTGTTCTGAATTGTCGCCTTTGGAGGTACACAAGGTAAAACCAAAGAACATTTCGGTTTTGTAATTGAAATAC